>JALHLI010000024.1:2917301-3517301 GCA_023349425.1 Anthopleura sola
TGAACAGAGTTGGAGGAACTTGGCGACTGCAAAACTTTGAGATACGAGTGGGTAAGTGAGATTATATATGAATTCAAAAAGAGAAGTGTGATAAAACATGCATTGGGGGCCCCCTTAAGAGTACGAAGTGTAGCCTAGTGGATTCAGGCCTGACAAAACAAGTTCTGCGAGTTTGCAATTGCTGATCAGCTTCAAAAACTCAGAAATAATTCACCAACCTTTGGTCGAGTTACAACGACCATACACGTCACGAACACTTCACGAGACATTTACTTTGATCGAGGTGGGAAAGGGTGGCCATAATACATCTATACGTCATTATCTCCAAAGAATTCTAAACAAACTTGGGCTTCCATTGAGGTGTTGTCTAATTTCACCAATGATGTTAATATTTTGATATTTCCTGATCACGTTGTGCTCAATCTCACACGATCTTAATGATTATGTAAATGATGATAACAAGGTCGCATTGTAACGTTTTGTTGAACAGGTGATAGCCTGAATGATAATGGTAACTCCAACCCCAGATGTGGAGGCATTTATACCATGGCAGCTCTCTTGAAAAAGTCCTTGTACTGTAAGCCGAGAAAGACTGGGCGCTATGTGAACATCAGACTGCTTCCCACGGGAGCAACATTATACCTGACACTCTGTGAAGTTGAAATTCATTCTGAGAGCAAAGGTATAAATCGCTTTCATAAAGACGTATTCTTGCATTTGTAGTTTAGACAAATGTTTTCACGAAATCATTACTCTCATCTTAGCAATCTGGTTAAATTTGAGTAAAAAATAGCATAAAACCAAAAAAAATTTTTCTTTCACCAATCAAATTCCTTTGGGGACTATTTTTACAAATCGTATCAAATGTTCCCAACGGATTTTATTTCCTTCAAAATCTACGTTTTTCAAAATGCTTTAATTGACCATGAGACAGGCACTGTGACTAAGCGAAAATCCTACATTTTTGCTGCGCTCGTTGACAAAAACCAAAGCACGAAAGGCATTGACGTTTAGCTACGAACAACATCATTATTTCCTCTTTCAGAAAAAATATAAATATTGCCGATATTTGGAGCTTAACTATTTTTGGAGAACACGAAGTCATGGAATCCAGATTGGTTCATAGAATTTTAGCCCCAAACTTAGATTTTCCAAAAGATTAGCCCTTCTAATCTAAGGGGTAAAAATATTATTGATGGCACTCAAAGAGTATTTCATGTTATAGAAAGATGAAATGATGATGTCTCGATATTTCAGCCTGGTTTTCACTAGCGACGCAACCACAGTCGCAAGCACACAACACAAGTACAAATGGTAGCACAAGTATCAACATTTTTTTATCCTTGCGTTTGTGCTTACGACTAAGCTTGCGTCGCAAATGAAAACCAGGCTTTGCAGACAATGGCTCTGAATTGGCTTCCCATAAGAATCGTTTTCGTATGAGTGGGAAACGTACGGTACTGACTTACAGCATGTACACGGTACGACATGCCGTAACAATAAAATGGCTTCCCATAAGAATAGTTATCGTATGAGTGGGAAACGTACGGTACTGACTTACAGCACGCACACGGTACGACATGCCATAACAATAAAATGGCTTCCCATAAGAATGGCTATCGTATGAGTGGGAAACGTACGGTACTGACTTACAGCACGTACACGGCACGACATGCCATAACAATAAAATGGCTTCCCATAAGAATGGCTATCGTATGAGTGGGAAACGTACGGTACTGACTTACAGCATGTACACGGTACGACATGCCGTAACAATAAAATGGCTTCCCATAAGAATCGTTTTCGTATGAGTGGGAAACGTACGGTACTGACTTACAGCATGTACACGGTACGACATGCCGTAACAATAAAATGGCTTCCCATAAGAATGGTTATCGTATGAGTGGGAAACGTACGGTACTGACTTGCAGCACGTACACGGTACGACATGCCATAACAATAAAATGGCTTCCCATAAGAATCGTTTTCGTATGAGTGGGAAACGTACGGTACTGACTTACAGCATGTACACGGTACGACATGCCGTAGCAATAAAATGGCTTCCCATAAGAATGGTTATCGTATGAGTGGGAAACGTACGGTACTGACTTACAGCACGCACACGGTACGACATGCCATAACAATAAAATGGCTTCCCATAAGAATGGCTATCGTATGAGTGGGAAACGTACGGTGCTGACTTGCAGAACGTTCACGGTACGACATGCCGTAACATTAAAATGACTTCCTATTGTCTTCCAATAATTCATTTAATCATGATAACAACGTGTTGTTCCAGTTACGGTAAGATACGGTACGGCTACAGTATACGAATAGGCCGTAAAGTTCCCACTAGTACGAAAATATACCTTATTACAGTTCCGTTCTAGTGACCATGAATAATAGTTCCAACTCGAAGTTGGAGTTGCCGCGCATGATAAAATATAGTAGCCGCATTCTAATTGATTACATTGGTTTATTGCAGCCATCATAGATATTGATCAAGCAGGTCCCACCGTGGTTCAAGAACTGCCCATTGCTTTGACATGCCCTGTATTTGGTTACCCAGAACCCTTTGTTGCTTGGGTACGAGATGGAGTGGTCTATCAAAACACCACAACCACATCAGTCTTTCAGAAAAACGAGCTGAACGAAAACCGCAATCAATCAAAATGGGAATGTGTCGTCTCGAATATCCATGGATCAGATTTCCATGAAATTCACATCAAAGGTGTGATAGTAGAAACGTATTCTAACCTACTCATATCTAATCCAATTTTTTTCTTGTTACCCACTGGAATAAATTTCAAATATTTATCGATTGACACCCTAAAACAGCTTCTGGGCTGATATAAGTCAGGGCATGGCTAATTCACATATCGAATTACAATTTAGTCGGTAAAATTCGGAGGGAAGCAACCCGTAGAACACGGAGAAAAGCCCTTGATTCAGGGTAGACACCTTTCAAACTCTAATCACATGTGATGCTGAGTCCAGAATCGAATCTGAGACCCCAGAGGTGAGTGTACTACCCTGCGTCACCCTTCTTTCGCGTCAACCATCTATTCCCCTTTGCCACATATGTAGAGCCATATATATATCAAAAATATTTCGCTTTTCCAGGAGTGTCATGGCACAGAATGTGTGGAAAGCACGAAGTACTTGCTGACAAACGAACCTTGAACGATATTTTAAGCAGTCCTAATCAAGCTTCCAATGACTCTGCTGTGAATGAGTCTGCGTGGTTCCGACTCAAGCATCCAGTTACCTCTCAGACTATGCAGGTAAGTAAAACTCTGCCTACGGTGACTGGGGGATCCAGAGAATTAACAACTCTCCTGGCACATTACCACAACCTTTATTGATCGTTATTATTATCAACATCATCTTCCATCACCACCTTCGTCACACTACCACATTTGTTGATCATCATCATCATCATCATCATTGTCAGCACCACCGTCATCATCTTCCATCACCACCTCCATCACACTATCACATTTGTTGATCATCATCATTACCATCACCACCGTCATCATCCTCCATCACCACCTCAAACACACTACCACCCTTGTTGTTGATCATCATCATTATCATCACCACCTTCATCACACTACCACTTTTGTTGATCATCATCATCATCATCATTGTCATCACCATCGTCATCATCTTCCACCACCACCTTCATCCCACTACCACCTTTATTGATCATCATCATTATCGTCACTTTCCTTCATTAGATCCCTGAGTCTTGTACACCTTCCATGCGTTGCTCAACCCAGGCCTCAGGCTGGCTGCTCGGTTCCCATCCGAGTATTGAGGACGGAGTAGTTCGTCGTACTGTGTGCTTTAACTGGGATGGTAATTGCTGCAGATACAATACCACTATTCTTGTACGAAAATGTCATGGCTTCTACGTTTACAAGCTCCAAAAACCATCATTTGATGTACACGCTGGCTACTGTGCAGGTAAAATATTCTATGGGTTACCTGTGGTATATCTATTTAGAACATTTATTTCTTGGAATTCGAAACGTCATTACAAGCTTTTGCATTTTTCATAGAAATCTCCAATACTTTGAGCCCAAGTGTTTCTTTCCAACACGTGACATCCAATGACGGATCCCTCTACGCCCTTGAAAAACATGTGCTTCACACTGAACCTGACCTGGACCTACTCGAGTGCGTAGCAGTCTGTCTGTCACACCTGTCATGCAAATCAATCAACTATGATTCCAGTAGCAAACTGTGTCAGATGAACAGTGCCGCCAGAAGCGACGTACCGTCCAGTGATTGGATGAAAAGGCAAGGAAACTCATATTACGAAATGATGAAAATAATTGAATGGATCCTGTAAATACATTAACCATGACCAGAAACTTATTAGGGGGTTGAACCGTGTTACACTATAACTGTGTTCTGAATTATTCAGGTATGCAAATTACAGGGTTTGTTTGCCCATATTTGGAATTTTATGTTTGTTTCAAAATGGCTGAGGAGAGGAGATTTACTGAATTTGTCAATGGAACATACGGCGTATCTGTCTTTAGTTTATTTTAGTGAGTTTTTGAAGCATGAGGACGTGATTTACTGTTAAGAAATTTATCAACAAAAAAATAGAATACTCAGGAACATCGAAATGTATGGCTGTTACACGTTTCAAGCCCCTTATGAGCTTCTGTCATAACCTACTTCCTAGTTCTCGAATAAGAATATGAGATATGAGGAGAGAGTAGACGGGAAGAAAATATACAGCTATTTCAAAAAATGTTGGTGAAGGTTTTGTTGTTTGTTGCATGTTGCTTGTTAAATACCAAGCTCGAAATACAGTATGGGTAATGTGAATTCAAGCACCGAAAGGTCACAAAAATATGGAATTTTCCCAGACTTTGTCTGCAGGTTTTTCCAGCATATTTTCTTCTGTGCTGACATTATTTACATATGAATATAATATATTTCAATGTTGATAAGCAACATGCCACCGTCAACATGCAGTATTCAACGGGCAACGTACAACATGCAACAAAACCTTCACCAACCTTTTTTGTATTAGGTGTATACAAAAATAAGGTTTCGTGCAAATTAATGCCCGAAGCAGCAGCGTTTGGTATATATATATATATGTAGTGATGTTCGACGTTTGAATCTCAGCATGCTTTAGCAGCCATTTATTGAATCCTTCATTCATATATTCGGTTCCTTAGTTTTTTTATTTAGGATTTCGATAATGTTTATTACATACCTAACACGGTTTTTTTGTTGGTTTGTTTTTCATCGGGTTGTATATCTGATACAAACCCGATGATTACGTTAAGCTCTGGCTAAGCGAAGAAACATGTTCCCAGAAACATGTTGTGACAGTTGTTTCCAAATGTGGCTAAACTGTCGGGGACAACTAGTGTAATCTTGTTCTCATGCTGCACTGAAACACGAAATGTTCCTGCCGTCATACAGAAATATGTTTTGCAGCTATACATTTTCGAAGCAAATTTGTAGCACTGTGGCTAAACATGTTTCATCATTTGGCCAGGACTTTAGTAGAAGGTCAATATAATATCTAGATATTAACCTTGAATTTATAATGAGGAATTCGTTTCTCGCCGTTACAAACTCAACGTACCCAAAGTGCAGGGCTGCAGAAGCCCGCCTCAGTGAGGCATTGTTTATGATGTACCTCCCGCACAGTTCGAAACAAATGTGATTCAAAGCTGATCATTGATTTCCCCATGTGGGATGAGGCACAGTTTGAAAACTAAATGAAGTAATCATTTAATCTACGCATGCTTACTAAAACCAGAAAAATATTAGATGCCTCAGTCCGATTTTCCTTAATCTTACACCTAGTATTTTCCCTAGCCAGTGAGTTTCTTGGAAAATTAGCGCACATTTCTTCTTTGATCTACACTAATAAAAAGTTTAAGCATCTAGTTTGCGGCACTCGCGAAACGTCAACTGAAAAGCAAAAAATTCTTTAGAATAAGTGAAAACAAGTATATTGTTAAAAGAATACTTGTCTTGAGTGAGAAAGTGAAATGGAAACGGAAAGTGAAATGCCGGCTCATACTGAAACAATTAGACCTCTCACCATCAAGGTCTACTCTAGCCTCATGGGCTATTGACTATTGCTGGTCTACTTCGACGATGCAGCGGCCATCTTGAATCTGAATTAATGAGAAGAACCGTGTGAGAGATGCCGGGGGTATATGTAGGATTTGATGAAGAAAAATACAAATCCTGAGTTTTTCTGGCCCTATCATGCTGGTTAAGTGACAATCATTTCATTTTTCTAAGTTGTATCAGTCAATATTTTCACATCTCGAATCGCAAGGCACTATCGGGGGTCCAGGGGGCAAAAGAAAACGAAAATGTCAGATAAAATAGAGAATTTCGTTTATTTGCCTTTCTTTCGTGCCCTTCTTCTTAATTCATCTCTTGTCAAGTTGTCTAGGGGTGAAACGTAAATTTTAATCGACGCCATAAGTGTAACAAAGATTTGTATATTTGCCCCTACCAAAATGGCCATCGTATCGTCGAAGTAGTCCATTATACAGTAATCCTCAAGTGCACACCATAGAATTATTATATAACCTACTGACTCTAATGATCAGAAAGCATTTATCAAACTATACACAATAGAGAAGTCACCCTGAAGAAGTCTGTAAATCGAATACAGAGTTGTTCTCATTTTGCATTCCAATTGAACATGGATGTTTTCGGTCACATTTCAAAACTTTTAGTAGATTGAGGAATTATAGTGGTAGACCAATTTGATAAGCGATATACTTATCTTAGTAAAGTACGTCACTTGAAATGCTACGAGGCTGAGACCAGCAAGGATTATTGGTAGATACATTTTACATGTCTCAACTGCTTGGTAACTATATATTGATGGACTTGAGATATTTTACGACTTACAGTTTTGCCTCCTGTGAGCATCCTTAAGCTGCAGTTTGTATCAAAAGTCTTACTCGTTTTATATTAAATGTTTCCTTTGATGCTTATCGGTCTCAGCTTTTTTAAAAGCCTTAATTTGGTGACTAGTTGTACTGAAATAAGTATACAGCTATTTCAAAAATGTTGGTTGGAGTTCTGAAATCTGAGACCTAGAGCCAGTGCAGGTCCTCGCTCAAAGGTGGTGGTCATATTAACTGTTGCCAAGATAAAACAATTATCGATCACTTTTCTTCATATTGAAAATCACAGCCTCAAAACGCACAATTCCTTTCGGTCTCAGATTTTTGATTTCCGAGCGTAAACCTTTTTATAAACAGGTAAAAGCAATATTTGTGTCCGATTTGTATATCGCCTTCGTCTTGCCATTATAACTATAATGCCCATACAGATCGTTTGCTCATATTGCAAATATTACTTGAAACTGATAATTGATATATTTTCAGGGATGCATCCAGGGGGGTCCATCGAGAATGTGACTTCCCTTTCCAGTTTTGGAAGGGAGGGGTGGGTCGATGTGTCTGGATAAAAGAACAGTGAACCCCTTGTGAATAATCCCGCGTAAATTTCTGCATGCATTGCACCAATAATATAAAGTCAAAAGCACAAGAAATCAGAGCCCGGTTTAATGTACGACTGATCTAAAAACGTCTGTATCATGTCAGGAAAGTTTTAGATTACAAGTCTACAGTCTACATTACATGTGGAGAATGATTACAATAAAGACCTTGCTGGGCTCACATGATTTAACGTTTTATATCTTGAGGATAGTGATGTATGTTTTGTAGAACGACTTTACCCAACTACCTTTGATTTCATTGCTCATCTCTGCTCGAAGGAGTAGCACAATTGTTTGCCATGTATCTTTCAGGATATAAGACCTCTAGCTAGTCTGCTAACGCAAATATCCTTCCAGTTATAATTAGCCCCCAGTTTATAAGCCCACTAATCTCTGTTGACTTAACTGATATCGTTCCAGTTATGAGCTTCACTGTTTATAAGCCCACTAGTCTGCTGACTAAAATATCTTTCCAGTTTTAATCACCAGCCCCCTAGTCTCAATTTTATGACACATAAAATATTACGATTAAAAGACGACTATTAATCCGATCCTTATTCCAAGCAGAAGCAGAATTACACAACAAATCACAAAGCCGCTGCCTAGACACAATCTATAATAACTGTCTGAGAGACAACAACTTTTGTAACGAATATAAAATAACAACAGCAACAGCAACAGCAACAGCAACAGCAACAGCAACAGCAACAGCAACAGCAACAGCAACAGCAACAGCAACAGCAACAGCAACAGCAACAGCAACAGCAACAGCAACAGCAACAGCAACAGCAACAGCAACAGCAACAGCAACAGCAACAGCAACAGCAACAGCAACAGCAACAGCAACAGCAACAGCAACAGCAACAGCAACAGCAACAGCAACAGCAACAGCAACAGCAACAGCAACAGCAACAGCAACAGCAACAGCAACAGCAACAGCAACAGCAACAGCAACAGCAACAGCAACAGCAACAGCAACAGCAACAGCAACAGCAACAGCAACAGCAACAGCAACAGCAACAGCAACAGCAACAGCAACAGCAAGAACAAGTTACCTGGACTTCATTTGAATCGCATTTTTATAATTTTAAAATTAAGCAACACTTAATTTGTGTACTTGTATAACCCAACCAATTTCTCAAAACAACAACGCAAAGTATTTCAAAATACTGGCTTTCGAACAATACTAATTTTTTTGCTATCTAACATGGAATTTGGGTTGAAATGATATTTCAAAATCTGCATTGTATTTCCTGTTATGACCAGAAGGGATCTCCTGGACCGGCAAGTATGCTAATTAGCGGAAGTCATACGTTTGTAATTCCTAATTCTTCAGACCTCACCAGCCAAAAATTTTTATCCCAGAAATTTGTAATTGTAGTAGAAACATTTATCTTCTTATTTTCTTTCTTACTACTATGTTCGTTAACCAGTAGTAGACGAGCCTTATAGTCACCCAAGAGGGCTTCTGAGACACGTTCCATCAAAACGGCTTCCGTACGGCTTAATAATGATAATAATAATAATAATAATAATAATAATAATAATAATAATAATAATAATAATAATGATAATGGGAAGTTCTTATATAGCGCATTTCACATCGTCTCAATGCGCTTTACAATTTTTGACCAGTGGAGGACTTTACGGGCTGCATATTAAGACCCTGAGTGTTGGTCTGGCCGGGACTCGAACCACGACCTCCCGCACAACAGACCGACGCTCTTAGCAACAGAGCTGACCAATTTTTAACAATTATTATCATTTTCAACTTAATCTTAATGCTTGATTCTGGCAGATGATCTACCCTTCCTCATATCGAGGAGAAAAAATAACTTTTACTTATGTGATAAAAGCCTTTAAAAATTAAATTAATTAAATAAATTAATAAATTATTTAAATTAAATAAATAAATATCGATGGTATGTTTCGTATCGTATTGTATTATGTTGTACCTCCTTCTCCATCTTACTGATGTAAATATTATGTGTTTTTCGATAACTTATTTTTTTTTAAATCAGAGTATTTTTTCTATGTAGAACTCATCCTAACCTTTATTCTGACCAATTTTGAAAAAAGAAAAAAATTAAAATCATTATCTTTTTCGATACTTTTAATTATTATCATTTTCATCTTAACCTCAATGCTCGTTTCTTGCAGAAGACCAGTCTTCGTTTTGACGAGATAAAATAACTTTTTACTTATATGAGGTTAATGTCTTATACACAAATAAATATCGATGGTTTATATTTCTACATGAAACTCTTTCGTATATTGTATTGTTGTGTTCTTCTCCATATTACTGATGTAAATATCAGCAGCTTGTACTATTACATTTTTAATGTGTTTTGGTGGATCAATTGTTATTTCCTTCATCAGCTTTTCATTATTTTAATACTATAATTCTTTTCCTAAAAAAAGACATTTATTTCTTCCTTTCTTCTTCATGTTTTGTGGCAGGTTAATGGAAACACCATCTAGCAATGTTTTGTAATCATTCTTATTAGATAATGTCAGCTTTTCTCACCATTTTATGGCATTAAAAAGCCTAATTTCGTCTTGATTAAAGATGTTGATAAAATGTCCCTTTCAATGTTCAGAAACCCTACTGTTTAAGCTAGCTTTTGTTTTTGATGTCTCCTGCAGAAAGAACAAATGGAAGTCTCACTAATTGTCACGCTAAATCACACTTTAATAAAGTATCTTAGACTTAATATCCCTTGTATTGTGCACCCTATTCCTTCATGTATTAGTCGAACAAACATCTCGAACTTTTATTCAGCTATTATCAAACTTGTTGTACTACGATAGACTATTGCAGTTTTTTTCGAGGGCTTTTTACGTTTCTATCAGCAACCAAAATAGAACGGGTTTGCGTTCTCACCGTGAGGGAACATGGCAAACAAACTTAAGGAAGTAGTCGTTGCCAAGGAGATGTTTCTTTACCGGCTAATTCACAAAGCACTCCAGCTTAGCTGAGTATCCATGAATACTATAGAGTTTTTATTTTCAAACAAAACTGGGGACACACTACACGAATGTATAATTAAAATATTTGAGGCAGGTGAAGTGACATCTTAGGAAGATTGATTCAGTATATACCTCAAGCCTCTTGGTTATACAGCTTCTCTGGTATATGATGGCAATCAAGAATAATGTAAGTAAACTATATATCTCTTCATGAACAAACTCCGATTTCTTAATTCAATTGACCGTTTAATAGGCCTCGTATTGTAGTCCAATATCTTTCCTCTTCTAATTTTGCCTATTCGCAGGATTGTTCTCGAGTATCGTTTTTCTAGTTTCCTTCTCTCCTTCATCAATCCTTTCAGTGGTCCTTATCTTTTACCCACTTTTCCTCCTCCCTCTTCCTCGATAATGATGCACCTCACTTCCTGTCAAATGTCAAAATTTTAGTTCTGCGTTTTTTGGTAATTTTTCTTCATGATTCCCTTTTTTGAGACACAAGCTACTCCAGATCAATTGTTTAATGATTTTACTAGTGCATGATTAAGTTTTTGCAGAAACTCATATGAATTTCTAGTTTTCGTAAGGTTGGTATCCCAGCTTTTTATACAAGAGGTTCCGTCATCTAATCTCAAAACGTATGGACGGCGTTTTCTTAATTTTTGTGCTCCCAAATTTTCCTCTTAATGATTGAATAGATAGTACGAGTGAAGTTTTTAAAGTTCTGCACTATTTTCGTGGTGTTTTCAAACAACCGCACCAAACATTTTTGAATATAATATTTATTTACCTGTCATAGATATTTAGCTATACAGCTAATTGGGGACTCCCGGGGGCACAAAATGAATATATAAACTAAGAAAAAATATAGATGTATATAAAAAGCTATTGATAATAAAAATAAAATATGTTTAAAGCTATATACACTGGTAATAAAAATCTAACAAAAGTAAGGATCACCTAGGTGTCTTGTGTCCCTAATACATCACACCAGTCAATAGGTAAGAATTCATAATCTTTTAGGAAAGACAGGAGTTTAAAATTCTTACGTGCTGCGTAAATAGCAGCTCTGATAATTCGAATTATCTATCAGTCCTGTTAATTGCAATATTCTTATTTTGCTAAACTTGGTATGTTACGAACTTCTTTTGGAAGCTTCGACCACAAACGTTGCCCAAAGTATGTTACATGGTGTTTTCCACATCTAATAGTATTGAAACTGGGAACATTATTTTCCGTCTTAAGATATCAGAATATGATTAGGACCCCTATACGCGTTACCTCAAATTTCGCAACCGACTTTACAACATTTTGCCATAAAAGTATACATTTTCCGAAAATGAGTCATAAAGCTAAATAAACGTTGTTTTCGAATATCTATTCATAATTGTCTGTTTTGGAATGTTTTTAAAACAATATTTTGGTCACTCAAAATCTGCGGAGAAAGCCAATAACTTTTTTGTGCTCCAAAACAGGAATTTATTAATTGATTTTTAAAAGTTACGTTTATTTAGCTTTCAGAAAATGTATACGTTTATATAATAATATTGAAAGGGCAGCGCGAAATTTTGGTCACGCGTAAAGAAAGGCCTCAAACGTATCCTGATACCTAATATTCCTAGTGATAAATACATTCTCTTCGTTTCTATTTTCACTTGACTTGATAGTGCAGTTATGTTAACGTCGAAACGTCGTTGTTAGATTTTTAGCTTTATTAGTCCTACATGGATTTTGATATTTTCTTAGCGCTGCCAATTTTAGTATCAAAATATTAGTCTCTTTTGATAAAAATTATTTATTAAACAAGAATAACAAAATCCTGCGTTACGGCTTTCAATAGATCTTTTACATTTTCTTCTCATATGATGAAACAACACATCATGAAGAACAGAGCTGAGGGACTCTCGCGCTATTCTTAGGATATTGGTATTCCTCGAAATATTTATACAATGTTTATTACACTTGGGTCAAAAACTTATTACATTTGGAACTTTTATTACACTTGGGTCAAAAGCTTATTACATTTAGAACTTTTATTACACTTGGGTCCAATACTTATTACATTTAGAACTTTTATTACACTTGGGTCAAAAACTTATTTCATTTGGAACTTTTATTACACTTGGGTCCAAAACGTATTACATTTAGAACTTTTATTACACTTGGGTCCAAAACTTATTAAATTTAGAACTTTTATTACACTTGGGTCCAAAACTTATTACATTTAGAACTTTTATTACACTTGGGTCCAAAACTTGTTAAATTTAGAACTTTTATTACACTTGGGTCCAAAACTTATTACATTTAGAACTTTTATTACACTTGGGTTCAAAACTTATTACATTTGGAACTTTTATTACACTTGGGTTCAAAACTTATTCCATTTGGAACTTTTATTACACTTGTGTCCAAAACTTATTACATTTAGAACTTTTATTACACTTGTGTCCAAAACTTATTACATTTAGAACTTTTATTACACTTGGGTCCAAAACTTATTACATTTAGAACTTTTATTACACTTAGGTCCAAAACTTATTACATTTAGAACTTTTATTACACTTGGGTCCAAAACTTATTACATTTAGAACTTTTATTACACTTGGGTCCAAAACTTATTACATTTAGAATTTTTATTACACTTGGGTCCAAAGATTATTACATTTGGAACTTTTATTACACTTAGGTCCAAAACTTATTACATTTGGAACTTTTATTACACTTGGGTCAAAAGCTTATTACATTTAAAACTTTTATTACACTTGGGTCCAATACTTATTACATTTAGAACTTTTATTACACTTGGGTCCAAAACTTATTTCATTTGGAACTTTTATTACACTTGGGTCCAAAACGTATTACATTTAGAACTTTTATTACACTTGGGTCCAAAACTTATTACATTTAGAACTTTTATTACACTTGGGTCCAATACTTATTACATTTAGAACTTTTATTACACTTGGGTCAAAAACTTATTTCATTTGGAACTTTTATTACACTTGGGTCCAAAACGTATTACATTTAGAACTTTTATTACACTTGGGTCCAAAACTTATTAAATTTAGAACTTTTATTACACTTGGGTCCAAAACTTATTACATTTAGAACTTTTATTACACTTGGGTCCAAAACTTGTTAAATTTAGAACTTTTATTACACTTGGGTCCAAAACTTATTACATTTAGAACTTTTATTACACTTGGGTTCAAAACTTATTACATTTGGAACTTTTATTACACTTGGGTTCAAAACTTATTCCATTTGGAACTTTTATTACACTTGTGTCCAAAACTTATTACATTTAGAACTTTTATTACACTTGTGTCCAAAACTTATTACATTTAGAACTTTTATTACACTTGGGTCCAAAACTTATTACATTTAGAACTTTTATTACACTTAGGTCCAAAACTTATTACATTTAGAACTTTTATTACACTTAGGTCCAAAACTTATTACATTTAGAACTTTTATTACACTTAGGTCCAAAACTTATTACATTTAGAACTTTTATTACACTTAGGTCCAAAACTTATTACATTTAGAACTTTTATTACACTTAGGTCCAAAACTTATTACATTTAGAACTTTTATTACACTAGGGTCCAAAACTTATTACATTTAGAACTTTTATTACACTTGTGTCCAAAACTTATTACATTTAGAACTTTTATTACACTTGGGTCCAAAACTTATTACATTTAGAACTTTTATTACACTTAGGTCCAAAACTTATTACATTTAGAACTTTTATTACACTTAGGTCCAAAACTTATTACATTTAGAACTTTTATTACACTTAGGTCCAAAACTTATTACATTTAGAACTTTTATTACACTTAGGTCCAAAACTTATTACATTTAGAACTTTTATTACACTTAGGTCCAAAACTTATTACATTTAGAACTTTTATTACACTTAGGTCCAAAACTTATTACATTTAGAACTTTTATTACACTAGGGTCCAAAACTTATTACATTTAGAACTTTTATTACACTTGTGTCCAAAACTTATTACATTTAGAACTTTTATTACACTTGGGTCCAAAACTTATTACATTTAGAACTTTTATTACACTTAGGTCCAAAACTTATTACATTTAGAACTTTTATTACACTAGGGTCCAAAACGTATTACATTTAGAACTTTTATTACACTTAGGTCCAAAACTTATTACATTTGGAACTTTTATTACACTTGGGTTCAAAACTTATTACATTTAGAACTTTTATTACACTTGGGTCCAAAACTTATTACATTTAGAATTTTTATTACACTTGGGTCCAAAGATTATTACATTTGGAACTTTTATTACACTTAGGTCCAAAACTTATTACATTTGGAACTTTTATTACACTTGGGTCAAAAGCTTATTACATTTAAAACTTTTATTACACTTGGGTCCAATACTTATTACATTTAGAACTTTTATTACACTTGGGTCCAAAACTTATTTCATTTGGAACTTTTATTACACTTGGGTCCAAAACGTATTACATTTAGAACTTTTATTACACTTGGGTCCAAAACTTATTACATTTAGAACTTTTATTACACTTGGGTCCAAAACTTATTACATTTAGAACTTTTATTACACTTGGGTCCAAAACTTATTACATTTAGAACTTTTATTACACTTGGGTCCAAAACTTATTACATTTAGAACTTTTATTACACTTGGGTTCAAAACTTATTACATTTGGAACTTTTATTACACTTGGGTTCAAAACTTATTACATTTAGAACTTTTATTACACTTGTGTCCAAAACTTATTACATTTAGAACTTTTATTACACTTGTGTCCAAAACTTATTACATTTAGAACTTTTATTACACTTAGGTCCAAAACTTATTACATTTAGAATTTTTATTACACTTGGGTCCAAAGATTATTACATTTGGAACTTTTATTACACTTAGGTCCAAAACTTATTACATTTGGAACTTTTATTACACTTGGGTCCAAAAGTTATTACATTTAAAACTTTTATTACACTTGGTTCCCAAGCTTATTACATTTTATTACAGATGCTCGCTAAGGCCTCTTCGGTAAAGTTCTGAAGACCCCTGGGTACTATTGCGCAACTTTGTCATTTTGTCGCACAGGAAAAAAAAAAAAAAAAAAAAAAAAAAAACACCACAAGCAACCCAGTAATTATGTCAAATGCATACCCCATCAGTAAATGTCTGAACGTTTTCAGCCCATCAGATGCTAGATAAAGAGTCAGATGTATATTAACATATTTTATTAAAATATTACGTCATCTGAGAGCTCCATATACTCTCTAGTCCAATTGATCTTATTTTTCTTTGATGTTTTCTCCACGGTAGCTGGCATGGTATCATCTATTTTCATTTTTCTGTATGTGGAAGAGTGGAGTAGTTCATGCAGGTAAGAACATTTGCAACTACAATACAACAACGACTAGCCATATTAACTAAGTGCAATTGCTAGTGTTAGTGGTGGAAGTGGTGGTGAAGATGGCAGTGGTAGTGGTAGTGGTAGTTGTGGTTATTTGGTTGTGGTGGTGTCGGTTGCGGTAGTGGTGGTGGTAGTGGTGGCGGTAGTGGTAGTGCCGGCGGTAGTGGCGGCGGTAGTGGTAGCGGTAGGGGTAGCGGTGGTTGTGGTGGTGGTAGTGGTGGTGGTAGTGACAGTTGGAGTGCGTGTTACATCAGTGATAGCAGGGATATAGTGATTGTAACCATTCAAACCATGACACCGAAAGCAATTATTTTCATTTTGAAGGCAACCTCGCCCTCCGCCAGCCATCCCAGTTATCATCTGTTTACGAAGACAATGGAGATTTCTGTTTGAGCAGGCATGTAGTTGATGGGTATCCTGTTGGAATTGAACCATTGCGTTGTGGTGTCTCCCAGCGCCAAGATAATCCATACTGGATTGTTGATCTGGGAAAAACTTATATTATTGACGAAGTGTTCTTAATTGGACGATCTGACTGTTGCTTTTCAAGAATGATTGGAAGTGAAATAAGAGTCGGTAAGGAGACACAACAAAATATTATTAACTATTTACTAAAGTCCAACTAAATCAAGTTATCATTGAAAGGACATGGTGTACAGTCCGCGGTCTACTTCACTTCGTCTTGTTTATTTCAATTTATTCTTCAATATTTCTGGTGATCATTTTACAAGTCTGCTTCGGTTTCGGTGTCGGTGTTGGTGTCCTCTTCTCAGTTCTCTGTACTGTGCCATCTTGAAAGACGTGAATATTAGTCGAAGGTGTTGAAAAAGGTCTGTTTCATTACAAGCTCACCGTTCGTCTCACTTCAACGCAAAGGGATGGCTACCTTTCAAGATGGCACAGGGAACTGTTAAGGGAACTATTAAAGAAACATCATACGGCCTTTAAACAATTCAACTCTTTAAGTAGATTGACTTGTAGAATAAATACATAACGAATATTACGTGGCACAAAATTATTAAGTTTATCTTCAAGTGGTGAAAATATTTGCCGCATAAGTGCAGATAATTATTTACACTAGTAATTTTGCCGCACATCTTGAGCAGCGAATTCACCGACGATTAAATTTTATTGCAACCCCAAATCGGGCGTGTAAACGGCCGGCAGTTTTATGGCGATTTCATTATTTGCAACAGATCTCAACGAAGTCTTCATCAATGCGAACATGTTTAGGAAATATCTCAACCAGTTTGCAATAAAATTGCCGCCGGCAGATTACACTAGAGATCGAGATTGCACTAAAACCACCGTTGAAATCGACGCTTTATTATCACGACAAAATTATACAAACCTTACGATTTCCCACTGTAACTGCATTATTGACCTGTTGAGCTCCAATCAATCATATTTTAGGCGACCAGTTTGGAACAGACAGTGCTTCAAATCCCAAATGCGCAGACATCCCATCCATTTCCGGTCAGTTAAAGACAGCCTTTAAATGTTCACTTGGTTTGAGAGGAAGATACGTCAGCATTCACCTACCAGGAGCCACCAAGGAATTAGCACTATGCGAAGTAATGATCAACCGCAATCCTACCGGTAAGCAAAGCTCCCTGAAGCTCTCTCATTCCTATTAACTTGATCCAAAAACGAAAAAGGAAACGTTTTCATATGTGTATGTATTTTAGTTAAACTTAACTTAAGAGGCCATTTACATGGAGGAAAAAGTTGTCCCTGGTAGCAGGGACACCCCCCACCCAAGCCAACTATACCGGGCGTTTATATGGAAAAGGGTCAAGGGTCAGCTATTGGTTTGGTTGTGAGCGTATGCTCATGAGATATAGTTGCCTCTGGTCTTGCCTCGGTACCTAGAGACAAAGTGTTTACGTGAAGCAAAGTTGTCGCGGGTACAAGGGTCACCCCTATTCGTAAGGAGGGTAACCCTACCAGGAGGTTAGCCCTTCTAGCCGAGGCATGTAAAACTTTCTCACGTAAACACTCGACCTTTATTTGCAAAAATATCAGAAAACCTTGGCTCGTATAGGGTGACCCAGTGCAGAAGGTAAGACTGGTAACAGGGGCAATGTTTCTTATGACAACTTTTTCCCTAGTAAATGTCTCGTTAGTTGAGCGCTAGATTTGCTTCACCTTTCCTTGCCTAGCCTTCCCTCTTTATAAGATCGTTAATTGTTGATAATCAATCGATTCTTTCTGCAGAAAATATTGCCCTTCAAAAACCTACTTCACAATCCACCACAGCTGGCGGAGCGACATCAAACAGAGCAGTTGATGGTAATTCAGATGGAGTATATGACAGCAACTCTTGCACACACACAGTTGACGAGAGCAGTCCATGGTGGCGCGTGGACCTGGGTTCTAGTAAACCTGTGTCAGAAGTATTTATTGTGAACAGAGTTGAATTACCTGAGCGATTGCATAACTTTGAGATACGAGTGGGTAAGTTGATACGTACTCAAAAGGTATGGAGCTTAGATACGGTAAAGGCGCTAAAATTGTTACTGATGTGAAACAGCGTGAAACAGCCTGCTTTTAAGACTTAAAAATCTTCATCCTAACTTTGATGCACATTCATCGCAAATACTAATAGACATGAAACAAAATAGATATCCGTGAAAGAAAACCAAAGATGCATCGTGTTATCGCAGCTATTATGTATATTTATTAGAGGATATCACTGGAGCAGAATATTTAGAACACGTTCTGCGAGTTTATTGATCAGCTTCAAAAACTCGTCATACACTTCACGAACATAGACTTTTACTTCGATAGCGGTTGTACGTCACTGTCATGAGAGGCCATAATCTATCTCTACGACATTGCCTTGACAGGATTCTAAACAAAGTTGGGCTTCCATTGAGGTGTTGTCTAATTTCACCAATGATATTAATATTTTATTATTTCCTGGTCACGTGCTGCTCAATATCACGCGATCTAAATTATTATGCAAATGATGATAACAAGGTAGCTTTGTAACATTTTATTGAACAGGCGATAGCCTGAATGATAATGGTAACTCCAACCCCAGATGTGGAGGCATTCATACTTTGAAAAATCTCAACAAAAAGTCATTATACTGTAAGCCGAGAAAGACTGGGCGCTATGTGAACATCAGGATGCTTCCCACTGGAACAATTCGACCACTGACACTCTGTGAAGTTGAGATTTATTCAGAGAGCAAAGGTACATGACCACTTATTGATATAATGATGAGATTCTTTGTAAATGCTATAATGATATCAGAATGACATGGTTCAAGGAGCTCATCTTTCAACAATTAAGCCACCTCCTGATATATTTTGCTTTTTTCATACTATTTTTATTTTTCAATTGATTACATTGGTTTATTGCAGCGATCATAGATATTGATCAGACAGGTCCCACCGTGGTTCAAGGACTGCCCATTGCTTTGACATGCCCTGTATTTGGTTACCCAAAACCCTTTGTTGCCTGGGTACAAGATGGAGTGGTCTATCAAAACACCACAACCACATCAGTTTTCCAGAAAAACGAGCTGAACAAAAAACGCAGTCAATCAAAATGGGAATGTGTCGTCTCGAATATCCATGGATCAGATTTCCATGAAATTCACATCAAAGGTGTGATAGTAGAAACGTATTCTAACCTACTCATATGTAATTCTATTTTTTCCCTTGTTACTAACTGGACTAAATTTTAATTTTTATCCATCGACACCTTGAAACCACATCTGGACTGATCTCAGTCAGGGCATGGCTAACTCACAGATCGAACCCTGGAACAACCTCTGAGATGATCTAAGTCAGGGCATGGCTAGCTCACAGATCGAATCGTGAAACAACCTCTGGGCTGATCTAAGTCAGGGCATGGCTAACTCACAGATCGAACCCTGAAACAATCTCTGGGCTGATCTAAGTCAGGGCACGGCTAACTCCCAGACTGAACCCCGAAAAAACCTCAGGGCTGATCTAAGTCAGGGCAAGGCTAACTCACAGATTGAACCCTGAAACAACTTGTTGGCTGATAAATCCAGGGCACGTCTAATACACAGATCGAATTAGAATTTACCGTGTTAGGTTTTCCGAAGTGAAAAACAACTGTAGAGAGAGCTTGGCCTAAAACCCTTGAATCTGGGGAGAGACCTAACAAACTTTACTCACATGTGATAACGAGTCCCGGATTCAAACCGAAGACGTACCCTAGAGCTGATTTTACTACCCCTAAGCCTGCCTTGTTTCCTGCTTGAGATCAATCTATTCTCCTTTACCATATGTATAGCCATATATATCAAAAATATTTCGCTTTTCCAGGAGAGTCATGGCACAGAATGTGTGCAAAGCACGAAGTACTTGCTGACAAACGAACCTTGAACGATGTTTTGAGCAGTCCTAATCAAGCTTCCAATGACACTGCTGTGGATGAGTCTGTGTGGTTCTGCCTCAAGCATCCAGTTACATCTCAGACTATGCAGGTAAGTAAAACTCTGCCTACGGTGACTTGAGGATCCAGCCTATTAACAACTTTCTTTGCAAGACCACCACCGTTATTGATCGTTATTATTATCACCATTATCCTCCATCACAACCTTCATCACACCACCGCCGTTGTTGATCATCATCGTTATCATCACGACCGTCATCATCTTCGAGCTTCCACCACCACCTTCATCACAACACCACTTTTGTTGATCTTCATCATCATAATCATTTTCCTTTTGATTTATTAGATCCCTGAGTCTTGTACACCTTCCATGCGTTGCTCAACCCAGGCCTCAGGCTGGCTACTCGGTTCTCATCCGGGTATTGAGGACGGAGTAGTTCGTCGTACTGTGTGCTTTAACTGGGATGGCAATTGCTGCAGATACAATACCACTATTCTTGTACGAAAATGTCATGGCTTCTACGTTTACAAGCTCCAAAAACCATCGTTTGATGTACACGCTGGCTACTGTGCAGGTAAATATTCTATGGATTACCTGTGGTATATTTATTTAAAACATTTATTTCTTGGAATTCGAAACGTCAATACAAGCTTTTGATTTTTCTTAGAAATCTCCAATACTTTGAGCCCAAGTGTTTCTTTCCAACACGTGACATCCAATGACGGATCCCTCTACGCCCTTGAAAAGCATGTGCTTCACACTGAACCTGACCTGGACCTACTCGAGTGCGTAGCCGTCTGTCTGTCACACCTGTCATGCAAATCCATCAACTATGATTCCAGTAGTAAACTGTGTCAGATGAACAGTGCCTCAAGAAGCGACGTACCGTCCAGTGATTGGATGAAAAGGCAAGGAAACTCATATTACGAAATGAGGAAAATAATTGAATGGGTCGTGTAAATTCATTGACCATGACCAGAAACTTAGGGGGTTGAAACGTGTTACAATATCACTATGCTCTGAAATTTTCAGATATGCAAATTAGAGGTTTGTTTGGCCATATTTGGAATTTTATGTTTGGTTCAAGATAGCCGCCTCTATGACAATTAAACTTTCTTTGAATTGCCTGGCTTTCAGACGTGATTTACTGCATTTGTCAATGGAACATACGGCGTATCTGTCTTTAATTTAATTTTGAGAGTTTTTGAAGCATGAGAACGTGATTTACTGGTAAGAAATTTATCAACAAAAAAAAAAAAAAAATTGAATACTCAGGAACATCGAAATGGCTGTTACACGTATCAAGCCCCTTATGAGCTTCTGTCATAACCTACTTCCTAGTCACGAAAAAGAATATGAGACATGAGGAGAGAGTAGACGGGACGAAAAGATACAACGATTTCAAAAAATGTTGGTAAAGGTTTTGTTGTTTGTTGTTTGCTGCATGTTGCTTGTTAAATACCAAGCTCGAAATACAGTATGGGTAATGTGAATTTAAGCAGCGAGAGGTCAAAAATATGGAATTTTTCCAAACTTTGTCTGCAGGTTTTTCCAGCATATTTTTTATTGTGCTGGCATTACTTACATATGAATATAATATATTTCAATGTTGATAAGCAACATGCCACCGTCAACATGCAGCATTCAACATGCAACATGCAACATGCAGCATTCAACGGGCAACGTACAACATGCAACAAAACCTTCACCAACTTTTTTTGAATTAGGTGTATACGAAAATAAGGTTTCGTGCAAATTGATGCAGGAAGCAGCAGCGTTTGGCATATATATGTAGTGATGTTCGACGTTTGAATCTCAGCATGCTTTAGCAGCCATTTATTGAATCCTTCATTCAGAGAATGTCGGATAAAATAGAGAATTTCGTTCATTTGCCTTTCTTTTATGCCCATCTTCTTAATTCATCTCTTGTCAAGTTGTCTGTCTGTGAAACGTTAATTTTAATCGACGCCATAAGTGCAACAAAGATTTGTATATTTGCCCCCTACCAAAATGGCCGCCGTATCGTCGAAGTAGTCCATTATACAGTAACCCACAAGTGCACACCATAGAATTATTATATAACCTACTGACTCTAATGATCAGAAAGCATTTTTAAAACTATACACAATAGAGAAGTCACCCTGAAGAAGTCTGTAAATCGAATACAGAGTTGTTCTCATTTTGCATTCCAATTGAACATGGATGTTTTCGGTCACATTTCAAAACTTTTAGTAGATTGAGGAATTATAGTGGTAGACCGATTTGATAAGCGATATACTTAATTTAGTAAAGTACGTCATTTGAAATGCTACAAGGCTGAGACCAGCAAGGATTATTGGTAGATACATTTTACATGTTACATGCTTGCTAAATATAGACGCATCAAGAGTTCCGCGCTGCTGCTCAATGCGCATGCTCAGGGGATTAAAAAGTGGGATAATATTTTGTATAATATGCACTTTTTCGGTATATTTGATTTAGAATTCGCTTAACGGTACGCGATCTTGAATATTTAGTGAAAATTTTACTTGACAAGAAAGATACAACTAAAATATAGCATATTTTACAAATTTTATCCCACTTTTTAATCCCCTGAGCATGCGCATTGAGCAGCAGCGCGGAATTCTTGATGCATGTATATATTGGTGGACTTGAGATATTTTACGAATTACAGTTTTGCCTTCTGTGAGCATCCTCAAGCTGCAGTTTGTATCAAAAGTCTTACTCGTTTTATATTAAATATTTCCTTTGATGCTTATCGGTCTCAGCTTTTTTTAAAAGCCTTTGTTGACTAGTTGTACTGAAATAAGTATACAGCTATTTCAAAAATCGTTAACCTTTTTATAAACAGGTATAAGCAATATTTGTGTCCGATTTGTATATCGCCTTCGTTTCGCCATCGTAACTAATGCCCATACAGATCGTTTGCTCATATTGCAAATATTACTTCAAACTGATAATTAATATATACGTCTAGGGGAATTCCAAGGATCATGTGACTCTCCCATTTGCAGTTTTGTAAGGGAGGGGAAGGGGCGATGTGTCTTGATAAAAGAACTGTGAAGCCTGTAAATCCCGCATAAACTTTTGCATGCATTGCACCAATAACATAAAGTTAAAAGCACAAGAAATCAGAGCCCGGTTTAATGTACGACTGATCTAAAAACTTCTGTATCATGTCAGGCAAGTTTTAGATTACAAGTCTACAGTCTACATTACATGTGGAGAATGATTGCAATAAAGACCTTGCTGGGCTCACATGATTTGATGTTCTATGTCTTGAGGATAGTGATGTATGTTTTGTAGAACGACTTTACAAACCACCCTTGATTTCATTCTTCATCTCGGCTCGAAGGAGGCGCACAGCTAAAATAAGCCTTTCAGGATATAAGACCACTACCTAGTCTGCTAACGCAAATCGGATCTTTCCAGTTATAATTAGCCCCCAGTTTATAAGCCCACTAGTCTGCTGACTCAAATATCGTTCCAGTTTTGATCACCCCCCCTGGCTTTACGGGCTATCAAGACAAATAAATCGTCAGGACCTGATCCAGTTCCCACCAGAGTCTGGAAAGAATTCGCCTTTGAACTGGCACCCGTCGTTAGTCACCTTTATAACTGTTCACTGGCGGAGGGATACATACCTGATCTATTAAAGGAATCGATTGTCACACCTGTACCCAAGGTTTCGCCCCCTAAAGTCATTGAGGAGGACTTGAGGCCAATTACCCTTACATCTACGTTAGCCAAGGTGATGGAGGGGTTCACCCTGGAACTTTTAATAACTCAGGTTATTGACAAGTTAGATAGTAAACAGTTTTCAATCAGACCTAAATCTACGACGCATGCGCTACTTTACTTGTTACATCTAATATTGGAGGCTCTAGACATAGGGGGTAATCATATTCGGGTCTTTTTTGCTGACTTTAGCAAGGGGTTTGATTTAGTAGATCATCATGCCCTACTGAATGAGTTCCGCATTTTGAACGTCCATAGCGGTATCGTGAGATGGATTCTCGCCTTTCTAACTAAGCGACCCCAACGGGTCAGGGTAGCTAGCTCCTTGTCTGCGCCTGTTTATCCCCATGGAGGCATCCCGCAAGGCACTAAATTAGCTCCATTACTATTTGCTATTTTGGTAAACCGCTTAGTCTCTAGCTGGCCCAATCGGGCAAAATACGTTGATGACACCACTGTTTTTGAGGTTATTCCTAGGTGTAGTCCTAGCTATTTACAGTTCATCGTAAATGATATAATTAAGTTTGCGGCTTGCAGAGGTATGCGTCTTAACCCTAAGAAATGCAAGGAGCTACGGGTCAATTTTCTGAAATATCAATGCGCTAGTCAACAAGATCTGGTTATTGGTAACACAGTAGTAAATCAAGTAGACAGTTACAAGCTCCTAGGTGTATATATAAGTTCTGATTTGTCTTGGAATACGCACGTAAACTACATTGTAAAGAAAGCTAATAAGCGCCTGTATTCGCTTAGAGTTCTCAGGAAGGCCGGTGTCCAGAAGGCGGATCTCATTGAAATCTATTGCTCCTTGATACGGTCGGTCTTGGAGTATGCTGCCCCCGTCTGGGGCTGCCTTCCTGATTACCTAGCCAACGCTATTGCGTCTGTACAGAAGAGAGCTTTGAGAATAATCTACCCTACATTAGATTATGGCGTTGCGCTTAATAGCTCTGGTCTGAAATCCTTAATAGACCGTCGTATCCACATATCTACCAAATTTGTCGCCACTGCTAGGGAAATTGAACCCCTGGGCTCCATCATCCCTCGGAGTACGTGTGTGCTGCACGGATATTCCTTGCGATCAGGAACGCAACGCGTCCAAAAGGCAATGCTGTACCGCACCGAAAGGTTAAATAAGTTTGCCACTGTTCGATATGCATAATTACTACTTTTCTGTGTTGTCCTATGTTGTAATTTATTGCTTAATTAATAATTTGTTTAGTATCTGTATATTGCATGTAACATGTAAGCTGACCTCCACTGTAATTCAGCACATGCTGCCAAGTGGTTCATTAAACATATTCATCATCATCATCAACCCCCCCTAGTCTCAATTTTATGACACAATTACACAATTACACAACAAATCACAAAGCCGCTGCCTAGACATTTTCTATAATAACAGTCTGAGAGACAACAACTTTTGTAACGAATTTAAAACAGCAACAGCAACAGCAACAGCAACAGCAACAGCAACAGCAACAGCAACAGCAACAGCAACAGCAACAGCAACAGCAACAGCAACAGCAACAGCAACAGCAACAGCAACAGCAACAGCAACAGCAACAGCAACAGCAACAGCAACAGCAACAGCAACAGCAACAGCAACAGCAACAGCAACAGCAACAGCAACAGCAACAGCAACAGCAACAGCAACAGCAACAGCAACAGCAACAGCAACAGCAACAGCAACAGCAACAGCAACAGCAACAGCAACAGCAACAGCAACAGCAACAGCAACAGCAACAGCAACAGCAACAGCAACAGCAACAGCAACAGCAACAGCAACAGCAACAGCAACAGCAACAGCAACAGCAACAGCAACAGCAACAGCAACAGCAACAGCAACAGCAACAGCAACAGCAACAGCAACAGCAACAGCAACAGCAACAGCAACAGCAACAGCAACAGCAACAGCAACAGCAACAGCAACAGCAACAGCAACAGCAACAGCAACAGCAACAGCAACAGCAACAGCAACAGCAACAGCAACAGCAACAGCAACAGCAACAGCAACAGCAACAGCAACAGCAACAGCAACAGCAACAGCAACAGCAACAGCAACAGCAACAGCAACAGCAACAGCAACAGCAACAGCAACAGCAACAGCAACAGCAACAGCAACAGCAACAGCAACAGCAACAGCAACAGCAACAGCAACAGCAACAGCAACAGCAACAGCAACAGCAACAGCAACAGCAACAGCAACAGCAACAGCAACAGCAACAGCAACAGCAACAGCAACAGCAACAGCAACAGCAACAGCAACAGCAACAGCAAGAAAAAGTTACCTGGACTTCATTTGAATCGCATTTTTATAATTTTAAACTTTCATATCTCACGAATGAGAAGTCCATATCCTGTAAAACTGTTCCATCATATTATTATACCCTACGTGTAAAAGTGGTTTTCAAACTAAACCGTTAGAGTTGGTATACACTTTGAAGCAACACTTAATTTGTGCACTCGTATAACTCAACCAATTTCTCAAAACAACAACGCAAAGTATTTCAAAATACTGGCTTTCGAACAATACTAATTTTTTGCTATCTGACATGGAATTCGGGTTGAAATGATTTTTCAAAAATCTGCATTGTAATTCCTGTTACTGACCAGAAGGAGCCTCCTGGACCAGCAATTATTCTAATTAGCGTAAGTCATAATCGTTTGTAATTTCTAATTCTTCAGAAGTCACCAGCCCAAAAATTTTAACCCAGTTAATTGTAGTAGAAACAGTTGCCGATTTTATTATCGTAATATCGTCCTTTTTTGATTAATGTTATATAAATCTTTAAATTTTAAGCAAGTAATTTTTTTTGAAATATTCAAAATTTATGAATTATCCAAAATTGATAATTCTTGGTGTTTAGTAGTATCTCGTGTTTGTAAATATTCATCTTATTTTTTTTCTACTATCGTCATTAACAAGTAGTAGAAAAGTCCGTATGCAAATTAGTCGAAAGTGTCTTCGTGCTATTGTAAAAATATTCAAATTTGACTTTCGCACTTGCCTGAAGAATAGTCTTTACAAAATGCTAAAACTTAAGATCAGTTCTTGAAACTTAAGGCTAATTCTTTCATATTGTCTTTATTAACACATGATCTTGGTCTCATAAAAGTATACCCACGAAATTGTGTGTATACTCGGAGAAAACCAGCATTTATTTTCTCACTAAAACTCTATAAATTCTTGGAAAGCGTGCTGAAAGCCACGCATGCGCAAACTTTTTTCTCTAGTGTCAGACGAGCTTCCAAGAGGGCTTCTGAAACACATTCCAACAAAACGACTACCGTACTGCTTAAGAAAAATCATTTCAAATCAGAGTATTTTTTTCTATGTAGAACTCATATAGAGATTACTTCATGAAAAGCGCGCGCGTACGGGATTTTCGCACGAGTTGGTGAAGTATCTGAAATCGAACGAGTGAGCGCAGCGAACGAGTGAGATTTCTGATACAAAACCAACGAGTGCGAAAATCCCGTACAAAGCGCTTTTCATGCTGTAATTTATTTATTTTATACATACTGAGATTTTGTTGTTTTTAATTTATTCACATTTAATTGGTTTTCTAAAACAAAACTCGTGTAATAATTTCTTTTCGAAAAATTAAGCTTTTACTAGAAGCTATGATGTAAAAATATCAGTAATCATAACTAGTACAAAGTAAAATCGGTAAGCTAATTAAGTTTTGGCTGATTTTATTTTTCTTTTGGCTTAGTTTGTCACTGTGGGCTGTCTTCGTCTGACGACTCCAACACACGCTTGATGCGTTTAAAGCTACGTGTAGACTCTGTTGATTTAAATGAGTGATTTGCGGAATTCGGTGACTTGTTAACGGTGTTGATTGTTATATTAAACTGTCCTCCGTGAAAAACTGCTCCACTGAAAGGACCTGCTGGAGGCAAACTAGAACTTTTCATGAATGAAGATTCACGGCACTCGGTATGCACTGCAAACTCGACACTGGCCTTTTTTCTATAGACGTACTTGTAGTATTATTTCCAATCAGAATCAAATTAGCCCTCTTAAACTGGAAGGATCGAAATCCTCACCATCTTTTCTTCTTACAGCTACGATAAATTCACTGATATACTCATTAAGCTCTTCTGGCGGGATTTCCTCGACTCTTCTCGTTTTGACTTTTGGAGTTTGGAGTTAAGAAACTCAGTCAGCAAACTCACATCTCTTCGTGTCTTCGAAAGAGTATTTTTGTTTTTTTGGTCTTCTATAAACTTGTCTATAGGTTTGTCTAGAGACACAAATCTTCTTGATTGTTCAGCCATCCTCACAAATATCTCCTAGCTCTTGATAAGTTTGAAATACGAACAACTAGCGTACACCGAAAATATTATTTTGTGAAAGCTGCCTGACAAAGCTACCCGCGATGACCGCGAAAGCACGATTCGACTCGACAGTGGTTTGTGATTGGACGAAACGCTTTTTTCACGTGTGAGAAATTCATTTCGCCTCTCTGATTGGCTGAAAAAAGTCGCGAACTGGTTTTTCACATAGGGAGATTTGATAAGAAAATCTCTGTATGTATAAAATAAACTAACCTTTATCCTGACGAATTAAAAAAAAATCAATTTCATATTTAGCATTATTGCTTGAAAAAACAGTTTTTAAAAATTATTATCATTTTCAACTTAATCTTAATGCTTGATTCTTGCAGATGATCTACCCTTCCTCATATCGAGGAGAAAAAATAACTTTTTACTTATGTGATAAAAACCTTACAATTAAATGAATAAATATCGATGGTATGTTTCGTATTAATATTGCGTTATGTTGTACCTCCTTCTCCATCTTACTGATGTAAATATGATGTGTTTTTCGATACTTTTTTTATTAAATCAGAGTATTTTTTCTATGTAGAACTCATCCTTGCCTTTATTCTGACCAATTTTGAAAAAAAAAAAAAAAATCTTTTTCGATACTTTTAATTATTATCATTTTCATCTTAACCTCAATGCTCGATTCTTGCAGAAGACCAGTCTTCGTTTTGACGAGATAAAATAACTTTTTACTTATATGAGGTTAAAGTCTTATACACAAATAAATATCGATGTTATATATTTCTACATGAAACTCTTTCGTATATTGTATTGTTGTGTTCTTCTCCATCTTACTGATGTAAATATCAGCAGCTTGTACTATTACATTTTCAATGTGTTTTGTTGGATCAATTGTTATTTCCTTCATCAGCTTTTCATTATTTTAATAATATAATTCTTTTCCTAAAAAAAGACATTTATTTCTTCCTTTCTTCTTCATGTTTTGTGGCAGGATAATGGAAACACCATCTAGCAATGTTTTGTAATCATTCTTATTAGATATTATCAACTTTTCTCACCATTTCATGGCATTAAAAAGCCTAATTTCGTCTTGATTAAAGATGTTGATAAAATGTCCCTTTCAATGTTCAGAAACCCTACTGTTTAAGCTAGCTTTTGTTTTTGATGTCTCCTGCAGGCAGAACAAATGGAAGTCTCCCTAATTGTCACGCTAAATCACACTTTAATAAAGTATCTTAGACTTAATATCCCTTGTATTGTGCACCCTATTCCTTCATGTATTAGTCGAACAAACATCTCGAACTTTTATTCCGCTATTATCAATCTTGTTGTACTACGATAGACTATTGCAGTTTTTTTCGAGGGCTTTTTACGTTTCTATCACCAACCAAAATAGAACGGGTTTGCGTTCTCACCGTGAAGGAACATGGCAAACAAGCTTAAGGAAGTAGTCGTTGCCAAGGAGATGTTTCTTTACCGGCTAATTCACAAAGCACTCCAGCTTAGCTGAGTATTCATGAATACTATAGAGTTTTTATTTTTCAAACAAAACTGGGGACACACTACACGAATGCATAAATAAAATATTTGAGGCAGGTGAAGTGACATCTTAGGAAGATTGATTCAGTGTACACCTCAAGCCCCTTGGTTATACAGCTTCTCTGGTATATTATGGCAACCAAGAATAATGTAAGTAAACTATATGTCTTCATGAACAAATTCCGATTTATTAATTCAATTGACCGTTTAATTGGCCTCGTATTGTACTCCAATATCTTTCCTCTTCTAATTTCGCCTATTCGCAGGATTGTTCTCTAGTATCGTTTTTCTACTTTCCTTCTCTCCTTCATCAATCCTTTCAGTGGTCCTTATCTTTTATCCACTTTTCCTCCTCCCTCTTCCTCGATAATAACGCACCTCACTTCCTGTCAAATGTCAAAATTTTAGTTCTGCGTTTTTTGGTGATTTTTCTTTATAATTCCCTTTTTTGAGACACAAGCTACTCCAGATCAATTGTTTAATGATTTTACTAGTGCATGATTAAGTTTTTGCAGAAACTCATATGAGTTTCTGGTTTTCGTAAGGTCGTTATCCCAGTTTTTTATACATGAACTTCCGTCATCTAATCTTAAAACTTATGAACGGCGTTTTCTCAATTCTTGTGCTCCCAAATTTTGCTCTAGTATTATTCTTTAGGATATTCTAAAGGAAATCGCAGTAATTCGAGTACAATTTATAATTGAATAGATAGTACGAGTGATGTTTTGAAAGTTCTGGTAATTGCACTATTTTCGTGGTGTTTTCAAACAAACGCACCAAACAATTTTTCAATATGATCTTCATTTACCTGTCAGAGATATTTAGCGATACAGCTAATTGGGGACTCCCGGGGACACAAAATAAATATATAAACTAAGAAAAAATATAGATGTATATAAAAAGCTATTGATAATAAAGGTAAAATATTTTAAAATCTATATACACTGCTAATAAAAACCTGACAAAAGTAAGGATCACCTAGGTGTCTAGTATCTCTAATACATCACATCAGTCAATAGGTAAGAATTCATGATTTTTTTAGGGAAAGACACGAGTTTAAAATTCTTACGTGCTGCATAAATAGCAGCTCTGATAATTCGAATTATCTATCAGTCCTGTTAATTGCAATATTCTTATTTTGCTTTTATTTTCTTTTGGAAGCTTCCGGCGACCACAATCGTTGCCCAAAGTATGTTATATGGTGTTTTCCACATCTAATAGTTTTGAAACTGGGAGCATTATTTTTCGTCCTAAAATTATACTTAATATTATTCCTGGTGATAAATAAATGCTCTTCGTTTCTATTTTCACTTGACTTGATAGTGAAGTTATGTTAGCGTCGAAACGTCGTTGTTAGATGTTTTGCTTTATTAGTCCTACATGGATTTTGATATTTTCTTAGCGCTGCCAATTTTAGTATCAAAATATTAGTCTCTTTTGATAAAAAATATTTATTACACCAGAATAACAAAATCCCGCGTTACGGCTTTCAATAGATATTTTACATTTTCTTCTCATATGATGAAACAACACATCATGAAGAACAGAGCTGAGGGACTCTCGCGCTATTCTTAGGATATTGGTATTCCTCGAAATTTGTTTTGTTAGATTTTGCGTAGGAATACTCTTCCACTTTTGGTAAGAAAGGCTTAAGTGCAGAAAAGGGATCCAAAAAATAAAGTGTTGAATTATTGCACTCTTAAAACCGAATCAAAACCCTTTTATACTGGGGAATGTCATCCTAACGATAGAAGATACATTCCGTGTTCAAAAAGTTAAATAAATCATATTTTATGTTTGGGAGAGTAAGACTGAAGAGTATTTGAAAATCTCGTGATGGAGGCAAGGGTTCCTGCTTATTCCAAGGCCATTTTTTGCTTCTTCTAAGGAATCTAAGAAATTTTATCTACATGACTTTTCAGACATATCAAAGCACCAGTTTTATTAATAAGTATTTGACAGTATATAAAGTTTTCAGTTCTCTCAAGTGTTGCGAGTTAACCAATCATAGGAGTTTGTAAAAGATTTCTGAAATCAAGACAAGAAGCACCTGATTTATTTAAGTGAAAGAAGGAATTCCTTTCTTTTTAAGTCACATGCTTTTGTGATTTATTAAATTACAAGTATTGCTTTAAATGATTCGCATATATCAGCTCGGCTTCTAAATATTTTCATACAGAATGTTCGTTCGACTATTACGTTTTCCTCACTCAAGATAGTCGATTCGATGACGTTGCTTATGACTTCACATATTTTTAATAACAGATAATACTTATGTTGTCTCTTGATGTTGTTGACTTGTTGACTTACATTTATCGAATAAAGTTCATTACCAATGTTTATTACACTTGGGTTCAAAACTTATTACACTGGAAACTTTTATTACACTTGGGTTCAAAGCCTATTACATTTAGAACTATTATTACACTTGGGTCCAAAACGTATTACATTTGGAACTTTTATTACACTTGGGTTCAAAGCCTATTACATTTAGAACTATTATTACACTTGGGTCCAAAACGTATTACATTTGGAACTTTTATTACACTTGGGTCCAAAACGTATTACATTTGGAACTTTTATTACACTTGGGTTCAAAGCCTATTACATTTCGAACTATTATTACACTTGGGTCCAAAACGTATTACATTTGGAACTTTTATTACACTTGGGTTCAAAGCCTATTACATTTAGAACTATTATTACACTTGGGTCCAAAACGTATTACATTTGGAACTTTTATTACACTTGGGTCCAAAACGTATTACATTTAGAACTTTTATTACACTTGGGTCCAAAACGTATTACATTTCGAACTTTTATTACACTTGGGTCCAAAACGTATTACATTTGGAACTTTTATTACACTTGGGTCCAAAACGTATTACATTTGGAACTTTTATTACACTTGGGTCCAAAACTTATTACATTTGAAACTTTTATTACACTTGGGTCCAAAACGTATTACATTTGGAACTTTTATTACACTTGGGTCCAAAACGTATTACATTTGGAACTTTTATTACACTTGGGTCCAAAACGTATTACATTTGGAACTTTTATTACACTTGGGTCCAAAACTTATTACATCTAGAACTTTTATTACACTTGGGTCCAAAACAAATTACATTTGGAACTTTTATTACACTTGGGTCCAAAACGTATTACATTTGGAACTTTTATTACACTTGGGTCAAAACTTATTACATTTGGAACTTTTATTACACTTGGGTCCAAAACTTATTACATTTGGAACTTTTATTACACTTGGGTCCAAAACTTATTACATTTGGAACTTTTATTACACTTGGGTCCAAAACTTATTACATTTGGAACTTTTATTACACTTGGGTCCAAAACTTATTACATTTGGAACTTTTATTACACTTGGGTCCAAAACTTATTACATTTGGAACTTTTATTACACTTGGGTCCAAAACTTATTACATCTAGAACTCTTATTACACTTGGGTCAAAAACGTATTACATTTAGAACTTTTATTACACTTGGGTCCAAAACGTATTACATTTGGAACTTTTATTACACTTGGGTCAAAACTTATTACATTTAGAACTATTATTACACTTGGGTCCAAAACGTATTACATTTAGAACTTTTATTACACTTGGGTCCAAAACAAATTACATTTGGAACTTTTATTACACTTGGGTCAAAACTTATTACATTTGGAACTTTTATTACACTTGGGTCCAAAACTTATTACATTTGGAACTTTTATTACACTTGGGTCCAAAACTTATTACATTTGGAACTTTTATTACACTTGGGTCCAAAACTTATTACATTTGGAACTTTTATTACACTTGGGTCCAAAACTTATTACATTTGGAACTTTTATTACACTTGGGTCCAAAACTTATTACATTTGGAACTTTTATTACACTTGGGTCCAAAACTTATTACATTTGGAACTTTTATTACACTTGGGTCCAAAACTTATTACATTTGGAACTTTTATTACACTTGGGTCCAAAACTTATTACATTTGGAACTTTTATTATACTTGGGTCCAAAACTTATTACATTTGGAACTTTTATTACACTTGGGTCCAAATCGGATCTCATTTGGAATTTTTATCACACTTTGGTTCAAAAACTTGCTACATTTAGAAATTTTATAACACTTGGGTCTAAAGCTTATTAGTAAAATTCTACTACTATACTTATGCAAATCCTGCATTCTGATTGGCTAACGTACTCACTATCTATCAGCCGATAGATAGTGGGTAGAGAAAGCCGGACTTGTTTTGAAAAAATAGCGGCTTTTCCTTCGCGCTTTTGTGAAGTTTAGTTTAGTTTAGTATAGTATAGTTTAGTTGAGATTTTTACTAAAACAATTAGAAGACTCACTCTCGATTTCTGTCGGCTTTGATAGTTGACTCGGGGCCGGAGCCCCTCGTCAACTATCAGCCGATAGAAATCTCGAGTTCGTCTTCTAATTGTTAATTACATTCAGAGTTTTTATTACAATTGGTTTCAAAGCTTATTACATTTAGAACATTTATTACGCTTGGGTTCAAAACTTATTATATCTAGAACTTTTATTACACTTGGGTTCAGTTTTTACATTTGTACCTTCAACAGTCACTCTGTCTTTCATGGTCTCTCGCGGATTAACGTACTACCTACAGAAAAAAAGGGCATAGGGCAGAATATACTTAATTATGTTAAATGCGTACGCCATTGGTAAATGTCTGAACGTTTTCAGCCCATTAGATGCTAGATAATGAGTAAGATGTATATTAACATATTTTATTAAAATATTACGTCATCTGAGAGCTCCATAGATCTCTAGTCCTATTGATCTCATTTTTTTTTTTTTTTTATGTTTTCTCCACGGTAGCTGGCATGGTATCATCTATTTTCAATGTTCTGTATGTGGAAGAGTGGAGTAGTTCATGCAGGTAAGAACATTTGCAACTACAATACAACAACGACTAGCCATGTTAACTAAGTGCAATTGCTAGTGTTAGTGGGGGAAGTGGTGGTGAAGGTTGCAGTTGTTGGAGTGCGTGTACATGTTACATCAGTAAGAGCAGGGATATAGTGGTTGTAACCACTCACACCATGACACTGAAAAAAAATATTTTCATTTTCAGGCAACCTTGCCCTCCGCCAGCCATCCCAGTCGTCATCTGTTTTCGACGACTATGGAAAATTATGTTTGGCCAAGTATGCAGTGGATGGGTATCCTGTTGGAACTGAACCATTGAGTTGTGCCGTCTCCAAGGTCCAAGATAATCCATACTGGATTGTTGATCTGGGAAAAACTTATTTTATTGACGAAGTGTTCTTAATTGGACGATCTGACTGTTGCTTGACTAAAATGATTGGAAGTGAAATAAGAGTCGGTAAGAAAACACAACAAAAATATTATTAACTATTTACTAATGTCCAACTAAATCACTAAATCAAGTGACCATTAAAAGGACATGGTGTACAGTCCAGGGATGTACTTCGCGGTTTACTTCACTTTGCCTTTTTTATTTCAATTTATCCTTCAATATTTCTGGTGATCATTTCACAAGTCTGGTTCGTCAGGGCTTAATACATTTGTTTCCGTTTTTTTTGTAAAAACAAAGCACAGAACATACACTAAATCAAAAACGCAAAATTTAAACACTTAACGCTAACTCTGACACACACAAAACATTTACTACATTGATAAGGTATGGACTCAAACAATCAAACAATAGCATTGGAAACTCGGTCTCGGTCTCGGTCTCGGTCTCGGTCTCGGTCTCGGTCTCGGTCTCGGTCTCGGTCTCGGTCTCGGTCTCGGTCTCGGTCTCGGTCTCGGTCTCGGTCTCGGTCTCGGTCTCGGTCTCGGTCTCGGTCTCGGTCTCGGTCTCGGTCTCGGTCTCGGTCTCGGTCTCGGTCTCGGTCTCGGTCTCGGTCTCGGTCTCGGTCTCGGTCTCGGTCTCGGTCTCGGTCTCGGTCTCGGTCTCGGTCTCGGTCTCGGTCTCGGTCTCGGTCTCGGTCTCGGTCTCGGTCTCGGTCTCGGTCTCGGTCTCGGTCTCGGTCTCGGTCTCGGTCTCGGTCTCGGTCTCGGTCTCGGTCTCGGTCTCGGTCTCGGTCTCGGTCTCGGTCTCGGTCTCGGTCTCGGTCTCGGTCTCGGTCTCGGTCTCGGTCTCGGTCTCGGTCTCGGTCTCGGTCTCGGTCTCGGTCTCGGTCTCGGTCTCGGTCTCGGTCTCGGTCTCGGTCTCGGTCTCGGTCTCGGTCTCGGTCTCGGTCTCGGTCTCGGTCTCGGTCTCGGTCTCGGTCTCGGTCTCGGTCTCGGTCTCGGTCTCGGTCTCGGTCTCGGTCTCGGTCTCGGTCTCGGTCTCGGTCTCGGTCTCGGTCTCGGTCTCGGTCTCGGTCTCGGTCTCGGTCTCGGTCTCGGTCTCGGTCTCGGTCTCGGTCTCGGTCTCGGTCTCGGTCTCGGTCTCGGTCTCGGTCTCGGTCTCGGTCTCGGTCTCGGTCTCGGTCTCGGTCTCGGTCTCGGTCTCGGTCTCGGTCTCGGTCTCGGTCTCGGTCTCGGTCTCGGTCTCGGTCTCGGTCTCGGTCTCGGTCTCGGTCTCGGTCTCGGTCTCGGTCTCGGTCTCGGTCTCGGTCTCGGTCTCGGTCTCGGTCTCGGTCTCGGTCTCGGTCTCGGTCTCGGTCTCGGTCTCGGTCTCGGTCTCGGTCTCGGTCTCGGTCTCGGTCTCGGTCTCGGTCTCGGTCTCGGTCTCGGTCTCGGTCTCGGTCTCGGTCTCGGTCTCGGTCTCGGTCTCGGTCTCGGTCTCGGTCTCGGTCTCGGTCTCGGTCTCGGTCTCGGTCTCGGTCTCGGTCTCGGTCTCGGTCTCGGTCTCGGTCTCGGTCTCGGTCTCGGTCTCGGTCTCGGTCTCGGTCTCGGTCTCGGTCTCGGTCTCGGTCTCGGTCTCGGTCTCGGTCTCGGTCTCGGTCTCGGTCTCGGTCTCGGTCTCGGTCTCGGTCTCGGTCTCGGTCTCGGTCTCGGTCTCGGTCTCGGTCTCGGTCTCGGTCTCGGTCTCGGTCTCGGTCTCGGTCTCGGTCTCGGTCTCGGTCTCGGTCTCGGTCTCGGTCTCGGTCTCGGTCTCGGTCTCGGTCTCGGTCTCGGTCTCGGTCTCGGTCTCGGTCTCGGTCTCGGTCTCGGTCTCGGTCTCGGTCTCGGTCTCGGTCTCGGTCTCGGTCTCGGTCTCGGTCTCGGTCTCGGTCTCGGTCTCGGTCTCGGTCTCGGTCTCGGTCTCGGTCTCGGTCTCGGTCTCGGTCTCGGTCTCGGTCTCGGTCTCGGTCTCGGTCTCGGTCTCGGTCTCGGTCTCGGTCTCGGTCTCGGTCTCGGTCTCGGTCTCGGTCTCGGTCTCGGTCTCGGTCTCGGTCTCGGTCTCGGTCTCGGTCTCGGTCTCGGTCTCGCCGTTCGTCTACCTTTGAAGATGGCGCAGGGAAATGAGAAATAACTATTAAAGTAATAGCATACGACCCTTAAACAATTCAACTCTTTAAGTAGATTGACTTGTAGACCGAATAAATACATAGCGGATATTACACGGTGGCGCGAAATTATGAAGTTTATCTTCGAGTGGTGAAAATATTTATTTGACGCATAAGCGCAGATAATTATTTACACTAGTCATTTTCATGGCGATTTCATTATTTGCAACATATCGCAACGGAATCGTCATCAATGCGAACATGTTCCAAATTTAGTGCAAATTGCAGGATCTTCACTTCAAAAATACGCAAAATGCTGCCGTACCTACCCTTTAGGGAAACAAATGAAAATTTCGAGCACGAAAGTAAATTTGAGGAACGGATTACCACCGGTGGCACCAAGAAACAAGTCGTAAACGGGAAAAAACTTTTTATCCGTTGGCCGAGATTTCACTGAAAGCACCGTTGAAATCGACGCTTTAGTAGCGCGACCAAATTTTATAAACCTTTTTATTCACCATTTTCCACTGTAACTGTATTATCGATATGTTGAGCTCCAATCAATCACATTTTAGGCGACCAGTTTGGAATAGACAGTGTTTCAAATCCCAAATGTGCAGACATCCCATCGTTTTCCGGTCAGTTAAAGACAGCCTTCAAATGTTCACCTGGTATGAGAGGAAGATACGTCAGCGTTCACGTACCAGGAGCCGCCAAGGAACTAACATTATGCGAAGTAATGATCAACCGCAATCCTACCGGTAAGCAAATCTCCCTGCAGCTCACTCATTCCTACTAACTTGATCAAAAAAAAAAAAGGAAAAAGGAAAAGTTTTCATATGTGTATGTATTTCAGTTCAACTTAAGTTAAGGGGCGATTTACATGGGGATAAAACGTTGTTGCTGATCTCACGTAAGCACTCGACCTTGATTTAAAAAACATATCAGAGAACGTTGACTCGTATAGGGTGACCCAGGGAGGAGGGTAACCCTGGTAACAGGGACAATGTTTTCCCATGACAACTTTTTCCCTTCTAAATAGCCCCTTAGTTGAGCGCTAGATTAGTTTCATCTTTCCTTGCCTTTCCTAGCCTTTGCCTTGCCTCTTTATAAGATCGTTAATTGTTGATAATCAATTGATTCTTTATCCAGAAAATATTGCCCTTCAAAAAATTACTTCACAATCCTCCACGGACTCATCAGGAATAGCAAACAGAGCAGTGGATGGTAATTCAGATGGAGTATATGAAAGACAGTCTTGCACACACACAGGTGACGAGAGCAGTCCATGGTGGCACGTGGACTTGGGCTCTAGTAAACCTGTGACAGAAGTATTTATTGTGAACAGAGTTGAATTACCTGAGCGATTGCAAAACTTTGAGATACGAGTGGGTAAGTTGATAAAACTTCAAATTGACCCCTTGAATAGAATTGCTTTAAAAAAATCATGAAACGTCTTTTAACCTTTAGACCTCAAAATTCTGATACTTGGAAAGTTTGTCTAACGTTCTGTGTGGACAGAAAAAAATAACATGGACTTATGTCTTGAAAAAGTGGCAACAAATCAAAATCTTGTTTTCATTCTATATGCGCCTCGAGTAAGGGGGGACGGAAGTAAAATGGTATCCTATAAATCTGACAGAGAGTCATCAAAATCGATGTTTTTACTTCGTTCTGCATCTTAAAATAACTTTTTTCTGTATCTATAATAACGATTTTGATAATGCTTTTAAGACTTAAAAATCTTCACCTAACTTTGATGCACATTCATCGCAAATACTAATAGGCATGAAACAAAATAGATATCCGTCAAACAAAACCAAAGATGCATCGTGTTATCGCAGCTATTATGTATATTTATTAGAGGATATCATGGAGCAGAATATTTAGAACACGTTCTGCGAGTTTATTGATCAGCTTCAAAAACTCGTCATACACTTCACGAACATAGACTTTTACTTCAATAGCGGTTGTACGTCACTGTCATGCGGTGGCCATAATCCATCTCTACGTCATTATCTCCATAGAATTCTAAACAAACTTAGGCTTCCACTGAGGTGTTGTCTAATTTCACCAATGATATCAATATTTTATTATTTCCTGGTCACGTGCTGCTCAATATCACCCGATCTTAATGATTATGTAAATGATGATACTGAACAAGGTAGCTTTGTAACGTTTTGTTGAACAGGTGATAGCCTGGATGATAATGGTAACTCCAACCCCAGATGTGGTGGTATTTCTACTATGAAAAATCTCAACAAAAAGTCCTTCTACTGTCAGCCGAGAAAGAATGGGCGCTATGTGAACATCAGGATGCTTCCCACGGGAACAAATCGATCACTGACACTCTGTGAAGTTGAGATTTATTCTGAGAGCAAAGGTACATGACCACTTATTGATATAATGACAAGATGCTTTGTAAATGTTCTAATGATATCAGAATGACAGACGTTCAAGGAGCTCATCTTTCAACACTTTTGCCATCTCCTGATATATTTTGCTTTTTTCATACTATTTTTTTTCCAATTGATTACATTGGTTTATTGCAGCCATCATAGATATTGATCAAGCAGGTCCCACCGTGGTTCAAGAACTGCCCATTGCTTTGACATGCCCTGTATTTGGCTACCCAAAACCCTTTGTTGCTTGGTTACGAGATGGAGTGGTCTATCAAAACTCCACAACCACATCAGTTTTCCAGAAGAACGAGCTGAACGAAAACCGCAGTCAATGCAAATGGGAATGTGTCGTCTCGAATATCCATGGATCAGATTTCCATCAATTTCACATCAAAGGTGTGATACTAGAAACCTACTCATATGTAATTCTATTTTTTCCCTTATTACTAACTGGACTAAACTTCAATTTTTATCCATCGAAACCCTGAAACAACTTCTTGGCTGGGGAGAGACCTAACAAACTTAACTCACATGTCATAACGAGTCCAGGATTCAAACCGAAGACGTACCCTAGAGCTGATTTTACTACCCCTAAGCCTGCCTTGTTTCCTGCTTGAGATCAATATATTTTTCTTTACCATATATATAGCCATATATATCAAAAATATTTCGCTTTTCCAGGAGAGTCATGGCACAGAATGTGTGCAAAGCACGAAGTACTTGCTGACAAACGAACCTTGAACGATGTTTTGAGCAGTCCTAATCAAGCTTCCAATGACTCTGCTGTGGATGAGTCTGTGTGGTTCTGCCTCAAGCATCCAGTTACATCTCAGACTATGCAGGTAAGTAAAACTCTGCCTACGGTGACTGGAGGATCCAGCCTATTAACAACTTTCCTTGCAAGACCACCACCGTTATTGATCGTTATTATTATCACCATTATCCTCCATCACAACCTTCATCACACCACCGCCGTTCTTGATCATCATCGTTATCATCACGACCGTCATCATCTTCGAGCTTCCACCACCACCTTCATCACAACACCACTTTTGTTGATCTTCATCATCATAATCATTTTCCTTTTGATTTATTAGATCCCTGAGTCTTGTACACCTTCCATGCGTTGCTCAACCCAGGCCTCAGGCTGGCTACTCGGTTCTCATCCGGGTATTGAGGACGGAGTAGTTCGTCGTACTGTGTGCTTTAACTGGGATGGTAATTGCTGCAGATACAATACCACTATTCTTGTGCGAAAATGTCATGGCTTCTACGTTTACAAGCTCCAAAAACCATCATTTGATGTACACGCTGGCTACTGTGCAGGTAAAATATTCTATGGGTTACCTGTGGTATATCTATTTAGAACATTTATTTCTTTGAATTCGAAACGTCATTACAAGCTTTTGCGTTTTTCTTAGAAATCTCCAATACTTTGAGCCCAAGTGTTTCTTTCCAACACGTGACATCCAATGACGGATCCCTCTACGCCGTTGAAAATCACGTGCTTCAGACTGAATCTGACCTGGACCTACTCGAGTGCGTAGCAGTCTGTCTGTCACACCAGTCATGCAAATCAATCAACTTTGATTCCAGTAGCAAACTGTGTGAGATGAACAGTGCCGCCAGAAGCGACGTACCGTCCAGTGATTGGATGAAAAGGCAAGGAAACTCATATTACGAAATGATGAAAATAATTGACCATAACTGATAACTGATCACAATTGACCATAAACAGAAACACATTAGGTTGAAACGTGTAACACTATAACTATGCATGATTCAGATTTGCAAATTAAGCCTGGTTCACATTAGCGACGCAGGCATAAGCATAACGACACACACAAGAGCAGATAGTACTTGAAGGATGACTGAATGTTTTATTCTCTCCAAATATAAAGGAGTTAACTAACAATGAAAGACTATCTGTGCTTGTGTATGTCGTTATGCTTATGCTTGCGTCGCTAGTGTTAACCAGGCTTTAGAGTTGTTTTAAACATATTTCGAATTTTAAGCTTCATTCAAAATGGCTGCTTCTATGACAATCATATTTCTCGTTGCATTTCCTTGCTTTCAAAGGAGATTTACTGAATTTGTTCATGGAACACACGGTTTATCTGTCTTTAACGTAATTTTGAGAGTTTTGGAAGCATATGGGAACATGAAGTTCATCATCGAAAGTTTGAATATTCAGGAACATCGCACAAAAGACATGAATGGCTGTTACATGTTTCAACCCCCTTATGAGTTTCTGCCATAACCTTCTTCCGATGTCTCGAATATGAGGAGAGACGGGACTAAAAAACATACGAAAACAAGGTTTCGCGCGAATTGATGCCCGACACAGCCGCGAAAATCAAAATAAACACAGGGAGCCCAATTTAGATAAAAGTCATTTTTTTAAGGTTGATAAATCGAAAAGATTCGCCTTTATTGAATTTTCGTATTCGAGTTCAAAATAGCGTTTTCCATGACAGATAGGAAAAATGCAGCAAAATATTTTTTCCTGACTCATTGTTTTCTTGCATAACTTGCTTTATTCCGATTTCTCTTTTTTTTATCCAATTTGGGCTCCCTGTGATGAAGACATGCAGTTACAGAGAAACTCTGAGAACTGACGAGAAATTTAATATGTTATTTGCACTACCAACCTGTTTTTATTACGAAACCTCGCTCTTGCATCAGTAACGAGACTTCTGATGTAGGCTACCTTACACTCTGCCCCAGAGTCTGGTCAGTCTTATATACTGCGCATGCTCGAAGATTGGAAGGACTCGTGGGGCAACATCATGGTAATAAGGGAAATATTTACAAACATTTAAGATATTTCAAAAACATGGAAGCGATACCCCTTTTTCTCATTGAAATCCTTGTAGATTTCAAAATGCTGTAAGTTTCCAGGTGTCAAGCGTTAGCAATAGAGCACTCAGGAAGTGGAAGCACGTATTCCTTGCCCGTCTGTTTTTGCAAAGGGTCTATACTCTAACCATTAGTATCGAATAAGCAGTTTGCACAATGTAATTTTTACCACACTAATCGAGATCGAGTTAAGCATCTCGTTTACGGCAAACGCAAACGAAAACTCTAGTCGACAGGCAAAATATTCTTCAAAATTAGTGAAAACAAGTAAATTGTTAAAAGAATACTCGTCTAATGTATCGGTCTAATGTAGAGTAATTGGGATTATTATACGGTATCCCATAAGTGCACAACGTAGAACTATCACTGACAACCAATTTTATTGTCAAAAAGCCAGGGGCGGATCCAGGGATGGTGAAGGGGGTGGCTAACCATCCTCTTTTGTAATGAAAAAAATACTAGAGTGATAAAATTATAGATTTTTTTTTACAAAAAATTGCACTTTTTTATTTCAGAGGCGGATCCCAGGGTGATGAGGGAGGTGACTACAATAATCCCCCTCTCGATCCTTTTTGCAAATGAAATAAAAATGTGTTGATAACTGAAAACATTTATCCGGATAAACTTATTTCACTCGGTTTACTTGAAGCTCTCAAAATAATTTTCGTCAATTCAAGACCCCTTTTCCTGTCTTTTATGAGTTTCCTGTGGTATAGGCGCGAGTTACGCTGTAACAGCCACCTTCTTTTAAAAACTCCTGGATCCGCCCCTGAAAAGCATTTATCAAATTATAGAAAAGTCTGTAAGTCGAATACAGAATCCATCCTCATTGGATTTTTTCAGTCAAACTCACTCAAATTTTAAAATTTTTAGTAGAACATGAAATTATGCACCTAGAATTATTTATATATACTCATTTTAATAAAGTACGTCACCTGAAATGCTACAAGGCTGAGACCAGGAAGGATTATGGGAAGATATTTTACATGTTTCCACCGCTTGATAACTATTGGGTTATGTAATTATAACATCTTTTACGAGTTACAGGTTTGCCTCCTGTGAGCAACCTCACTGAGCTGCAGTTTGTATCAAAAGCGTTACTCGTTGGATATGAAATATTTCCTCTGATCCTTATCGATGCCAGCTTTTTTTTAAAGTCTTTGTGGCTAATTATGCTTAAGCCAGCATATATTTATTTCAATAAAGTTAGTCACCTAAAAAGGTACAAAGCTCAGACCGGCAAGGATTATGGGAGACATTTTAGATGTTTTCAACCACTTGATAGCTATTGATGGACCTGGGATCTTCAGTTTTTACCAGACATCGTCGCACCTCCTGTGAGCATCCTTGAGCTTTACTTTGTATCAATATGAATTGTGATCTTTACTGGCCTCAGCTTTGTAGGTTTTTTGGTGACTAATTTTTTCAAAGAAGTATATACGATATTCAAGTCCGATCTGTGACCTCGCCTACGGCTTGCCATCGTAAATAAGGACTTTAAGATGTGCAAAATCTATGACAGCGACGTTCACCGGAAGACTGGAAGAGTAAATGGCTTCACTTTGTGGAAATACCCAATGAGAAATTATGTGCACTTCCGGCTGACGTCGAGCGCTGTGGTAGATTTTGTATATCTTAAAGTAACTATTTGTCCATACAGATCGACCGCGCTCGTATTTACAGGATATATAAACCAGGGGGTTATGATCATGTGACCTATAAGCAGTTTTGGAAGGGAGGGAGGGCCAATTTGTCTGGATAAAAGAACAGTGAACCCCTTGTGATTAATCCCGCGTAAACTTCTGCATGCATTGCACCAATAATATAAAGTCAAAAGCACAAGAAATCAGAGCCCGGTTTAATATATGGCTGATCTAAAAACTTCTGTATCATGTCAGGCAATTAAGTTTTAGATTATAAGTCTACAGTCTACATTACATGTGGAGAATGATTACAATAAAGACCTTGCTGGGCTCAAATGATTTAACGTCTTATATCTTGAGGATAGTGATGTATGTTTTTTTAGAACGCTATCCACTGACCGTAAGGTATAAATTATTAGTAGAAAATTCGTAAAAAGCTTGAATATCGACATCTCAAAGCCATATCTGCCGTTGAAATATTTTCTACACCCTTAGAAAATAGTTTTAAACGCTTTAAGGTGACTGACTACTTTAGCAAGGAATAATTACAAAGTGCCCTAAGAAAGGTATTTTACACAGAATTTAACACTGATTCCAAAAGTGAAAAGAAAAGTGTAATCTCCCCAGCTCGTTTTCAAGATAATGAATTTTGAATATGACCATCTTGACAAGTTTTCGAAAGAAAGATGGCGGAAATCTAGCTTTGCACAAAAAAAATCATAACTCAAAAATTAGAAAAGCTCTTGAATCAATTTTCTAAGGACATCTACTTGAAACATTATTTACGAAGACAAAGTAAAAATATTTGAAGAAAGTTTTAATAAGCTTAAAATTTAGCGTCTTGTTAGCTCAATGAATTAAAGATCGTACTCAAATGATGACAACAAAAACACATATAACGCTTTTTTTATAAGTTCTAATAATTACGTTTTCTTCAAACTTTCTCAAAAGATTGATTTTTATCTGTTATTTTAGGAAATTCACAGAAAAATATAGAGTCCCGGTCAAAATTTGGGGTTTTTGTTCTGTTGAAGTTCAAAACCTATATAATCCCTCAATAAAATTCCGAAGCTTATTATGCAATTTTCGTGCGATTTTTCATGGCTTGATTACGTCATTCTATTGTCCATACGAGCGGCGTGTACCACTATGCACAGGGTTCCAACGCACTTTGCTTACTCACAAATGCACAGAAAAATCGCAATAATGTAGTCAAAGATGGATCGAGAAGTATTTTTTCTTATTTTTGCAATACGAAAAATACGTTTAATCGAAGTCATGTCTGTCTTAAAGTGAACAAAAACAATTTTTCGACTTTAGCGACTTGCTAAAGAAGATTTAGCGAGGGAAGATTCTCAATCTTACGATGAAGTTTCGTGACTGAAACTTCAGTGAGAGAAAAAGTGGCCTGTAAACCAGGAAAACCTGATTATACTGCAAGAATAATATTTCAGTTCCGTAGAAAACACTTCATAGAAGGTAAATTCATTAATGTTAATTAATATTTCGTAAAAAATCGACAGAAAATGTGTAAACTAGCTGGAGAAACTCTCAGACAAGCCAAGGACGTTGCTTCGGCAAACATTGTCAGAAAAACTTGGATAGTTTGTCGTTTTTACTGCATTTTACATTTTTATCATCTTTTTCTTCATTAATTGTGAACCAAAAAAGCGATATTTGAAGCTTTGAATTTTTGTTTTTGATCCCATTTCAAGAAAAAAGGTTGAGACTTAGTAAGAAGAATTGGTTCTTTGAAAAGATATATTTGACGGCCATGCAGCGAGCCTCACACGAGGAATTCTGATGTCAAATCAAGATTCCGTATTTCATAATCATATGGATATTTTGACATTTTTATAGATAATTTATTTTAATGTTGAATGAAATATGAGAAAGGAATACATATCACACCAAATATTTGCTATTTATTGGGCTTTTCCAGCTTTTAATTATTACACACAATCGCAAATATGATGAGCTTGTTTTTTATAGATATAAAGCTTATGTTTTTGTAAGATATTTCGCTCGATAATAAAGTTTTAGGGGTGGTGGTGATGGTGGTGGTGATGGTGGTAGTGTTGGTGGTGATACTGATAATAATGTTTGTGGTGGGGTAGTGTTAGTGCTAGTGCAATTGCTAGTGCTGGTGGTGATGGTGATACTATTGTTTGTGATGGGGTAGTGCTCGAGAAACGGTTATTTTTTCATTCAATTTTCCCACTTAATAATGAACATCATAGTAATTGTATACAAAATATCAAAACCTTTCCTTAAACTCTAGGGCTGCAGATATAAACTTTTCAAACTTTTACAAGACCATTTTCGCATGCTATATGACATCTCAGTTTGTCAATGACGTCATTTTAAGTCTCTATTCACTATTTCAGATCAACTGGAATTGGCTAGTAACGCGTTGCTATTAGACTGCGAGTAGTCCCTCTATTTCCTTGATCACTGTCTGAATCGCGTCTAGATAGTTTGGCCGAGGAGGTTAAACACATCGCTCCGTAAACTTGTGTGACTTTGGGTCAATAACGTCAAAAACCGTTGAACAACAACCAGTGAAATTATATTTGAACAGTTCGAAGAGAAGCTTTTCGATTGTTTTAAATCGAATTTTTGATTATATAAAGAACTAAACCAGTGAGGGAGCCAAGCTCTCGTTTATATTTAGTATTTATTTATATTCAGACAGTGACCAAGGGAAATAGACGGACTGCCCGCAGTCTACGTTGCTATGTACGTTTTTACCCAATTCAAAAGCTCTGGGAATAAGAGCTTTTGTTTCAAAACATTCTATATCATTCCCACCTTAAATCGAAGTACAAAAGACCAAGAATCTTGTTCCTATAATATTTCAATTGGGTGGAAACGTAAATAGCAACACCTTTACCTGATTCGGTATGTTTCTCCCTATTTTAGAGGTTTTTTAAAAAGATAATGTTTCCTTTTTATCCATTGACTTCCCGCCGGCTTGTATTATGCACCCAGCACGTACGCTTATTGAGCTGTTGTCCGTCTTGATGTCACAACACACAATGTTCCGAATAAATATTTCATTACATTATATCATTTTATTTGTTATGTTATTTTATGTAATTATATTTTATTTTATTTTATACGGGGCTTTTTATGTTTTCACGTACAACAAGCCTTGATGTGCTACGATACACTATTGCAGGATTTTTCGAGGGCTTTTTTAAGTTTTTGCCTCCAACCAAAATAGAACGGGTTTGTGTTCTCACCGCGAGGAAACATGACAAACAAAATGAGTATTCATCGCCAAGGACTGAGATATTTCTTTACCGACTGATTCACAAAGCACTCCAGCTTAGCTGAGTATTCATGAATACAATGTATGAATAAAATATTTGAGGCAGGTGAAGTGACATCTTAGGAAGATTGATTCAGTGTATACCTCAATCCTCTTGGTTATACAGCTTCTCTGGTATATTATGGCAATCAAGAATAATGTAAGTAAACTATATCTCTGTTCATTAACAAAACTCCGGTTGCCGTGCTTCATTCTATGGATGATCATTCAATCGACAAATACATTCTCCTCTTCTTAATGTCGCCAATTTTTCAGTCTTGCGCTTATGAATTAGTTGTCATATTGCATCATTATTATTCGGTTTTCTACTTCTTCTTCTTCGACTTCTTCTCCTCCCCCTCCTTTTTCTTCCTGTTCTTCTTGTCCTTCTGTTTCTTCTCGTTCTTCTTGTTCTTCTCGTTTTTCTACTTCTTCTACATCTACTCAGTTCGTCTTCGTCTTAGTTCTACTTCTACTTCTACTTCTACTTCTACTTCTACTTCTACTTCTACTTCTACTTCTACTTCTACTTCTACTTCTACTTCTACTTCTACTTCTACTTCTACTTCTACTTCTACTTCTACTTCTACTTCTACTTCTACTTGTACTTCTACTTGTACTTCTACTTCTACTTCTACTTCTACTTCTACTTCTACTTCTACTTCTACTTCTACTTCTACTTCTACTTCTACTTCTACTTCTACTTCTACTTCTACTTCTACTTCTACTTCTACTTCTACTTCTACTTCTACTTCTACTTCTACTTCTACTTCTACTTCTACTTCTACTTCTACTTCTACTTCTACTTCTACTTCTACTTCTACTTCTACTTCTACTTCTACTTCTACTTCTACTTCTACTTCTACTTCTACTTCTACTTCTACTTCTACTTCTACTTCTACTTCTACTTCTACTTCTACTTCTACTTCTACTTCTACTTCTACTTCTACTTCTACTTCTACTTCTACTTCTACTTCTACTTCTACTTCTACTTCTACTTCTACTTCTACTTCTACTTCTACTTCTACTTCTACTTCTACTTCTACTTCTACTTCTACTTCTACTTCTACTTCTACTTCTACTTCTACTTCTACTTCTACTTCTACTTCTACTTCTACTTCTACTTCTACTTCTACTTCTACTTCTACTTCTACTTCTACTTCTACTTCTTATATCGGCTTATCTTAGAAATAGTGTATATCTGCCAAATAGTGTACAATTTTCGAATGCAAGGATGTACGCAAATGACAAAAGTCGAACGAATTGTGGTACAACATGGAAATCATTATATATTAATGAGACATTGCTAGTAATTACAGCTGTTTGAAAGCAAAAAAATCAAGTCTTAATTCAACAAAGACAGAATACATGTTTATCGCTTCTCATAAGTTCTGAAAAATAAGGCAATTACCCAAGGTATCTTATGACAAGGCTACCACAGGTAACCCAGTAAGAAAACATTTTATGTCATCTGAGAGCTAAAACATTTCTAGCCCTCTAATACCATTGATCTTATTTTTCTTTGATGTTTTCTCCACGGTAGTTGGCATGGTATCATCTATTTTCATTTTTCTGTATGTGGAAGAGTGGAGTAGTTCATGCAGGTAAGAACATTTGCAACTACAATAACATTACAATAACGAATAGACACGTTAACTAGGTCGATTGCTAGTGTTGGTGGTGATGGTGATAATAATGTTTGTGTTTGTGGTGGGGTAGTGCTAGTGATAATGCTAGTGTTGGTGCTGATGGTGACAATAATGTTTGTGGTAGAGATAGAGGTAGTGGTAGTGGTAGTGGAAGTGTTGGTGGTGATGGTGATAATAATGTTTGTGGTAGATATAGAGGTAGTGGTAGTGGTAGTGGCAGTGTTGGTGATGATGGTGACAATAATGTTTGAGGTAGAGATAGAGGTAGTGGTAGTGGTAGTGTTGGTGGTGATGGTGACAATAATGTTTGTGGTAGAGATAGAGGTAGTGGTACTGTTGGTGGTGATGGTGATTTTGATGTTGATAATGCAGTGGCAGTGGCAGTGGCAGTGCTATGGCAGTGGGAATGATAGGGTTAGTGCCTGTGACATCAGTGATGGCAGTGATATAGCGATTGTAATCGTTCACACCATCACACCGAAAAAAATTATTTTCATTTCCAGGCAACCTTGCCCTTCGCCAGCCATCCCAGTTGTCATCTGTTTTCGAAGAAAATGGAAAATCATGTTTGGCCAAGTATGCAGTTGATGGGTATCCTGTTGGAAATGAACCATTGCGTTGTGCCGTCTCCACGCCCCAAGATAATCCATACTGGATTGTTGATTTGGGAAAAACTTATATTATTGACGAAGTGTTCTTAATTGGACGATCTGACTGTTGCTTGACAAGAATGATTGGAAGTGAAATAAGAGTCGGTAAGAAAACACGACAAAAATATTATTAACAATTTACTAACGTCCAACTAAATCAAGTTACCATTGAAAGGACATGGTGTACAGCCCAGGGATGTACCTCGCTTTCTACTTCACTTCGCCTTGTTTATTTCAATTTATTCTACAATATCTCTGGTGATCATTTTACAAGTTCGTCAGGGCTTAGAACTTTGTTTTCCGTTTTTTGTAAAACCAAAACACAGAACATACACTAAATCAAAAACGCAAAATTTAACACTTTACGCTAACTCCGACACACACAAAACATTTACTCCATTAATGAGGTACGGACTCAAACAATCAAACAATCACGATGGATGAGTCGGTGTCGGTGTCGGTGTCGGTGTCGGTGTCGGTGTCGGTGTCGGTGTCGGTGTCGGTGTCGGTGTCGGTGTCGGTGTCGGTGTCGGTGTCGGTGTCGGTGTCGGTGTCGGTGTCGGTGTCGGTGTCGGTGTCGGTGTCGGTGTCGGTGTCGGTGTCGGTGTCGGTGTCGGTGTCGGTGTCGGTGTCGGTGTCGGTGTCGGTGTCGGTGTCGGTGTCGGTGTCGGTGTCGGTGTCGGTGTCGGTGTCGGTGTCGGTGTCGGTGTCGGTGTCGGTGTCGGTGTCGGTGTCGGTGTCGGTGTCGGTGTCGGTGTCGGTGTCGGTGTCGGTGTCGGTGTCGGTGTCGGTGTCGGTGTCGGTGTCGGTGTCGGTGTCGGTGTCGGTGTCGGTGTCGGTCAACCAATAGTCCTCTTCACAGTTCCCTGCACCATCTTGAAAGACGTGGATATTTGTCCAAGGTGTTAAAGAAGGTCTCTAGCAATACAAGCTCACCGTTCGTCTACCTTTGAAGATGGCGCAGGGAACCGGGAAGGAACTATTAAAGAAATATCATACGGCCCTTAAACAATTCAACTCTTTATGAAGTTTATCTTCGAGTGGCCATGGTGAAAATATTTGAAGCATAAGCGCAGATAATTATTTATACTAGTAATTTTGTCGCATATCTTGAGCAGCGAATTCAGCGATGATTAAATCTTATTGTAACCCCAAATCGGGCGTGTAAACGGCCGGCAGTTTTATGGCGATTTCATTATTAGCAACAGATCTCAACCAAGTCATCATCAATGGGAACATGTTCGAAATTTAGTGCAAATCTCAGAATTTTCACTTCAAAAATACCCAAAATACTACCGTACCCAGCCTTTGGGGAGACAAATGAAAATTGCGAGCACTAAAGCAAATTTGAGGAAAGGATTACCACCGGTGGCACCAAGAAACAAGTCCTAAACGGGAAAAAACTTTTTATTCGTTGGCCGTTGAAAAACCTCGCTGCTGTTTAGGAAATATCTCAGCCAGTTTGCAAAAAATTGCCGCCTGCAGATTACACTCGAGATCAAGATTGCAATAAAATTAACGTTGAAATCGACGCTTTAATAGCGCAACATAATTTTATAAAGTCTTACGATTTCCCACTGTAACTGTATTATCAACCAGTTGAGCTCCAATCAATCACATTTCAGGCAACCAGTTTGGAACAGATAGTGCTTCAAATCCCAAATGCGCAGACATCCCATCCTTTTCCGGTCAGTTAAAGACAGCCTTTAAATGTTCACCTGGTTTGAGAGGAAGATACGTCAGCGTTCGCCTACCAGGAGCCACCAACGAACTAACATTATGCGAAGTAATGATCAACCGCAATCCTACCGGTAAGCAAAGCTCCCTGCTCTCTCATTCCTATTAACTTGATCCAAAAAAGGAAATGTTTTTGCCTTGCCTTGCCTTGCCTTGCCTTGCCTTGCCTTGCCTTGCCTTGCCTTGCCTTGCCTTGCCTTGCCTTGCCTTGCCTTGCCTTGCCTTGCCTTGCCTTGCCTTGCCTTGCCTTGCCTTGCCTTGCCTTGCCTTGCCTTGCCTTGCCTTGCCTTGCCTTGCCTTGCCTTGCCTTGCCTTGCCTTGCCTTGCCTTGCCTTGCCTTGCCTTGCCTTGCCTTGCCTTGCCTTGCCTTGCCTTGCCTTGCCTTGCCTTGCCTTGCCTTGCCTTGCCTTGCCTTGCCTTGCCTTGCCTTGCCTTGCCTTGCCTATTTATAAGATCGTTAATTGTTGATAATCAATTGATTCTTTCTGCAGAAAATATTGCCCTTCAAAAACCTACTTCACAATCCTCCACGGCTGCCGGAGGGACATCAACCAGAGCAGTGGATGGTAATTCAGATGGAGTATATGAAAGCAACTTTTGCACACACACAGCTGCGGAGAACAGTCCATGGTGGCGCGTGGACCTGGGTTCTAGTAAACCTGTGTCAGAAGTATTTATTGTGAACAGAGTTGGATTAACTAGGCGATTGCACAACTTTGAGATACGAGTGGGTAAGTGAGATTATATGTATGGATTCAAAAAGAGAAGTGTGATAAAACAAAACATACTACGAAGTGTAGCCTAGTGGATTCAGACCTGACAAAACAAGTTCTGTGAGTTTGCTGATCAGCTTCAAAAACTCAGAAATAATTCACCAACCTTTGCTCGAGTTACAACGACCATACACGTCACGATTACGTCACGAAACATTTACTTCGATCGAGGTGGGAAAGGGTGGCCATAATACATCTCTATGTCATTGCCTGGATAGAATTCTAAACCAACTTGGGCTTACATTGAGGTGTTGTCTAATTTCACGAATGATATTAATATTTTATTATTTCCTGGTCACGTGCTGCTGAATATCACGCGATCTTAATGATTATGGAAATGATGATAACAAGGTCGCATTGTAACGTTTTGTTGAACAGGTGATAGCCTGAATGATAATGGTAACTCCAACCCCAGATGTGGAGGCATTTATACCATGGCAACTCTCTTGAAAAAGTCCTTGTACTGTAAGCCGAGAAAGACTGGGCGCTATGTGAACATCAGGCTGCTTCCCACAGGATCACTAACATACCTGACACTCTGTGAAGTTGAAATTCATTCTGAGAGCAAAGGTATAAATCGTTTTCATAAAGGCGTATTCTTGCATTTGTAGTTTAGACAAATGTTTTAATCAAATCACTATTCTCATGCAAACGGAAATGCTAAAATTAGCAATCTGGTTAAATTTGAGATAAAATCGCCAAAGCCTGCAGAGTTATTGCGATTTGAATTTTAAAAATATTGTACTGAAAAAAAAACACTTCTGGTCTTTGTAGCCTCGTTTTCGTGTTGTTGTTTTTTTACTTAACTTGATTCCTGAATGATTAATGTTAGTTTTTAATACTTCAAAACTCTGCTTATTGGTAGTATTTACTTTCATTGTGGTGTTGTTTGATTATCGTAAATCCTCTATTAAGCCCCCCTCTTAATAAGCCCACCCCTATTTAAAGGAAGACATTTATTAAGCCCCCCTCTCTTTTAAGCCGCCTCCCCTTCCCTCCCCCTTCAAAACTAAATTCACAATAAAGGTAAATCATACTTGAGAGACTAACAAAAGTGAATCAAATGTTGAAAATACCGTGTAATTTGAACAATGCATATACCATGTCAATAACATCCCTATAGATTATACGAGACAGTCCATAGTAATACTTCCATTTCATCCTCAGTTTACCGTGTTGCGATAAAGTTGTCATATTATATCCTAATGGCGTCGAACTTACTTCGGCTAAAAATGAATAAGCCCCCCTTTCCAATAAGCTCCCCCTCTCCAATAAGCTCCCCCTCTCCAATAAGCTCCCCCTCTCCAACAAGCCCTCCTTTCCAATAAGCCCCCCCTCCAATAAGCCCCCCTGCCCAATAAGCCCCCCCCTCTCCAATAAGATAACAACGCGTTGTTAAAGCTACGGTAAGATACGGTACGGCTACAGTATACGAATAGGCCGTATCGTTCCCACTAGTACGAATATAGAGCTTTTACAGTTCTGTTCTAGTGACCACGAATAATAGTTCCAACTCGAGGTTGGAGTTGTCGCGCATGATAAAATATAGTAGTCGCATTCTAATTGATTACATTGGTTTATTGCAGCCATCTTAGATATTAATCAAGCAGGTCCCACCGTGGTTCAAGAACTGCCCATTGCTTTGGCATGCCCTGTATTTGGTTACCCAAAACCCTTTGTTGCCTGGGTACGAGATGGAGTGGTTTATCAAAACACCACAACCACATCAGTCTTCAAGAAAAACGAGCTGAACGAAAACCGCAATCAATCAAAATGGGAATGTGTCGTCTCGAATATCCATGGATCAGATTTTCATGAAATTCAGATCAAAGGTGTGATAGTAGAAACGTATTCTAACCTACTCATATCTAATCCAATTTTTTTCTTGTTAGCCACTGGAATAAATTTCAAATATTTATCGATTGACACCCTAAAACAGCTTCTGGGCTGATATAAGTCAGGACATGGCTAATTCACTTATCGAATTACAATTTAGTGGGTAAAATGTTTCGGAGGGAAGCAACCCGTAGAACACGGAGAAAACCCCTTGATTCAGGGTAGACACCTATTTAACTCTAATCACATGTGATGCTGAGTCCAGGAATCGAACCTGAGACCCCAGAGGTGAGTGTATTACCCCTGCGTCACTCTTCTCTCACGTCAACCACGTCTATTCCCCTTGTTTCCTACTTGAGTTCAATGTATTCTCCTTTGCCACCTATGTAGAGCCATATATATCAAAAATATTTCGCTTTTCCAGGAGTGTCATGGCACAGAATGTGTGGAAAGCACGAAATACTTGCTGACAAACGAACATTGAACGATGTTTTGAGCAGTCCTAATCAAGCTTCCAATGACTCTGCTGTGAATGAGTCTGTGTGGTTCCGGCTCAAGCATCCAGTTACCTCTCAGACTATGAATGTAAGTAAAAATCTGCCTAAAGTGACTGAGCCATCCAGTCAATTAAGAGTTCTCCAAGCACATGACCACCAATTTTGTTGATCATCATCATCATCATCACCATCGTCATCGTCTTCCATCACCACCTCCATCATACTACCACCTTTGTTGATCATCATCATTATCATCACGACCGTCATCATCTTCAATCACAACCTCCATCATACCACCACCTTTGTTGATCATCATCATTATTATCACCACCGTCATCATCTTCCATCACAACCTCCATCATACTACCACCTTTGTTGATCATCATCATCATCATCATCACCACCTTCATTATCTTCCATAAAAAACCTCAATCATACTACCACCTTTGTTGATCATCATCATCATCATCATCACCACCGTCATCATCTTCCATCACAACCTCCATCATACTACCACCTTTGTTGATCATCATTATTATCATCACCACCGTCACCTTCCATGAACAGATCCCTTCCATTACACTACCACCTTCGTTAAAATTTATCATCATCGTCATTTTCCTTCATTTGATTTATTAGATCCCTGAGTCTTGTACACCTTCCATGCGTTGCTCAACCCAGGCCTCAGGCTGGCTTCTCGGTTCTCATCCGGGTATTGAGGACGGAGTAGTTCGTCGTACTGTGTGTTTTAACTGGGATGGTAATTGCTGCAGATACAATACCACTATTCTTGTACGAAAATGTCATGGCTTCTACGTTTACAAGCTCCAAAAACCATCATTTGATGTACACGCTGGCTACTGTGCAGGTAAAATATTCTATGGGTTACCTGTGGTATATTTATTTAGAACATTTATTTCTTGGAATTGGAAATGTCATTACGAGCTTTTGCATTTTTCTTAGAAATCTCCAATACATTGAGTCCAAGTGTTTCTTTCCAACACGTGACATCCAATGACGGATCCCTCTACGCCCTTGAAAATCACTTGCTTCACACTGAACCTGACCTTGACCTACTCGAGTGCGTAGCAGTCTGTCTGTCACACCTGTCATGCAAATCAATCAACTTTGATTCCAGTAGCAAACTATGTGAGATGAACAGTGCCGCCAGAAGCGACGTACCGTCCAGTGATTGGATGAAAAGGAAAGGAAACTCATATTACGAAATGATGAAAATAATTGACCATAACTGATAACTGATCACAATTGACCATAAACAGAAACACATTAGGTTGAAACGTGTAACACTATAACTATGCATGATTCAGATTTGCAAATTAAGCCTGGTTCACATTAGCGACGCAGGCATAAGCATACACAACCGAAGATAGTACTTTAAGGATGACTGAGTGTTTTATTCTCTACAAATATAAAGGAGCTTACTAACTATGAAAGACTATCTGTGCTTCCCTATGTCGTTATGCTTATGCATATTCTATATATATAGATATTATATATATTATATATATTATGAATATTCAGAAACATCGCACCAAAGACATGAATGGATGTTACACGTTTCAACCCCCTTATGAGTTTTCGTGCGAATTGATGCCCGACACAGCAGCGAAAATCAAAATAAACACAGGGAGTCCAATTTGGATAAAAGTGATTTTTTTTAAAAGTTAAAATATCGGAAAGATTCGCCTTTATTGAATTTTCGTATTCGATTTCAAAATAGCGTCTTTCATGACAGATAGCAAAAATGCAGTAAAATATTTTTTCCTGACTCATTGTTTTCTCACACAACTGGTTTATTCCGATTTTACTTTTTTAACCAATTTGGGCTCCCTGTGATGAAGACATGCAGTTACAGAGAAACTCTGAGAACTGATGAGAAATTTAATGTTATTTGCACTATCAACCTGTGTTTATTACGAAGCCTCGCTCTTGTATCAGGTGACGAGACCTCTGAAGTAGGCTATCCTACACTCTGCCCCAGAGTCCGGTCATTCTTATATACTGCGCATGCTCCAAGATTGGAAGGACTCGTGGGGCAACATCATGGTAATAAGGGAAATATTTACAAACATTTAAGATATTTCAAAAACATGAAAGCGATACCCCTTTTTCTCATTGAAATCCATTTTGTTTTTCAAAACGCTGTAAGTTTCCAGGTGTCAAGCGTTAGCAATAGAACACTCAGGAAGTGGAAACACGTATTCCTTGCCCGTCTGTTTTTGCAAAGGGTCTATACTCTAACCATTAGTATCGTAGTAGTTCGCACAATATAATTTCTCTTGATAAAAAATTGGGATAAATATTCAACACTTAGTTTGTTTTAATATTCATTTATATTTCCAAATCTAAGACTAAGGTCATGCAAACGTCTAACTTCCGTGAGCCGTACATATTGAAAACAATGGAATAAGGCAGTCTTCTTTTATCACTGTCATTAGGTTTGGCATATATATATGTGATGTTCGAAGTTTGAATCTCAGCATGCTTTAGCAGCCATTTATTGAATCCTTCATTCATATATTCGGTTCCTTAGTTTTTTATTTAGGATTTCGATAAGGTTTATTACATACCTAACACGGTTTTTTTGTTTGTTTTTCATCGGGTTGTATATCTGATACAACCCGATGATTACGTTAAGCTCTGGCTAAACGAAGAAACATGTTGTGACAGTTGTTTCCAAAGGTGGCTAAACTGTTAGGAAACATTTGGAAACAAGTGCAATATTGTACCCATGCGGTGCGGAAATATGAAATGTTTCTGCTGTAATGCAGAAACGCGCGGTAAACATGTTTCTTCATTTGGCCAGGACTCTAGTAGAAGGTCAATATCTAGATATTAGCCTTGAATTTATAATGAGGAATTCGTTTCTCGCCGTTACAAACTCAACGTACCCGAAGTGCAGGGCTGCAGAAGCCTGCCTCAGTGAGGCGTTATAGTCAGCTCCGCCACATGGTTCGAAAAAAAAAAACGATTGAAAGTTCATCACGTCATATCTCCACCCTAAGGTGACTGACTACTTTTAAAAGCAAAAAGTTATTTCTTAGAAATTTGTTTTATACAGAATTTTCAAAATGCTGGTTCCAAAAATGAAATGAAAAATGGAGTGTCCCGAACTCGTTTTCGAGATAAAGAATTTTGAATATTACCATCTTGAAAAGTTTTCGGAAGATAAATGCTGGAAACCAAGTTTGCACACAAAAACATTCATATATAAATCAAAAACTAAACAAGCTATAGAAGTAATTTTCTCAGGACATCTACTTTAAATATCAGCATCAAAAATCGCTATTTTATTAGGCTGGTGAACCGAAAACTGTTCTCAAACGATAAACAACAAAAACACATAAAACACTTTTTTATAAGTTCTAATAATTACGTTTTTTTTTCAAACTTTGACAAACGATTGGTTTTTAACTGTTGTTTTAGGAAATTCAAAAGTAGTCAGTCACCTTAACTTCTCTACGGGAGACGAGCAAACACATTGAAAATGACGTAATCATCATCTACGCATGCTCATATATACAAGAAAAACATAAGATATCTAGTATTTTTCCCAGCTAGTTTCTCGGAAAAATAATTATATAGTTCACATTCGTGCACATTACGAGTCTTTTATGCGCCGACGTTGCATCTTGTTTACGGCAAACGCAAACGAAAACTCTAGTCGACAGGCAAAAAATTCTTCAAAATTAGTGAAAATAAGTAAATTGTTAAAAGAATACTTGTCTTGAGTGAGAAGGTTTGCAAAACGTAAAGTGAAATGCAGGGTAACGATGAAAACGTGGTCATGTCTGCCGTTTGCGGGAAGAAACAACGTGATGCTTAATCGGTCTAATGTAGAGTAATTGGGATTATTATACGGTATCCCATGAGTGCACAACGTAGCATTATCACTGATAACCAAGTGAACTCTTATTGTCAAAAAAAACAGGGGCTGATCCAGGGATGGTGAAGGGGGTGGCTAGCCATCCCTCCTTTTGGAATGACAAAGTATACTAGAGTGATAAAATACAGCTTTGTTTTACAAAAAATTGCAAGTTTCTATTTCAGAGGCGGATCCCAGGGTGGTGTCGGAGGCGACTAGTCACCCTCTCCCTTTTGCACAAGTGAAATGAAAATGGGTTAAATTTCACTCGGTTCAATTGACGCTTTGAGAATAATTTCTGTCAATTCAAGACCCGTTTTTGTTTTTACCATTTTCCCGCCTTTTATGGGTTTCCTGTGGTATTGGCGCGAGTGACGCTGTAACAGCCTCTTTTAAACACTCATGGATCCGTCCCTGAAAAGCATTTATCAAATCATAAAGAAGACTGTAAATCGAATACAGAATTCATCGTCATTGGATTTTCTCAGTTAAACTCACTCCAATACATGAAATTATGCACCTAGAATTTGATAAGCGATTTACTCATTTTAGTAAAGTACGTCACCTGAAATGCTACAAGGCTGAGACCAGCAAGGATTATGGGAAGGTGTGTTACATGTCTCAACCGCTTGATAACTATTGGTGGACCTGAGATCTTTTTACCAGTTATGGTTGCACAGCATCCTTGAGCTTTACTTTGTATTGATATGAATTGTGATCTTTACTGGTCTCAACTTTTTAGGTTTTTTGGTGACTAATTTTTTCAAAGAAGTATATACGATATTAACTCCGATCTGTACCTCGCCTACGGCTTGCCATCGTAAATAAGGACTTTAAGATGTGCAAAATCTACGACAGCGACGTTAAACGTAAGAGTAAATAACTTCACTTTGGGATTTCGCGCCTTCAAAGTCTGTCTTCCGTGTGGATGAGTTGACTTTACTCACAAAGTTTTGAATGAAATCCCCAATGAACAAAACCCTAATTAATTTTTTTTACATTTCCGGCTGACGTCGCTGTGGTAGATTTTGAAATCCTTAAGTCCCTATTTTCCCAAACAGATCGACCGCGCTCTTATTTAAGGGATATATAAACCAGGTGGTTATGATCATGTGACTCCCCCTTCCTATTAGCAGTTTTGGAAGGGAGGGAGGGCCGATTTGTCTGGATAAAAGAACAGTGAACCCTCTGTGACAAATCCTGCGTAAACTTCTGAATGCATTGCACCAATAATATAAAGTCAAAAGCACAAGAAATCAGAGCCCCGTTTAATGTACGACTGATCTAAAAACGTATGTATCATGTCAGGCAAGTTTTAGATTACAAGTTTACAGTCTACATTACATGTGGAGAATGATTACAATAAAGACCTTGCTGGGCTCACATGATTTAACGTTTTATATCTTGAGGATAGTGATGTATGTTTTGTAGAACGACTTTACAAACCACCATCGATATCATTGTTCATCTCTGCTCCAAGGTGGCGCACAGTTAATAAAGGCACAGACGCATGAGGCGGTTTTTTATGCCACGTGTCATGCAACGTCGCAAGAATTAGAGATTGCACCGTGTGTCCAGCCGTGCGACGTCGCAAAAAGTAGAAACGAGTCCTACTTTTGCGAAGTGGCGCGCGACGAACCTTACCGTTTGAACACAACGTCGCACCGGGGGTCACACTGTGCGATCTAGCTTTTGCGACGTCGCATGCAACGTCGCATTAAAAATCGCATCTTGTGTCTGCGCCTTAAGCCTTTCAGGATATAAGCCCACTAGCTAGTCTGCCAACGCAATTATCCTTCCAGTTATAAGCCTTCCCGGTTATAATATAACCCATTACTGGGCTAACACAAATATCCTTCTAGTTATGAGTCCCATCCCCTGGTTGCAAGCCCCCGCCGCCACAATATAATATTTATAACCCTGGTTATAAGCCCACTAGTCTGCTAAACTTATACTTTAGTGGCTGGATGTCTACATTATGCACTGGTCAAAGTAAACCCCCATCCCCCCCCCCCCCCCCAAATGGGGACAGGGTGGGGATAAGTGGGGCATTTGAAAAAATGACTTGGCAAATGTTGTTTAATACCCCACTTAGTGGGAGAGAAATGGTAATCAAATCCCCGACCCCCTGGAGTCAAAAGTGATAATAGAGTAAAACTGTTAGAATATACGTGAAACTTTATAAGTGAAATAGGTAGGTTTTAAAACTTGTAGGTCGGACACTGACCTCTACCTTGTGTCTTAAGGGGGGACTTACCTATTTACCAGCCACGGTTGATATGGAATGGATTTAAATCTCTAAAAGGTTTTTCTTATATTATAACTTCATAGATAAAATCAATTTGTGAGATGGATAATTTTCTGATATGTGCGATGGCGTCATCTCTCTTACGCAATTTATGACGTCATAGTTCATTAAAAATTAAAAAAACAAGCGTGCATTTGGTCGGATTGATTAACAAATAGAAGAAATGATAGCTGACATGAGCTGACATGAGCGAAATCATAGCTGATATGAATTGAAGCAAAGTTAAGCATTATTTTTGAAAACGGTGAAAAGGCCAGGCTACCAAGCCATGTTTAATTTTTTAAATCTAAATATTTTCCCACTCTCTTTACGTAGAGTAAAATCCATGCTTAACTTTGTTCCAATTCATGTCAGCTATAATGAGGGCGAGAGGTCTAATTGCTTTAGTAAAAACCTACTAATTGGTCCAATAAAAGGATGCAAAAAGTTTTGGATTTTGCTTTAAATATATATTTTTTGGTTTTCAAAACCGGCGCTTTTCGCTACTAGAGGTCTATCACTAATAGACCCCTAGTAGCTCAACCAATCACAGGGCTCGATTGGTGATAGACCATTAGTAGGTTTTTTCTAATTATAATTCGCCTTCCCCACGCCGCCACGAAAAATGAGCTCATATTTCGAAACGTTGCCTTCACTCACAATTAATCTTTTCTCCATTCTGTATGTTCGTTATACAGTCGTTAAAAAACTACACATCTTTTAAACAACCTCTCTCCCCTCCCCTACAACCCTCCCTCATTCCTTAGCTTGGGTCCGAATACCTGTTTTTGCTTGAATATATTCTTGTACATTCACTTGCTTGAATATATTCTTGCATTTTTATACATAATAACACACTAGTAAAATATTCACTTTATCCCCACCCCCATGGGCACCATTGCTTGTCAAATGTGATCCCAAGCCCCACATTGCCCGCACCCTGTCCCCATTAGGGGGGGGGGGGGGTGGGGGTTTACTTTGACTAGTGCATTACTGTCGGATAGCAGTGCAATGTTGGATTATAGTGCAATTTAGCATAGCCTCATAGATTTATTTTTGCTAAAGTTTTATAATTTTACAATATAAACTTAAGTCAAATACTCCATTATTTTTCATTGAAGATTTTATATAATAAACAGAATATTACATGACCGCTTGAAGATACGAGTTTTATCTTCTCGTGCTGATGTTATCTCAACACTCGAAGATAAAATTCGTATCCCCGCGCGATTATGTGATATCCTCTATATCTTTCTGTAAAATTTTCTGAACCCAACCAATTGCTCAAAACAACCAGGTAAAGTATTTCAAAATACTGGCTTTCGAACTATACTAATTTTGTTGCTATCTGACATGGATTCGGGTTGAAATGATTTTTTAAAATCTGCATCGTAATTAATATTCCTGTTATGACTAGAAGGAGCTTCCAGGACCAGGAAATATGCTAATTACGTAAGTCATACGTTTGTGATTTCTAATTCTTCAGATCTCACCAGCCCAAATATTTTATCCCAGATATTTGTAATTATAGTAGAAACATTTATCTTCCACTGTATATCTATTTAATGAGGGTTGACCATGTAACAGTTGCCGATTTTATTATCGTAATATCGTCCTTTTTTGATTAATGTCATATAAATCTTCAAAAATTGTAAACAATTAAAACAATTTTGAAATATTCAAAATTAAATTCATGAATTATCCAAAATTGACATTTCTTAGTGTTTACTAGTATCTCGTGTTTCTAAATATTTATTTTATTTCTTACTACTATGGTCATTAACCAGTAGTAGACGAGCCTTTTCGCCACAGGCAGCTTTCGATTACCTAAGAGGACTTCCCTTTACATCAAAACGCGTCGGCTGCCGTACGGCTTAAAAAAAATATTTTTTAAAACTTTTTTTAAATCAGAGTATTTTTTCTATGTAGAACTCATCCTAACCTTTATTCTGACCAATTTTGAAAAAAGAAAAAAATTAAAATCATTATCTTTTTCGATACTTTTAATTATTATCATTTTCATCTTAACCTCAATGCTCGATTCTTGCAGAAGACCAGTCTTCGTTTTGACGAGATAAAATAACTTTTTACTTATATGAGGTTAAAGTCTTATACACAAATAAATATCGATGGTATATATTTCTACATGAAACTCTGATGATAATGTTGGTTTGCGTATGATGATGGAATATGTAATGTATATGTGATCATACCATACTGAATGGACTCAGAAAAAATTCTGAGCCTCAGATGGGAATCGAACCCACGACCCTCCGTATGCTAGTCGGACGCTCTACCACTGAGCTGTTGGAGACTCTAATGGCGAGTAGGTCGTCAATGTGGGTTTAATTGTGACAAACGTACTGTATAAGCTACAGTCACAGAAATGTCTAAGGAAAATACATGATGATAATGTTGGTTTGCGTATGATGATGGAATATGAAATGTATATATATATATACTCTTTCGTATATTGTACTGTTGTGTTCTTCTCCATCTTACTGATGTAAATATCAGCAGCTTGTACTATTACATTTTTAATGTGTTTTGTTGGGTCAATTGTTATTTCTTACATCAGCTTTTCATCAATAAAATATACTTTTTTCCCTAAAAAAATTACATTTCTTTCATCCTTTCTCTTCTTTATGATCATGTTTTGTGGCAAGTGAATGAATACATCACCCAGTAATGTTTTGTACTCATTCCTATTAGATCATGTTCCATTTCTCACCATACTAGAGGATTTAAAAAAAACTAATTTTTTCCTTATTAAACTAAGATGTTGATAAAATGACCTGGTTATAGTCCCTTTCAAGGTTGAGAATCTCTAACGTTTAACTAACTTTTGTTTTTGGTGCCTCCTGTAGAAAGAGCATAATTACCATTAATTATTAATTGATTATTAATCGTCGCATTCGAACCCATAGTGTTAAAACGCGCTAAAGAAAATTAAATTGACACTGTAATAAAACTACTTAGACTTGATATCCCTTTTATCATGCACCCTATTCCTTCATGTATTAGTCCAACAAACAATCTTGTTGTACTACGATAGACTATTGCAGGTTTTTTCGAGGGCTTTTTAAGTTTCTGTCACGAACGAAAATAGAACGGGTTTGCGTTCTCACCGTGAGGAAACATTAGAAACAAACTGAAGGTAGTAGTCGTCGCTAAGGAGATAATTCTTTACTGGCTGATTTAGAAAGCACTCCAATTCGCCGCTGGGTATCCATGAATACAATAGAGTTTTCATTTTTCAAACAAAACTGGGGACACAACACGAATTTATAAATAAAGTATTTGAGGCAGGTGAAGTGACATCTTAGGAAGATTCATGCAGAGTATACCTCAAGCCTCTTGGTTATACAGCTTCTCTGGTATATGATGGCTATCAAGAATAATGTAAGTAAACTATATCTTTGTTCATTAAGAAAATCCGGTTTCTTAATTCATATAGAAAGGGCGCTATATAAATCATAAATTATTATAAATAATTTTCACTAATTGCATGTCAGATTTTTTCTTCGATCACTCTAGATCAATTTTTTAATCCTTTTTCTGGTGAATGATAGAGTTTTCGTAAAAAACATCATCCCACTTTTTTGACTAAAAGTCAATAATCTTAAAACTAACGGAGATAGGGGGTTTTCTGTTTGTGCTCATAACTTTTGGAATAGTCTTCTACTTAAAATTGGACTTAGCTCTAGTATTAGTTCTTTTAAATCAAATCTTAACTTATCTTTTTTAGTAGACTTTCTAAGTTATTTCGTATATATATTTTTTATGTATTGCATAATTTTCTATTTAAAATAAAGTATTAATATTACTCTACTCTATCTTCTTCTTCTTCTTCTTCTTCTTCTTCTTCTTCTTCGTCTTCTTCTTCTTCTTCTTCTTCTTCTTCTTCTTCTTCTTCTTCTTCTTCTTCTTCTTCTTCTTCTTCTTCTTCTTCTTCTTCTTCTTCTTCTTCTTCTTCTTCTTCTTAGTTATGAATTCTCTTTTTGTTAAAAATTAGAATTCTTCTTCTTCCTGATACTTCCTTCAACTTCTTAAGCTTCTTGTTCTTCCTTCGGGGAGGAAGCAGAATTTTTCGATTACCCGAAAGTTTTTCATTATTCGCAAATATTCCAAAATATTTCTTCTCAAAAAGTCATTATTCATTTTCAGTTTTTTCTATTATTCATTATGTCTTTTTTATATTTTTGTATTTATTGATTATTCTAGTTTTTGTCAATTTATTATTATTAATTATTCCTTGGACTTCGGATGCAATAATTTATTATTCCAAGACATTTTCAAACCGATATTATTCTCAATACTATTCGCAAGGCTCCATTAAAACTTTCATGTTTGCATGTTTACAACTAATATATAGATTTAGGCACTGCCTAAATGCGGAGCTCCCATAAATAGTATATTTAGTGCTAAAAGCGTGACAATTGTGTGACGCGGCATAACGCTGGTTATAGCGTTACCACATTGTTTGATTTTACCAGAATTCAGGAAGAAAAACTAAAAGAAAAACCATTATTTTAAGCCTTCAAAAGCATTAGAAAACTTTTCAATTCGAAGAATAATAATTATAGATTGTAGAACATATGAATACATGTATAGAACAAAGGATTTCATTCAGCAAATCTTAGGTAATCAAAATTGTAAGTTTTTTAGGTGGAAAGTGAACTACACTGAAAATTGTCGAAAAATATTACTAATAAGCTTAAGCTGACATTCACTTGAACTTCACATGTAAAAAGAGACATATTCATTAATGCAAGATAATAATTTTCTTTGTTAGTAAGTTGGCCTTTGAAAAGTTTTTTTTCAGATTTATTCTTAACTTTATTATCGAGGGAAATATCTTACAAAAACATAAGCTTATCCATGAAAAAAACAAGCTCATAATTTTTGCGATTGTGTAATAGTAATAGCAGCTGGAAAAGCCCGATAAATAGCAAATATTTGGTGTGATATGTATTCCTTTTTCATATTTCATTCAACATTAGAATAAATTATCTATAAAAATGTCAAAATATTCATATGATTATGAAACTGGAATCTTGTTTTGACTTCGCGTGAGGTTCGCTGGCCGTCAAATATATTTTTTCAAAGAACCAAGTCTTTTTACTAAGTCTTACCATTTTTTCTTGAAATGGGATCAAAAACAAAAAATCAAGGCTTCAAATATCGCTTTTTTGGTTCACAAGTAATGAAGAAAAAGATGATAAAAATCTAGAATGCAGTAAAAACGACAAGCTATCCAAGTTTTCTGACAATGTTTGCCGAAGCAACGTCCTTGACTTGTCTGAGAGTTTCTCCATCTAGTTTACACATTTCTTGTCGATTTTTTACGAAATATTAGTTGAAATTAATGAATTTACCTTCTATGAAGTGTTTTCTACGGAACTGAAAAATATCATTGATCGGAAACTCTTATTAGTGAGTAGTTGTTTAGTATTTTGATTTTGTTCATCAGTTATCGAGCTTTCTGACTCACTGTTTTGTGTGTTTTTACTACGTTTCGACGCCATTTTGGTCGTCTTCGTCAGGTATTATGCTGTGTTCTTGTGATGAGTGGCTTCCAAAAATCAACGTCTGCATGAATATTAAGCAGTATCTTCTGGTTGTTGTGTGTTTTAACACTTTCGAGGGACTCTAGGAATTTTCGTTTGTCATTGTTTGTTTCTTGTCCAATTATTTTTGCTTTTTCCCATTGAATGTCATGTGGGCATACTTGGTCGTGTCTTACTCGTGTCTTGCTAGTCCTCCATCTCCTGTGTTCATTCTCTTTTCGGCTGATTCCTCTTTATTTTCGGCGATGTCTTTTCTTGTCAATCTAACTTTGCTTTCATGTTCTTTTCTCCTTGTTTCCCATTTTCTCCCAGTCTCTCCTATGTATTCGTATTTTTCACAACCGCAGAGGATTCCGTACACAATGTTGGATCTTTTGTCTCCGAGTGGATGTCGAGCTTTTGTTCTTAGATCTTTTACTTTTTCACCTGGTTTCATGACTATTTTGAAGTTGTATTTTGATGCTATCCGTTTGAATTGCTGTGATAGACCGTTGACGTATGGTACAACATATGTTCCTCTCTTGTTTTCTGTTGTGTCTTTATGTTGTTTCAGATCGAATCTGAGAACAACATATCAACAGAAGAACAAAACGCATTGAATTCGACGTTCATTACAAGAAAACAAACACTAACATTAGCATCAAGAAAAAATCGAACCATCCACCCCACATCAAAAAAGCCGTCATTAAGGGATTAGTTCGCAGAGAGAGCAAAACATCTATATGTGACGAAGACCGGGTAGAAGTTGAACTGGAAAACATCGAAGAAGTATTCGTAGCAAACGGATACACACAGGAGGAGATCAGGAAAACGGTACGCCAGACACAAAAAGATACTCGAGCAAAAACTAAAGACACAACAGAAAACAAGAGAGGAACATATGTTGTACCATACGTCAACGGTCTATCACAGCAATTCAAACGGATAGCATCAAAATACAACTTCAAAATAGTCATGAAACCAGGTGAAAAAGTAAAAGATCTAAGAACAAAAGCTCGACATCCACTCGGAGACAAAAGATCCAACATTGTGTACGGAATCCTCTGCGGTTGTGAAAAATACGAATACATAGGAGAGACTGGGAGAAAATGGGAAACAAGGAGAAAAGAACATGAAAGCAAAGTTAGATTGACAAGAAAAGACATCGCCGAAAATAAAGAGGAATCAGCCGAAAAGAGAATGAACACAGGAGATGGAGGACTAGCAAGACACGAGTAAGACACGACCAAGTATGCCCACATGACATTCAATGGGAAAAAGCAAAAATAATTGGACAAGAAACAAACAATGACAAACGAAAATTCCTAGAGTCCCTCGAAAGTGTTAAAACACACAACAACCAGAAGATACTGCTTAATATTCATGCAGACGTTGATTTTTGGAAGCCACTCATCACAAGAACACAGCATAATACCTGACGAAGACGACCAAAATGGTGTCGAAACGTAGTAAAAACACACAAAACAGTGAGTCAGAAAGCTCGATAACTGATGAACAAAATCAAAATGAAATATCATTCTTGCAGTATAATCAGGTTTTTCTGGTCTACAGGCCACTTTTTCTCTCACTGAAGTTTCTGTCACGAAACTTCATCGTAAGATTAAGAATCTTCCCTCGCTTTCCCTCGCTAAATCTTCTTTAACAAGTCGCTAAAATTGTTTTTGTTCACTTTAAGACAGACATGACTTCGATTAAACGCATTTTTCGCATTGCAAAAATAAGAAAAAATACTTCTTGATCCATCTTTGACTACATTATTGCAATTTTTCTTTGCATTTGTGAGTAAGCAAAGCGCCCGGGAACCCTGTGTAAAGTGGTACATGGACGAACGTATAGACGAACGTATGTATGTATGTATGTATGTATGTATGTACGTACGTATGGGAAAATCAAGCCATGAAAAATCAACTCGATGGGTTACCATTTTTTCTTAAGTATGGTGCTCCGCGCGGGAGCTCCGCTGTGAAGAAAGGTTTGACAGCCAAATAGCGAATCAAGTACCGACTTGGAAAACTGTGTGAAAACTAAGCAAAAGTTGAATTAGTGTCAAGGCGACCATTGAAATTCTTGGCTTAAAATATGTTTTTCTGTTAGCGTTTGCTAATAACTGCAAAAAAACAATTTTATAAATACTTTCTTTCCAAGCTAATTGGCTGGACAAAATTAATAAAATGTCTTTTTCCATTCAAGTTCGAGTTGTTTTCAAGTTCAGCTGCCGTGAACAAGTTGCATCATAGATTAATTATTATTCGATTCCTCGAACGTTGCTGATCAATTATTTATTAAAGTTATTAGGAAATGCAAGGTTAAATTTCAAAAACATAGAGGCCAGTTTAAATACAAAGAGTCACTCTATTCGTGTCTACTTGTTTAAGAGGCGGTCTCTCTAAATTCCACCCATCGAATTTCGGGGTTTCTTGTGTGGGAACCGGGCAGAAAACCGATGACTTTGATTGTTAATAACTTCTGCGAATCAAAACCAAAACTAACAAAACTTTGCAAGAATATAGAAAAAACATTTCATCTTTAAAATATGAAAAGGATTTTGTCTGAAGTTTATTTGATCCTCTTAAAATTGGTCGAGAAAAATTAGAATCTTTCCAGTTCTCGACAGTGAGACCCGACAAATATAAAATTTAATTTCTCAAAATTGACACCTGACTGAGAGTTGAAGCTAATATGGGGAGAAGGGGTAAAGATTAAAGTAATAAAATCTGGAAAAATTCTGTAACCTACTCAAATCCGAGCGTATGAACGGCAGTGAAAGTTGAACGTTTTCCAACCTAATTTCGTATCTGGTAAAAGACTGTCTGGAACATTGTTCAACATCAATTCATTTTTAAGAGCAAGGAAATCTTGAAAAAACTCCTTCTAAGAATTCATGATGCAACTAATGCTTAATGCAACTAAAACAAAGCACATGTGGATCAGTTTCAAGAAAACGTGTTCAGCCCCTGAACCTGTCAGCGTTTGAGGGAACGACCTACAGATAACTAAGAGGGTAGATGAGTAGATACAGAATGAGAGTTCAACGCCAGGATCCTTTGTGGATCCGTTGCGGATCCACCATTGCGGATCCATGGATTCGATTCCGGATTCACTCGTTTGCGCTCGACTGATTCAATAGGATTTCTTCCGGAAAAAATGGATTTTGTTCCGATTCATGGATTTTGAATCCGTCGGATGAAAATTATTTTATATCATCCAAAACTGTAAAACCCTTTGACGGAGAGTCGAACCCCGGTCACTTGCTTGACAGGCAAGTATATTAATCACTATACTATCAAGGATGTTGATATATTTGTCTAACGAGTCGGGATTGAACCAACGACCTACGGATAACTGTTTCACTCTACAGTCCGGCGCTCCGGCGCTCTGATGAGATTTATACTTTTACTCTTCATTAGAACCCTATTCTAACCCTTCCAAGTGTGATCTTAATGCGAGTTTATTGAAATAATAAATGCATGAATTGATTTTCAGAATATGTTTTATTGTTTATCATATACATATCATTCACTAATGAGCTCAACTAGGTGTAGACTTTCAGGCCATGAACATAATAATAATAATAATAATAATAATAATAATAATAATAATAATAATAATAATAATAATAATAATAATAATAAAGTTTATTTCTATAGCGCTCATCTCCAAAAACATGTCCAAGGCGCTTTACAAAAAATTATATAAGATATTCAAAATATTTACAAAACTTGAAATTTACAAAAAATGGTCTATTTATGAATAAAAATGCAATGTTAAATGTAGTATTATTCTAAAGTGATATATTAAAATGGAATCTAAATGTATTCCTTGTTTTTAAGGTAAAAAGTAAATAAATATGCTTTAAGTTTATTTTTAAAACTAACGACAGTAGTTTCGGAGCGTAAGTCTAAAGGAAGCCTATTCCACAATCTTGGAGCCGCAAAGGAAAAGGATCGGAAACCATAAGTAGTAAGCCTAGCTTTAGGCTCAACAAGGAGTTTGTTAGAAACAGAACGTAAGGAATAGCAAGAGGAGCGAAAGGTCAGGAGATTAGACAGATATGTAGGAGCAAGGCCATTTAAGGCCTTGTAGGTTAGCAAAAGCATCTTGAAAATGACTCTGTAGTAAACAGGTAGCCATGAACAATCCCAGAAATTTCCCTTACAAAATTGGCATGTAGCATGATAGTTTGGACAAATACAAGAACAGTTTGGTATTTCAATAGTATGAGCACATTCAGAAAACTTTCTTCCACAGCGATCGTGTACCAAAGGGACTTCGATGATGTGGCCACAACTTAGAGAGTGAAGCTCTTTGACATCCATTGATTATGTACGATGCTCAAGAGCAAAGACTTGTTCTAGCTTCTGACTAGATCTGAGACTTTGGAAAACTTTCAGGGTGATATATTCTTAGACCAACCGATTACACCATAGCGCCAAAATTAAGGATGCCGGCATTTTTTATTTTTATGATTGGGTGAGATCTCAAAAACATAATTTGACGTATTTTGTATGGTGAAGGTGGTCAATTCGATGACGTCGTCGCTGATGAGAACCTTTGTTCAGTGCACGATAAAAACTTTAAGGCACCACGCCCGTTGTTACCTAGAATTTTTGGGGTTGACCAAATTAAAGCAAAAGGTCTGCGAAACCAATAAAGAGGTCAGATATCCAGAAAAAGAAAACTAATTTTGCAGTTATCAAGCTTAGAAGTAATGAGTGCGTGAACTAGGGTCTTGGTGCTATCATTGGAGAGGTATTTCCTTATCCGAGATATATTACGTTAATGAAAAAAGGACGACTTGCAAATAGTGTTATAAAACGCATGAATAATTAATGAGGAAAACGCAATAGAAATCATTGTCCGTGGAGGAGGTTGTATATCATAAACCATTTTTTCTCAGCCAAATTCCATTTTACTTTTAAAATTTTAGTAGAACATGAATGTATGCACCTAGACGTTTCATAAGTTATATACAATATGAGCGTCCGTGTTGTCTCAGATATCGGCTCGTGGTTGTATATCTGATACAACACTGCCACTCATATTGTATATATTACTTAACCTGAGATTAATATATAATTCAAATTTTTGTCAAATATCACACCAATGTTCCTGGCAGAGTCAGAAGATTTACTCAGGTCTTCACCAACTCCAACAGGAGGGAGAGATGGCCAAAGACGAAACTGTGAGCTAAAAACTAGGAATTCCGTCTTGTCCGAGTTTAGTCTTATATACTCTTGGGAGTTTTACATACTCTTGAGAGCTCCGCTTTTAGGCAGTGTTTAAATTTATATTAATAACTGTGGTATACCTCACAGCTCAATTCTTGGACCACTCAAATGCAAGGATGTACGCAAGTGACAAAAGTCGAACGACTTGTGGTACAACATTGAAACCATTAATTATTAATGAGACATTGCTAGTAATTACAACTGGTTGAAAGCAAAAATAAAAAAAAAAAAAAAAAAAAAAAAAATCTTAATTGGGCAAAGACAGAATGCATGTTTATCGCTTCTAATGACAAGTTAATGAAAATATGTTTGAGTCACACGTTTAAACAATTACCGAAAGGAATCTTATGACAAAGCTACCACAGGTAACCCAGTAATAATCATTTTATGTCATCTGAGAGCTAAAACATTTCTAGCCCTCTAGTCTAATTGATCTCATTTTTCTTTGATGTTTTCTCCACGGTAGCTGGCATGGTATCATGTATTTTCATTTTTCTGTATGTGGAAGAGTGGAGTAGTTCATGCAGGTAAGAACATTTGCAACTACAATAACAGTACAATAACGAGTAGACACGTTAACTAAGTCGATTGCTAGTGTTGGTGGTAATGGTGATAATAATGTTTGTGGTGGGGTAGTGCTAGTGCTAATGCTAGTGATGGTGACAATAATGTTTGTGGTAGAGATAGAGGTAGTGCTAATGGTAGTGTTGGTGGTGATGGTGATAATAATGTTTGTGGTAGAGATAGAGGTAGTGGTAATGGTAGTGTTGGTGGTGATGGTGATGGTGATGGTGATGGTGATGGTGGTGGTGGTGGTGGTGGTGGTGGTGGTGATAGTTGGAGTGCGTGTTACATCAGTGATGGCAGTGATATAGTGGTTGTAACCATTCACACCATAAGACCGAAAAAAATTATTTTTATTTCCAGGCAACCTTGCCCTTCGACAGCCATCCCAGTTATCATCTGTTTACGAAAACAATGGATATTTGAGCAGGTATGCAGTTGATGGGTATCCTGTCGGAACTTCTTCATATCGTTGTGCCGTCTCCCTGCGCCAAGATAATCCATACTGGATTGTTGATCTGGGAAAAACTTATATTATTGACGAAGTGTTCTTAATTGGACGATCTGACTGTTGCATGACAAGAATGATTGGAAGTGAAATAAGAGTCGGTAAGAAAACACAACAAAAATATTATTAACAATTTACTAACGTCCAACTAAATCAAGTTACCATTGAAAGGACATGGTGTACAGTCCGGGGATGTACTTCACGGTCTACTTCCCTTCGCGTTGTTTATTTCAAATTATTCTACGATATTTCTGGTGATCATTTTACAAGTCTTGTTCGTCAGGGCTTAACACTGTTTCCGTTGTTTGTAAAACCAAAATACAGAACATACACTAAATCAAAAACGCCAAATTACACACTTTACGCTAACTCAGACACAAACAAAACACTTACTACATTGATGAGGTACGGACTCAAACAATCAAACAATCACAATGGAAACTCTGGGATTTGACGTACGTACGATAAGGAGTCACGGTACGAATGAACACTGAACGGACACGAACTTGCACGTTTTGTTGAGGATTTCCCTGCCAACAGACCAAGGCCTTTCAATTTCTCAGACCCCTTGTCATACCTAAAGTTCCATTGTTTGTTACATCCTAGAATTAAAGTTTTCCCACAAGTTTGAAGTAAATTTTGTATGAAGTTTACATTTGGACCCCCCCTCTCAACGTTTGGACCCCCCTCTCAACAAATTCCTGGATCCGCGATTGATCTCCGCCAGTTTGCAAAAAAGTTGCCGTCAGCCGTTTACACTCGAGATCGAGAATGCAATAAAATCGCAGTTAAATCGCCGTTTAAGTCGCGCGACAAAATTGTATAAACCTTACGATTTCCCACCATAACTGTATTATCGGCCTGTTGAGCTCCAATTAATCACATTTCAGGTAGCCAGTTTGGAAATAATAGTGCTTCAAATCCCAAATGCGCCGACATCCTTTCATATTCCGGTCAGTTAAAGGCAGCCTTTAAATGTTCACCTGGTTTGAGAGGAAGATACGTCAGCGTTCACGTACCAGGAGCCGCCAAGGAACTAACATTATGCGAAGTAATGATCAACCGCAATCCTACCGGTAAGCAGAGTTCCCAGCTCTCTAATTCCTATTAACTTGATCCAAAAAAGAATTCGAAAAAGGAAACGTTTTCATATGTGTATCCCTGGTAGCAGGAACACCCTCCTACCCGAGTCAACTATACCGAGTGTTTGTATGGAAACGGGTCACGGGTCAACAATCAGTTTGGTTGTGAGCGTATGCTCAAGAGATATAGTTGCCCCCGGTCTTGCCTTGGTACCTAGAGACAAAGTAAGGAGAGTAACCCTACCAGCAGGTTAGCCTTTCTAGTCTAGATATGTAAAACTATCTCAGGTAAACACTCGACCTTGATTTACAAAAATATCAGCTAACGTTGACTCGTATAGGGTGACCCAGGGCGGAGGGTAACCCTGGTAACAGGGACAATGTTTTCCCATAACAACTTTTTCCCTTGTAATTAGCCCCTTAGTCGAGTGCTAGATTCGCTTCTCCTTGCCTTTTATTTCCTTTCCTTGCCTTGCCTCTACTCTTTATAAGATCGTTAATTGTTGATAATCAATTGATTCTTGATCCAGAAAATATTGCCCTTCAAAAAATTACTTCACAATCCTCCACGGACTCATCAGGGATATCAAACAGAGCAGTGGATGGTAATTCAGATGGAGTATATGACAGCAACTCTTGCACACACACAGGTGACGAGAGCAGTCCATGGTGGCGCGTGGACCTGGGTTCCAGTAAACCTGTGTCAGAAGTATTTATTGTGAACAGAGTTGGATTACCTGAGCGATTGCACAACTTTGAGATACGAGTGGGTAAGTTGATACGTACTCAAAAGGTATAGAGCTTAGATACGATAAAAGCGGTTGAGTTGTTACTGATGCGGACGATGGGGCTGTATTCCGAGTTATGAATGCTATAGAGCGAGGAATTTCGTAAGGAAAAACTGTTTTTTATTGTGTGTGCAAAGTTTGTGTATCGTTGCTATGGAAATGCTGATTAGAAAAAGAATGCATTCAAAACTTTTATCCAAGCCTAACATTTGGTATAAAATTCGGATTCATTGAGCTAAAGTGAGATCAAGTATAATTGGTTTTAGATTTGATGAAACAAACCTAGTGTGAAACAGCTTGCTTTTAAGACTTAAAGATCTTCATCCTAGCTTTGATGCACATTCTTCGCAAATACTAATAGGCATGAAACAAAATAGATATCCGTGAAACAAAACCAAAGATGCATCGTGTTATCGCAGCTATTATGTATATTTATTAGAGAATATCACTGGAGCAGAATTTTTAGAACACGTTCCAAGGGCGGATCCAAGGGGAGGGTCGGGGGGGGGGGGGGGGTCAGGACCCCCCTGTGATACGTAGGGTTGCACTGTATTTAAGTAAATTTAGTACGAATAACACATTTGGACCCCCCTCTCCAGGCCCGTAGTAAAAATTATATGTCGTCGCACACATCTTTGTTTTTTTGTTGTTTTTTTGTTGTTTTTTTTTTTTTTTTTTTTTTTTAATGCTTCGGCGACTCTTTTCAACGTTTGGACCCCCCTTTAACAAATCCCTGGATCCGCCCTTGCGTTCTGCGAGTTTATTGATCAGCTTCAAAAACTCGTCATACACTTCACGAACATAGACTTTTACTTCAATAGCGGTTGTACGTCACTGTTATGCGGTGGCCATAATCCATCTCTACGTCATTATCTCCATAGAATTCTAAACAAACTTAGGCTTCCACTGAGGTGTTGTCTAATTTCACCAATGATATCAATATTTTATTATTTCCTGGTCACGTGCTGCTCAATATCACCCGATCTTAATGATTATGCAAATGATGATAACAAGGTAGCTTTTAACGTTTTGTTGAACAGGTGATAGCCTGGATGATAATGGTAACTCCAACCCCAGATGTGGAGGCATTTATAATATGAAAAATCTCAACAAAAAGTCCTTCTACTGTAAGCCGAGAAAGAATGGGCGCTATGTGAACATCAGGATGCTTCCCACGGGAACAATTCGACTACTGACACTCTGTGAAGTTGAGATTTATTCAGAGAGCAAAGGTACATGACCACTTATTTATATAATGATGAGATGCTTTGTAAATGGTATAATGATTCAAGGAGTTTATCTTTCAACACTTTTGCCATCTCCTGATATTTTTTGCTTTTTTCATAAAATTTTTATTTTTAAGTTGATTACATTGGTTTATTGCAGCCATCATAGATATTGATCAAGCAGGTCCCACCGTGGTTCAAGGACTACCCATTGCTTTGACATGCCCTGTATTTGGTTACCCAGAACCCTTTGTTGCCTGGGTACAAAATGGAGTGGTCTATCAAAACACCACAACCACGTCAGTTTTCCAGAAAATCGAGCTGAACAAAAACCGCAGTCAATCAAAATGGGAATGTGTCGTCTCGAATATCCATGGATCAGATTTCCATCAATTTCACATCAAAGGTGTGATAGTAGAAACGTATTCTAACCTACTCATATGTAATTCTATTTTTTTCCTTGTTACCAACTGGACATAATTTAAAATTTTTATCCATCGGCACCCTGAAACAATCTCTGGGCTGATCTATATCAGGGCATGGCTATCTCACAGATTAAACCCTGAAACAACTTGTGGTCTGATCTAAGTCAGGGCACGGCTAATTCATAGATTAAACCCTGAAAAAACCTCTGGGCTGATCTAAGTCAGAGCATGGCTAACTCGGCAAAAAACCCTCGAATCAACGAAAACGAAAACGTTTTACTCACATACGATAGCGAGTCCCGGATTCGAACCGAAGACGTACTCTACGCCAGCCTTGTTTCCCACTTGAGTTCAATCTATTCTCATTTGCCATATGTAGAACCAATATATAAAAAGTCATGGCACAGAATGTGTGCAAAGCACGAAGTACTTGCTGACAAACGAACCATGAACGATGTTTTGAGCAGTCCTAATCAAGCTTCCAATGACTCTGCTGTGAATGAGTCTGTGTGGTTCTGCCTTAAGCATCCTGTTACATCTCAGACTATGCAGGTAAGTAAAACTCTGCCTACGGTGACTGCCACATAAGAGCTATCCTTGCAAGACCACCACCTTTAGTAATCATCATCATCATTATCATCAACTTCCATCACAACCTTCATCACACCACCGCCCTCGTTGATCATCATGGTTATCATCACGACTGTCATCATTTTCTTTCGCAACTTCCATCACACTACCACCTTTGTTGTTGATCATCATCATTATCATCATTACCACCGTCATCATCTTCCATCACCACCTCTATTGCACTACCACCTTTGTTGATCATCATCATTAATATTATCATCACGACCGTAATCATCTTCCATCACCATCATCACACTACCACCTTTGTTCATTATAATTATCATCATCACCATCATCATCATGCATCTTACATCACCATCATCACACTACCACTTTTGTTCATCATCATTATCATCATCATCTTCACCGTCATCATCTTCCATCACCATCTCCGTCACACAAGCTCCTTTGTCCATCATCATTATCATCATCACCACCGTCATCATCTTCCATCACCACCTCCATCACACTACCACCTTTGTTGATCATCATCATCATCATCATCACCACCGTCATCATCTTCCATCACCACCTCCATCACACTATCACCTTTGTTGATCATCATCATCATCATCATCACCATCGCCATCATCTTCCATAACCACCTTCATCACAACACCACATTTGTTGATCATTATATCATCATCATTATCATCACCACCGTTATCACCTTCCACCACCACCTTCATCACACTACCACCTTTATTGATCATCATCATTATCGTCACTTTCCTTCATTAGATCCCTGAGTCTTGTACACCTTCCATGCGTTGCTCAACCCAGGCCTCAGGCTGGCTTCTCGGTTCTCATCCGGGTATTGAGGACGGAGTAGTTCGTCGTACTGTGTGCTTTAACTGGGATGGTAATTGCTGCAGATACAATACCACTATTCTTGTACGAAAATGTCATGGCTTCTACGTTTACAAGCTCCAAAAAACATCATTTGATGTACACGCTGGCTACTGTGCAGGTAAAATATTCTATGGGTTACCTGTGGTATATTTATTTAGAACATTTATTTCTTTGAATTCGAAACGTCATGACAAGCTTTTGCATTTTTCTTAGAAACCTCCAATACTTTGAGCCCAAGTGTTTCTTTCCAACACGTGACATCCAATGACGGATCCCTCTACGCCCTTGAAAAACATGTGCTTCACACTGAACCTGACCTGGACCTACTTGAGTGCGTAGCAGTCTGTCTGTCACACCCGTCATGCAAATCCATCAACCATGATTCCAGTAGCAAACTGTGTGAGATAAACAGTGCCGCCAGAAGCGACGTACCGTCGAGTGATTGGATGAAAAGGCAAGGAAACTCATATTACGAAATGATGAAAATAATTGACCATAACTGATAACTGATCACAATTGACCATAACCAGAAACACATTAGGTTGAAACGTGTAACACTATAACTATGCATGATTCAGATTTGCAAATTAAGCCTGGTTCACATTAGCGACGCAGGCATAAGCATACACAACCGAAGATAGCGACTGTTGCTATGGTAAGTATTTAAAAATGTCGAAGAGGTTTTTCTTATATTATAACTTCACAAGCAAAATCAATTTGTAAAATGGACCATTTTTAATACGTGTAATGACGTCATCACTCTTGCGTCAATCATGACGTCATATTTAATAAAAAGTTAAAAAACAAGCGTGCAATTGGTCAGTTTGACCCCAAAATAAATGGAATTATTACTGACGTCAATTGAAACAAAGTAAGCATGGATTTTACTCTACGTCAAGAGAGTGGGAAAATATTTAGATTTAAAAACTTCAACATGGCTTGGTAGTCTTTTTACCATTTTCAAAAATAATGCATAACTTTGTCTTAAATCATGTCAGCTATGATTTCGTCTATTTATTAATCAATCCGACCAAATGCACGCTTGTTTTTTTTAATTTCTAATGAACTATGACGTCATAAATTGGGTAAGAGAGATGACGTCATCGCACATATCAGAAAATGATCCATTTCACAATTTGATTTTACACATGAAATTATAAGAAAAAACTTTTAGAGATATAAATACTTTCCATAGCAAACGTGGCTGGTAAATAGGTAAGCCCCCCCCCCCCCATTCTTAAGGATGACTGAATGTTTTATTCTCTCCAAATATATAGGAGTTAACTAACCATGAAAGACTATCTGTGCTTGCGTATGTCGTTATGCTTATGCTTGCGTCGCTAGTGTGAACCAGGCTTTAGAGTTGTTTTAACCATATTTCGATTTTTAAGCTTCATTCAAAATGGCTGCTTCTATGACAATCATATTTCTCGTTGCATTTCCTGGCTTTCAAAGGATATTTACTGAATTTGTTAATGGAACACACGGTTTATCTGTCTTTAATTTAATTTTGAGAGTTTTGGAAGCATATGGGAACATGAAGTTCATCATCGAAAGTTTGAACATTCAGGAGCATCGCACCAAAGACATGAATGGCTGTTACACGTTTCAACCCCCTTATGAGTTTCTGCCATAACCTACTTCCGATGTCTCGAACATGAGGAGAGACAGGACTAAAAAATATACGAAAACAAGGTTTCGTGCGAATTGATGCCCGACACAGCAGCGAAAATCAAAATAAACACAGGGAGCCCAATTTAGATAAAAGTGATTTTTTTTAAAGGTTGAAATATCGAAAAGATTCGCCTTTATTGAATTTTTGTATTCGAGTTCAAAATAGCATCTTCCATGACAGATAGGAAAAATGCAGCAAAATATTTTTTCCTGACTCATTGTTTTCTCGCATAACTGGCTTTATTCCGATTTCACTTTTTTTGACCAATTTTGGCTCGTTGTGATGAAGATATGCATTTACAGAGAAACTCTGAGAACTGACGAGAAATTTAATATGTTATTTCGCACTATCAACCTGTATTTATTACGAAACCTCGCTCTTGTATCAGGTGACGAGACCTCTGAAGTAGGCTATCCTACACTCTGCTCCAGAGTCCGGTCATTCTTATATACTGCGCATGCTCGAATATTGGAAGGACTCGTGGGGCAACATCATGGTAATAAGGGAAATATTTACAAACATTTAAGATATTTCAAAAACATCAAAGCGATACCCCTTTTTCTCATATATATATGTGATGTTCGACGTTTGAGTCTCAGCATGCTTTAGCAGCCGTTTATTGAATCCTTCATTCATATATTCGGTTCCTTAGTTTTTTTATTTAGGATTTCGATAATGTTTATTACATACCTAACACGGTTTTTTGTTTGTATTGTTTTTCATCGGGTTGTATATCTGATACAAACCCGATGATTACGTTAAGTCCTGGCTAAACGAAGAAACATGTTCCCAGAAACATGTTTTGACAGTTGTTTCCAAAGGTGGCTAAACCGTGCATGACAGGAAACATTGGGAAACAAGTGTAATATTGTACCCATGCGGTGTGGAAATATGAAATGTTTCTGCCGTAATGCAAAAACATATTTTGCTTCTTGGATCGAACTGAGTAGATTTGTCTCGAGTAGCAATATTTGGCACGTGGCTAACCTGGGAAACACCGAGAAAACACGCGCGCGGTAAACATGTTTCATCTTTTGGCCAGGACTCTAGAAGAAGGTCAATATAATATCTAGATATTAACCTTGAATTTATAATGAGGAATTCGTTTCTCGCCGTTACAAACTCAACGTACCCAAAGTGCAGGGTTCCAGAAGCCCGCCTCAGTGAGGCGTTATAGTTAGCTCCGCCACATGGTTCGAAAAAAAGCCATTGAAAGTTCATCACGTCATATCTCCACCCTAAGCTGACTGACTACTTTTAAAAGCAAAAGTTATTTCTTAGAAATTTGTTTTATACAGAATTTTCAAAACGCTGGTTCCAAAAATGAAATGAAAAATGGAGTGTCCCGAACTCGTTTTCGAGATAAAGAATTTGGAATATTATCATCTTGAAAAGTTTTCGGAAGATAAATGCTGGAAACCAAGTTTGCACACAAAAACATTCATATATAACTCAAAAACATATTCTTTTAAAACTAAACAAGCGATGGAAGTAATATTCTCAGAACATCTACTTTAAATATCAGCATCAAAACTCGGTATTTTGTTAGGCTGGTGAACCGAAAACTGTTCTCAAACGATAAACAACAAAAACACATAAAACATTTTTTCTATAAGTTCTAATAATAACGTTTCCCCTCTAAATTTGGAGAAACGATTGCCTTTTAACTGCTGTTTTAGGAAATTCAAAGAAATATTGAGTCCCGTGCAAAATTTTAGGGTTTTACCCTCTTGAAGTTGAAAACGGGTATGGTTGCTCAATAAAATTTGGAAGGTTATTATGCGGTTATGATTGGCTGTTATGCGCGTGCGCATCGTGGGCTCAAATTGAACGTTCAAAAGTAGTCAGTCACCTTAACTTCTCTACGGGAGATTAGCAAACACATTGAAAATGACGTAATTCGTCATCTACGCATGCTCATATATACCAGAAAAACATAAGATATCTAGTATTGTTCACAGCTAGTTTCTCCTAAAAATAATTATATAGTTCACATTCCTGCACATTACGAGTCTCTTATGCGCCGACGTTGATCGCGCTGTGTTTTTACCACACTAATCCAAGCATCTCGTTTACGGCAAAGTAACGCAAAACAAACTTTAGTTGCAACCAAAAAATCTTCAAAATTAGTGAAAACAAGTAAATTGTTAAAAGAATACTTGTCTTGAGTGAGAAGGTTGCAAAACGTAAAGTGAAATGCAGGGTAACGATGAAAACGTGATCATGTCTGCCGTTTGCGGGAAGAAACAACTTGATGCTTAATCGGTCTAATGTAGAGTAATTGGGATTATTATACGGTATCCCATGAGTGCACAACGTAGCATTATCACTGATAACCAATTTTATTGTCAAAAAGCCAGGGGCTGATCCAGGGATGGTGAAGGGGGTGGCTAACCATCCTCTTTTGTAATGACAAAAATACTAGAGTGATAAAATTAGATTTCCTTTTTTTTCTTTTTTTCTTTTTTTGTACAAAAAAATTGCACGTTTTTATTTCAGAGGCGGATCCCAGGGTGATGAGGGAATTCAAGACCCCTTTTTCCGTCTTTTATGGGTTTCCTGTGTTATAGGCGCGAGTTACGCTGTAACAGCCACCTTCTTTTAAAATCTCCTGGATCCGCCCCTGAAAAGCATTTATCAAATCATAGAGAAGTCTGTAAATCGAATACAGAATCCATCCTCATTGGATTTTTTCAGTCAAACTCTCTCAAATTTTAAAATTTTTAGTAGAACATGAAATTATGCACCTAGAATTATTTATATATACTCATTTTAGTAAAGTACGTCACCTGAAATGCTAGAAGGCTGAGACCAGTAAGGATTATGGGAAGATATTTTACATGTTTCAACCGCTTGATAACTATTAGGTTACGTGACATCTTTTACGAGTTACAGGTTTGCATCCTGTGAGCACGGAACCTGCAGTTTGTATCAAAAGCGTTTACTCGTTGGATATGAAATATTTCCTCTGATCCTTATCGATGCCAGCTTTTTTTAAAAGTCTTTGTGACTTATTATGCTGAAGCCAACATATATTTATTTCAAGAAAGTTAGTCACCTAAGAAGGTACAAAGCCCAGACCGGCAAGGATTAAGGGAGACATTTTAGATGTTTTTAACCACTTGATAACTATTGATGGACCTGAGATCTTCAGTTTTTACCAGAGATCGTTGCACCTCCTGTGAGCATCCTTCAGCTTAACTTTGTATCAATATGAATTGTGATCTTTACTGGCCTCAGCTTTGTAAGTGTTTGGTGACTAATTTTTTCAAAGAAGTATATACGATATTCAAGTCCGATCTGTACCTCGCCTACGGCTTGCCATCGTAAATAAGGACTTTAAGATGTGCAAAATCTACGACAGCGACGTTAACCGGAAAAGTAAATGGCTTTACTTTGCGGAAATACCCAATGAGAAATTATGTACACTTGCGTCTGACGTCGCTGTGGTAGATTTTGCGCATCTTAAAGTAACTATTTGTCCATACAGATCGACCGCGCTCGTATTTACAGGATATGTAAACCAGGGGGTTATGATCATGTGACTCCCCCTTCCTATTAGCAGTTTTGGAAGGGAGGGAGGGCCGATTTGTTTGGATAAAATAACAGTGAACCCCTTGTGACAAATCCCGCGTAAACTTCTGCATGCATTGCACCAATAATATGAAGTCAAAAGCACAAGAAATCAGAGCCCGGTTTAATGTACGACTGATCTAAAAACTTCTGTATCATGTCAGGCAAGTTTTAGATTACAAGTCTACAGTCTACATTACATGTGGAGAATGATTACAATAAAGACCTTGCTGGGCTCACATGATTTAACGTTTTATATCTTGAGGATAGTGATGTATGTTTTGTAGAACGACTTTACAAACTACCATCGATATCATTGTTCATCTCTGCTCCAAGGTGGCGCACAGGTAATAAAGGCACAGACGCATGAGGCGGGTTTTTATGCCACGTGTCATGCAACGTCGCAAGAATTAGAGATAGCACCGTGTGTCCAGCCGTGCGACGTCGCAAAGAGTAGAAACAAGTCCTACTTTTGACAAGTGGCGCGCGACGAACCTTACCGTTTGAACACAACGTCGCACCGGTGGTCACACTGTGCGATCTAGTTTTTGCGACGTTGCATGCAACGTCGCATTAAAAATCGCATCGTGTGTCTGTGCCTTAAGCCTTTCAGGATATAAGCCCACTAGCTAGTCTGCCAAAGCAATTATCCTTCCAGTTATAAGCTTTCCCGGTTATAATATAACCCATTACTCGGCTAACGCAATTATCCTTCCAGTTATAAGCCTTCCCGGTTATAATATAGCCCATTACTCGGCTAACACAAATGTCCTTCCAGTTATGAGTCCCATCCCCCGATTGCAAGCCCATTGCCGCCAGAATATAATATTTATAACCCTGGTTATAAGACCACTAGTCTGCTAAACTTATACTTTAGTGGCTGGATGTCTACATTACTGTCGGATTAGCCTGAGCATCAGGCTCTCAGAGGGGAGAGGGGGGAGGGTAAGAAGGCCTGATACTCAGGCTACTGTCGGATAGCAGTGCAATGTTGGATTATAGTGCAATTTAGCACAGCCTCATAGATCTATTTTTGCTAAAGTTTTATAATTTTACAACATAAAATTAAGTCAAATTCTCCATTATTTTTCATTGAAGATTTTATATAATAAACAGAACATTACATGGCCGCTTGGAGATACGAGTTTTATCACTCGAAGATAAAATTCGTATCTCCGCGCGATTATGTGATATCCTCTATATCTTTCTCTAAAATTTTCTGAACCCAACCAATTGCTCAAAACAACCAGGTAAAGTATTTCAAAATACTGGCTTTCGAACTATACTAGTTTTATTGCTATGATTTTTAAAAATCTGCATTGTAATTAATATTCCTGTTATGACCAGAAGGAGCCTCCTAGACCAGCAATATGCTAATTAGCGTAAGTCATACGATTGTAATTTCTAATTCTTTAGATCTCACCAGCCCAAACATTTTATCCCAGATATTTGTAATTATAGTAGAAACATTTATCTTCCACTGTATATCTATTTAATGAGGGTTGACCATGTAACAGTTGCCGATTTTATTATCGTAATATCGTCCTTTTTTGATTAATGTCATATAAATCTTCAAAAATTGTAAACAAGTAAAACAATTTTGAAATATTCAAAATTAAATTCATGAATTATCCAAAATTGACATTTCTTAGTGTTTAGTAGTATCTCGTGTTTCGAAATATTTATTTTATTTCTTACTACTATGGTCATTAACCAGTAGTAGACGAGCCTTTTCGCCACAGGCAGATTTCGATTACCTAAGAGGACTTCCTTTTACATCAAAACGGCTGCCGTACGGCTTAAAAAAAAAAATTTTAATTTTTTTTTAAATCAGAGTATTTTTTCTATGTAGAACTTATCCTAACCTTTATTCTGACCAATTTTGAAAAAAAGAAAAAAAACTAGAATTATTATCTTTTTCGAGACTTTTAATTATTATCATTTTCATCTTAACCTCAATGCTCGTTTCTTGCAGAAGACCAGTCTTCGTTTGACGAGATAAAATAACTTTTTACTTATATGAGGTTAAAGTCTTATACACAAATAAATATCGATGGTATATATTTCTACATGAAACTCTTTCGTATATTGTACTGTTGTGTTCTTCTCCATATTACTGATGTAAATATCAGCAGCTTGTACTATTACATTTTTAATGTGTTTTGTTGGGTCAATTGTTATTTCTTACATCAGCTTTTCATCAATAAAATATACTTTTTTCCCTAAAAAAATTACATTTCTTTCATCCTTTCTCTTCTTTATGATCATGTTTTGTGGCAAGTGAATGAATACATCACCCAGTAATGTTTTGTAATCATTCCTATTAGATCATGTTCCATTTCTCACCATACTAGAGGATTTAAAAAAAACAATTTTTTTCCTTATTAAACTAAGATGTTGATAAAATGACCTGGTTATAGTTCCTTTCAAGGTTGAGAATCTCTAACGTTTAACTAACTTTTGTTTTTGGTGCCTCCTGTAGGAAGAACATAATTACCATTAATTACTAATTGATTATTAATCGTCGCATTCGAACCCATAGTGTTGAAACGCGCTAAAGAAAATTAAATTGACACTGTAATAAAGCTACTTAGACTTGATATCCCTTGTATTATGCACCCTATTCCTTTATGTATTAGTCCAACAAACAATCTTGTTGTACTACGATAGACTATTGCAGGTTTTTTCGAGGGCTTTTTAGGTTTCTGTCACGAACGAAAATAGAACGGGTGGGCGTTCTCACCGTGAGGAAACATTAGAAACAAACTGAAGGTAGTAGTCGTCGCTAAGGAGATAATTCTTTACCGGCTGATTTAGAAAGCACTCCAATTCGCCGCTGGGTATTCATGAATATAATAGAGTTATCATTTTTCAAACAAAACTGGGAACACAACACGAATTTATAAATAAAGTATTCGAGGCAGGTGAAGTGACATCTTAGGAAGATTGATTCAGTGTACACCTCAAGCCTCTTGGTTATACAGCTTCTCTGGTATATGATGGCTATCAAGAATAATGTAAGTAAACTATATCTTTGTTCATTAAGAAAATCCGGTTTCTTAATTCATATAGAAAGGGCGCTATATAATTCATAAATCATTATAAATAATTTTCACTAATTGCATGTCAGATTTTTTCTTCGATCACTCCAGATCAATTTTATAATCCTTTTTCTGGTGAATGATAGAGTTTTTGTACAAACATCATCCCACTTTTTTGACTAAAAGTCAATAATCTTAAAACTAATGGAGATTAAAACTAATGGGTTTTCTGTTTGTGCTCATAACTTTTGGAATAGTGTTCCACCTAAAATTGGACTTAGCTCTAGTATTAGTTCTTTTAAATCAAATCTCAGTAACTTATCTTTTTAGTAGACTTTCTAAGTTATTTCGTATATTCCTTGTTATTCTTTTAGATTAAGATATATTTTTTATGTATTACATCATTTTCTATTATGTGAAGCGTCTTAAAACTTTTCCGCGCGTTAAAATAAAGTATTAGTATTATTCTACTCTATCTTCTTCTTCTTCTTCTTCTTCTTCTTCTTCTTCTTCTTCTTCTTCTTCTTCTTCTTCTTCTTCTTCTTCTTCTTCTTCTTCTTCTTCTTCTTCTTCTTCTTCTTCTTTGTAATGAATTCTCTTTTTGTTAGAAATTACAATTCTTCTTCTTCCTGATACTTCCTTCAACTTCTCAAGCTTCTTGTTCTTCCTTCGGGGAGGAAGCAGAATTTTTCGATTACCCGAAAGTTTTTCATTATTCGCAAATATTCCAAAATATTTCTTCTCAAAAAGTCATTATTCATTTTCAGTTTTTTCTATTATTCATTATATCTTTTTTATATTTTTGTATTTATTGATTATTCTAGTTTTTTTTAATTTGCCATTATTAATTATTCCTTGGACTTCGGATAAAATAATTCATTATTCCAAGACATTTTCAAACCGATATTATTCTCAATACTATTCGCAAGGCCCCATTAAAACTTTCATGTTTGCATGTTTACAACTAATATATAGATTTAGGCACTGCCTAAATGCGGAGCTCCCATAAATAGTATATTTAGTGCTAAAAGCGTGACAATTGTGTGACGCGGAATAACGCTGGTTATAGCGTTACCACATTGTTTGATTTTACCAGAATTCAGGAAGAAAAACTAAAAGAAAAACCATTATTTTAAGCCTTCAAAAGCTTTAGAAAACTTTTCAATTCGAAGAATAATAATTATAGATTGTAGAACATATGAATACATGTATAGAACAAAGGATTTTATTCAGCAAATCTTAGGTAATCAAAATTGTAAGTTTTTTAGGTGGAAAGTGAACTACACTGGAAATTTTCGAAAAATATTACTGATAAGCTTAAGCTGACATTCACTTGAACTTCACATGTAAAAAGAGACATATTCATTAATGCAAGATAATAATTTTCTTTGTTAGTAAGTTGGCCTTTGAAAAGTTTTTTTTTCAGATTTATTCTTAACTTTATTATCGAGGGAAATATCTTACAAAAACATAAGCTTACCCATGAAAAAAACAAGCTCATAATTTTTGCGATTGTGTAATAGTAATAGCAGCTGGAAAAGCCCGATAAATAGCAAATATTTGGTGTGATATGTATTCCTTTTTCATATTTCATTCAACATTAGAATAAATTATCTATAAAAATGTCAAAATATTCATATGATTATGAAACTGGAATCTTGTTTTGACTTCGCGTGAGGTTCGCTGGCCGTCAAATATATTTTTTCAAAGAACCAAGTCTTTTTACTAAGTCTTAGCCTTTTTTCTTGAAATGGGATCAAAAACAAAAAATCAAGGCTTCAAATATCGCTTTTCTGGTTCACAAGTAATGAAGAAAAAGATGATAAAAATCTAGAATGCAGTAAAAACGACAAACTATCCAAGTTTTCTGACAATGTTTGCCGAACCAACGTCCTTGACTTGTCTGAGAGTTTCTCCATCTAGCTTACACATTACATTTCTTGTCGATTTTTTACGAAATATTAGTTGAAATTAATGAATTTACCTTCTATGAAGTGTTTTCTACGGAACTAAAATATCATTGATCGGAAACTCTTATTAGTGAGTAGTTGTTTAGTATTTTGATTTTGTTCATTTATCGAGCTTTCTGACTCACTGTTTTGTGTGTTTTTACTACGTTTCGACGCCATTTTGGTCGTCTTCGTCAGGTATTATGCTGTGTTCTTGTGATGAGTGGCTTCCAAAAATCAACGTCTGCATGAATATTAAGCAGTATCTTCTGGTTGTTGTGTGTTTTAACACTTTCGAGGGACTCTAGGAATTTTCGTTTGTCATTGTTTGTTTCTTGTCCAATTATTTTTGCTTTTTCCCATTGAATGTCATGTGGGCATACTTGGTCGTGTCTTGCTCGTGTCTTGCTAGTCCTCCATCTCCAGTGTTCATTCTCTTTTCGGCTGATTCCTCTTTATTTTCGGCGATGTCTTTTCTTGTCAATCTAACTTTGCTTTCATGTTCTTTTCTCCTTGTTTCCCATTTTCTCCCAGTCTCTCCTATGTATTCGTATTTTTCACAACCGCAGGGGATTCTGTACACAATGTTGGATCTTTTGTCTCCGAGTCGATGTCGAGCTTTTGTTCTTAGATCTTTTACTTTTTCACCTGGTTTCATGACTATTTTGAAGTTGTATTTTGATGCTATCCGTTTGAATTGCTGTGATAGACCATTGACGTATGGTACAACATATGTTCCTCTAGCGACGCGAGTTGTGCTGCTCTAATCGAGTAAGTTTGAGTTGCTGACAAATAATTCAGAATTCTCATAATACTCAATAATAAAACTGAAATGTGGAGAGTCCTATTCGACGCAGCGAGCTCCCTTTGCATTTGAAGGGAACTTAACTAAATTCTAATACTAGTTACATGTTCGTATAGATGCTAAGCTTCTGTGAATATTATACGGAATGCCTTATTTTGACCGGCCGCTTTATAACATGTTCCATGAATTAACATATTCAAACAGTATTTTTTAACAGTTATCACTTTAATTCTAGAAATAGAAAGCTTGCGAATATCTTGATACGTGTAGAAATACATAATGCGAATGTTTCAGTAGCTGCAAGCTTTTCAACACTTGTCTTCTTTTGAATTCTTTTAAATTTACTGAAGAAGCGAACGAGAGTTGTTGGGTTTCCCTTCGGTTTGTTTATATTCTCGCACAATGACGCATTGTAAAAATGCACGGGCAAAAGGCTTACAAAAGGCTAACAACTTTGGAGGGATTACATGCAGGCCTGGTCGCAAATACTTTACCTAGATCTGAGTTCTAAAATATTTCTAGCCCTCTAGTCCAATTGATCTCATTTTTCTTTGATGTTTTCTCCACGGTAGCTGGCATGGTATCATCTATTTTCATTTTTCTGTATGTGGAAGAGTGGAGTAGTTCATGCAGGTAAGAACATTTGCAACTACAATAACAGTACAATAACGAATAGACACGTTAACTAAGTCGATTGCTAGTGTTGGTGGTAATGGTGATAATAATGTTTGTGGTGGGGTAGTGCTAGTGCTAATGCTAGTGTTGGTGACAATAATGTTTGTGGTAGAGATGAGGTAGTGGTAGTGGTAGTGTTGGTGGTGATGGTGATAATAATGTTTGTGGTAGATATAGATTGAGTGGTAATGGTAGTGTTGGTGGTGATTGTGATAATAATGTTTGTGGTAGAGATAGAGGTAGTGGTAATGGCAGTGTTGGTGGTGATTGTGATAATAATGTTTGTGGTAGAGATAGAGGTAATGGTAATGGTAGTGTTGGTGGTGATGGTGACAATGATGTTTGTTTTAGAGAAAGAGGTAGTGGTAGTGGTAGTGATGGTAGTGATGATGATAATAACGTTTGTGGTGGGGTAGTGCTAGTGCTAATGCTAGTGTTGGTGGTGATGGTGACAATAATGTTTGTGGTAGAGATAGAGGTAGTGGTAGTGGTAGTGTTGGTGGTGATGGTGATTTTGATGGTGATAATAATGTCTGTGACAGTGGCAGTGGCAGTGAGAATGATAGGGTTAGTGCCTGTGACATCAGTGATGGCAGTGATATAGCGATTGTAATCGTTCACACCATCACGCCGAAAAAAATTATTTTCATTTCCAGGCAACCTTGCCCTCCGCCAGCCATCCCAGTTATCATCTGTTTTCCAAGAAAATGGAAAATCATACTTGGGAAGGTATGCAGTTGATGGGTATCCTGTTGGAAGTGAACGATTGCGTTGTGCCGTCTCCAAGGACCAAGATAATCCATACTGGATTGTTGATCTGGGAAAAACTTATATTATTGACGAAGTGTTCTTAATTGGACGATCTGACTGTTGCATGACAAGAATGATTGGAAGTGAAATAAGAGTCGGTAAGAAAACACAACAAAAATATTATTAACAATTTACTAATGTCCAACTAAATCAAGTTACCATTGAAAGGACATGGTGTACAGTCCAGGGATGTACTTCACGGTCTACTTCCCTTCGCGTTGTTTATTTCAAATTATTCTACGATATTTCTGGTGATCATTTTACAAGTCTTGTTCGTCAGGGCTTAACACTGTTTCCGTTGTTTGTAAAACCAAAATACAGAACATACACTAAATCAAAAACGCCAAATTACACACTTTACGCTAACTCAGACACAAACAAAACACTTACTACATTGATGAGGTACGGACTCAAACAATCAAACCATCACAATGGAAACTCTGGGATTTGGCGTACATACGATAAGGAGTCACGGTACGAATCACCGGGACACTGAACGGACACGAACTTACACGTTTTGTTAAGGACTTCCCTGCCAACAGACCAAGGCCTTTCAATTTCTCAGACCCCTTGTCATACCTAAAGTTCCATTGTTTGTTACATCCTAGAATTAAAGTTTTCCCACAAGTTTGAAGTAAATTTTGTATGAAGTTTACATTTGGACCCCCCCTCTCAACGTTTGGACCCCCCTCTCAACAAATTCCTGGATCCGCGATTGATCTCCGCCAGTTTGCAAAAAAGTTGCCGTCAGCCGTTTACACTCGAGATCGAGAATGCAATAAAATCGCAGTTAAATCTCCGTTTAAGTCGCGCGACAAAATTGTATAAACCTTACGATTTCCCACCATAACTGTATTATCGGCCTGTTGAGCTCCAATTAATCACATTTCAGGTAGCCAGTTTGGAAATAATAGTGCTTCAAATCCCAAATGCGCCGACATCCTTTCATATTCCGGTCAGTTAAAGGCAGCCTTTAAATGTTCACCTGGTTTGAGAGGAAGATACGTCAGCGTTCACCTACCAGGGGCCGCCAAGGAAATAACATTATGCGAAGTAATGATCAACCGCAATCCTACCGGTAAGCAGAGTTCCCAGCTCTCTAATTCCTATTAACTTGATCCAAAAAAGAATTCGAAAAAGGAAACGTTTTCATATGTGTATCCCTGGTAGCAGGAACACCCTCCTACCCGAGTCAACTATACCGAGTGTTTGTATGGAAACGGGTCACGGGTCAACAATCAGTTTGGTTGTGAGCGTATGCTCAAGAGATATAGTTGCCCCCGGTCTTCCCTTGGTACCTAGAGACAAAGTAAGGAGAGTAACCCTACCAGCAGGTTAGCCTTTCTAGTCTAGATATGTAAAACTATCTCAGGTAAACACTCGACCTTGATTTACAAAAATATCAGCTAACGTTGACTCGTATAGGGTGACCCAGGGCGGAGGGTAACCCTGGTAACAGGGACAATGTTTTCCCATAACAACTTTTTCCCTTGTAATTAGCCCCTTAGTCGAGTGCTAGATTCGCTTCTCCTTGCCTTTTATTTCCTTTCCTTGCCTTGCCTCTACTCTTTATAAGATCGTTAATTGTTGATAATCAATTGATTCTTTATCCAGAAAATATTGCCCTTCAAAAAATTACTTCACAATCCTCCACGGACTCATCAGGGATATCAAACAGAGCAGTGGATGGTAATTCAGATGGAGTATATGACAGCAACTCTTGCACACACACAGGTGACGAGAGCAGTCCATGGTGGCGCGTGGACCTGGGTTCCAGTAAACCTGTGTCAGAAGTATTTATTGTGAACAGAGTTGGATTACCTGAGCGATTGCACAACTTTGAGATACGAGTGGGTAAGTTGATACGTACTCAAAAGGTATAGAGCTTAGATACGATAAAAGCGGTTGAGTTGTTACTGATGCGGACGATGGGGCTGTATTCCGAGTTATGAATGCTATAGAGCGAGGAATTTCGTAAGGAAAAACTGTTTTTTATTGTGTGTGCAAAGTTTGTGTATCGTTGCTATGGAAATGCTGATTAGAAAAAGAATGCATTCAAGACTTTTATCCAAGCCTAACATTTGGTATAAAATTCGGATTCATTGAGCTAAAGTGAGATCAAGTATTATTGGTTTTAGATTTGATGAAACAAAGCTAGCGTGAAACAGCTTGCTTTTAAGACTTAAAGATCTTCATCCTAGCTTTGATGCACATTCTTCGCAAATACTAATAGGCATGAAACAAAATAGATATCCGTGAAAGAAAACCAAAGATGCATCGTGTTATTGCAGCTATTATGTATATTTATTAGAGGATATCACTGGAGCAGAATTTTTAGAACACGTTCCAAGGGCGGATCCAGGGGGAGGGTCGGGGGGGTCAGGACCCCCCTGTGATACGTAGGGTTGCACTGTATTTAAGTAAATTTAGTACGAATAACACATTTGGACCCCCCTCTCCAGGCCCGTAGTAAAAATTATATGTCGTCGCACACATCTTTGTTTTTTTGTTGTTTTTTTTTTTTTTTTTTTTTTTACTGCTTCGGCGACTCTTTTCAACGTTTGGACCCCCCTTTAACAAATCCCTGGATCCGCCCTTGCGTTCTGCGAGTTTATTGATCAGCTTCAAAAACTCGTCATACACTTCACGAACATAGACTTTTACTTCAATAGCGGTTGTACGTCACTGTCATGCGGTGGCCATAATCCATCTCTACGTCATTATCTCCATAGAATTCTAAACAAACTTAGGCTTCCACTGAGGTGTTGTCTAATTTCACCAATGATATCAATATTTTATTATTTCCTGGTCACGTGCTTCTCAATATCACCCGATCTTAATGATTATGCAAATGATGATAACAAGGTAGCTTTGTAACATTTTATTGAACAGGTGATAGCCTGGTTGATAATGGTAACTCCAACCCCAGATGTGGAGGCATTTATACGATGAAAAATCTCAACAAAACGTCATTATACTGTAAGCCGAGAAAGAATGGGCGCTATGTGAACATCAGGATGCTTCCCACGGGAACAATTCGACCACTGACACTCTGTGAAGTTGAGATTTATTCAGAGAGCAAAGGTACATGACCACTTATTTATGTGATGAGGAGATGCTTTGTAAATGCTATAATGATTCAAGGAGTTTATCTTTCAACACTTTTGCCATCTCCTGATATTTTTTGCTTTTTTCATAAGATTTTATTTTTAAGTTGATTACATTGGTTTATTGCAGCCATCATAGATATTGATCAAGCAGGTCCCACCGTGGTTCAAGGACTACCCTTTGCTTTGACATGCCCTGTATTTGGTTACCCAGAACCCTTTGTTGCCTGGGTACAAAATGGAGTGGTCTATCAAAACACCACAACCACGTCAGTTTTCCAGAAAATCGAGCTGAACAAAAACCGCAGTCAATCAAAATGGGAATGTGTCGTCTCGAATATCCATGGATCAGATTTCCATCAATTTCACATCAAAGGTGTGATAGTAGAAACGTATTCTAACCTACTCATATGTAATTCTATTTTTTTCCTTGTTACCAACTGGACATAATTTAAAATTTCTATCCATCGGCACCCTGAAACAATCTCTGGACTGATCTAAATCAGGGCATGGCTATCTCACAGATTAAACCCTGAAACAACTTGTGGTCTGATCTAAGTCAGGGCACGGCTAATTCATAGATTAAACCCTGAAAAAACCTCTGGGCTGATCTAAGTCAGGGCATGGCTAACTCACAGATTGAACCCTGAAACAATTTGTTGGCTGATAAAAAAAAAGTCAGGGCACGGCTAATACACAGATCGAATTAGAATTTAATGTGTTGGGTTTTGCGAAGGGAAGAAAACCTTAGCGAAAGCTCGGCAAAAAACCCTCGAATCAACGAAAACGAAAACGTTTTACTCACATACGATAGCGAGTCCCGGATTCGAACCGAAGACGTACTCTACGCCAGCCTTGTTTCCCACTTGAGTTCAATCTATTCTCCTTTGCCATATGTAGAACCAATATATAAAAAGTCATGGCACAGAATGTGTGCAAAGCACGAAATACTTGCTGACAAACGAACCATGAACGATGTTTTGAGCAGTCCTAATCAAGCTTCCAATGACTCTGCTGTGAATGAGTCTGTGTGGTTCTGCCTTAAGCATCCTGTTACATCTCAGACTATGCAGGTAAGTAAAACTCTGCCTACGGTGACTGCCACATAAGAGCTATCCTTGCAAGACCACCACCTTTAGTAATCATCATCATCATTATCATCAACTTCCATCACAACCTTCATCACACCACCGCCCTCGTTGATCATCATGGTTATCATCACGACTGTCATCATTTTCTTTCGCAACTTCCATCACACTACCACCTTTGTTGTTGATCATCATCATTATCATCATTACCACCGTCATCATCTTCCATCACCACCTCTATTGCACTACCACCTTTGTTGATCATCATCATTAATATTATCATCACGACCGTAATCATCTTCCATCACCATCATCACACTACCACCTTTGTTCATCATAATTATCATCATCATCTTCACCGTCATCATCTTCCATCACCATCTCCGTCACACAAGCTCCTTTGTCCATCATCATTATCATCATCACCACCGCATCATCTTCCATCACCACCTCCATCACACTACCACCTTTGTTGATCATCATCATCATCATCATCACCACCGTCATCATCTTCCATCACCACCTCCATCACACTATCACCTTTTTTGATCATCATCATCATCATCATCACCATCGCCATCATCTTCCATAACCACCTTCATCACAACACCACATTTGTTGATCATTATATCATCATCATTATCATCACCACCGTTATCACCTTCCACCACCACCTTCATCACACTACCACCTTTATTGATCATCATCATTATCGTCACTTTCCTTCATTAGATCCCTGAGTCTTGTACACCTTCCATGCGTTGCTCAACCCAGGCCTCAGGCTGGCTTCTCGGTTCTCATCCGGGTATTGAGGACGGAGTAGTTCGTCGTACTGTGTGCTTTAACTGGGATGGTAATTGCTGCAGATACAATACCACTATTCTTGTACGAAAATGTCATGGCTTCTACGTTTACAAGCTCCAAAAAACATCATTTGATGTACACGCTGGCTACTGTGCAGGTAAAATATTCTATGGGTTACCTGTGGTATATTTATTTAGAGCATTTATTTCTTTGAATTCGAAACGTCATTACAAGCTTTTGCATTTTTCTTAGAAACCTCCAATACTTTGAGCCCAAGTGTTTCTTTCCAACACGTGACATCAAATGACGGATCCCTCTACGCCCTTGAAAAACATGTGCTTCACACTGAACCTGACCTGGACGTACTTGAGTGCGTAGCAGTCTGTCTGTCACACCCGTCATGCAAATCCATCAACCATGATTCCAGTAGCAAACTGTGTGAGATAAACAGTGCCGCCAGAAGCGACGTACCGTCCAGTGATTGGATGAAAAGGCAAGGAAACTCATATTACGAAATGATGAAAATAATTGACCATAACTGATAACTGATCACAATTGACCATAACCAGAAACACATTAGGTTGAAACGTGTAACACTATAACTATGCATGATTCAGATTTGCAAATTAAGCCTGGTTCACATTAGCGACGCAGGCATAAGCATGCACAACCGAAGATAGCGACTGTTGCTATGGAAAGTATTTAAAAATGTCGAAGAGGTTTTTCTTATATTATAACTTCACAAGCAAAATCAATTTGTAAAATGGACCATTTTTAATACGTGTAATGACGTCATCACTCTTGCGTCAATCATGACGTCATATTTAATAAAAAGTTAAAAAACAAGCGTGCAATTGGTCAATTTGACCCCAAAATAAATGGAATTATTACTGACGTGAATTGAAACAAAGTAAGCATGGATTTTACTCTACGTCAAGAGAGTGGGAAAATATTTAGATTTAAAAACTTCAACATGGCTTGGTAGTCTGGCCTTTTTAGCATTTTCAAAAATAATGCATAACTTTGTCTCAAATCATGTCAGCTATGATTTCGTCTATTTATTAATCAATCCGACCAAATGCACGCTTGTTTTTTTTAATTTCTAATGAACTATGACGTCATAAATTGGGTAAGAGAGATGACGTCATCGCACATATCAGAAAATGATCCATTTCACAATTTGATTTTACACATGAAATTATAAGAAAAAACTTTTAGAGATATAAATACTTTCCATAGCAAACGTGGCTGGTAAATAGGTAAGCCCCCCCCCCCCCCCATTCTTAAGGATGACTGAATGTTTTATTCTCTCCAAATATATAGGAGTCAAGTAACCATGAAAGACTATCTGTGCTTGCGTATGTCGTTATGCTTATGCTTGCGTCGCTAGTGTGAACCAGGCTTTAGAGTTGTTTTAACCATATTTCGATTTTTAAGCTTCATTCAAAATGGCTGCTTCTATGACAATCATATTTCTCGTTGCATTTCCTGGCTTTCAAAGGAGATTTACTGAATTTGTCAATGGAACACACGGTTTATCTGTCTTTAATTTAATTTTGAGAGTTTTGGAAGCATATGGGAACATGAAGTTCATCATCGAAAGTTTGAACATTCAGGAGCATCGCACCAAAGACATGAATGGCTGTTACACGTTTCAACCCCCTTATGAGTTTCTGCCATAACCTACTTCCGATGTCTCGAACATGAGGAGAGACAGGACTAAAAAATATACGAAACCAAGTTTTCGTGCGAATTGATGCCCGACACAGCAGCGAAAATCAAAATAAACACAGGGAGCCCAATTTAGATAAAAGTGATTTTTTTTAAAGGTTGAAATATCGAAAAGATTCGCCTTTATTGAATTTTCGTATTCGAGTTCAAAATAGCGTCATTAGCGCCATGACAGATAGGAAAAATGCAGCAAAATATATTTTCCTGACTCATTGTTTTCTCGCATAACTGGCGTTATTCCGATTTCACTTTTTTTTATCCAATTTGGACTCCCTGTGATGAAGACATGCAGTTACAGAGAAACTCTGAGAACTGACGAGAAATTTAATGTTATTTGCACTATCAACCTGTGTTTATTACGAAGCCTCGCTCTTGTATCAGGTGACGAGACCTCTGAAGTAGGCTATCCTACATTCTGCTCCAGAGTCCGGTCATTCTTATATACTGCGCATGCTCGAAGATTGGAAGGACTCGTGGGGCAACATCATGGTAATAAGGGAAATATTTACAAACATTTAAGATATTTCAAAAACATGAAAGCGATACCCCTTTTTCTCATTGAAATCCACTTAGTATTTCAAAACGCTGTAAGTTTCCAGGTGTCAAGCGTTAGCAATAGAGCACTCAGGAAGTGGAAACACGTATTCCTTGCCCGTCTGTTTTTGCAAAGGGTCTATACGCTAACCATTAGTATCGAAGTAGTTCGCACAATATAATTTCTCTTGATAAAAATTTGGGATAAATTTTCAACACTTAGTTTGTATTTATATTCATTTATATTTCCAAATCTAAGACGAAGGTCATGCAAACGTCTAACTTCACATGAGCCGTACATATTGAAAAATATGGAATAAGGCAGTCTTCTTTTATCATTGTCATTAGGTTTGGCATATATATGTGATGTTCGACGTTTGAATCTCAGCATGCTTTAGCAGCCATTTATTGAATCCTTCATTCATATATTCGGTTCCTTGGTTTTTTTATTTAGGATTTCGATAATGTTTATTGCATACCTAACACGGTTTTTTTTGTTTGTTTGTTTTTCATCGGGTTGTATATCTGATACAAACCCGATGATTACGTTAAGTCCTGGCTAAACGAAGAAACATGTTCCCAGAAACATGTTGTGACAGTTGTTTCCAAAGGTGGCTAAACTGTGCATGTCAGGAAACATTTGTAATATTGTACCCATGCGGTGCGGAAATATGAAATGTTTCTGCCGTAATGCAAAAACATATTTTACTTCTTGGAACTGAGTAGATTTGTCTCGAGTAGCAATATTTGGCACGTGGCTAACCTGGGAAACACCGAGGAAACACGCGCGCGGTAAACATGTTTTATCTTTTGGCCAGGACTCTAGAAGAAGGTCAATATAATATCTAGATATTAACCTTGAATTTATAATGAGGAATTCGTTTCTCGCCGTTACAAACTCAACGTACCCGAAGTGCAGGGTTCCAGAAGCCTGCCTCAGTGAGGCGTTATAGTCAGCTCCGCCACTTGGTTCCGAAAAAAAAAACGATTGAAAGTTCATCACGTCATATCTCCACCCTAAGCTGACTGACTACTTTAGCAAGAAGTTATTTCATAGAAATTTGTTTTATGCAAAATTTCAAAACGCTGATTCCAAAAAAGAAAACAAAAATTTAGTGTCCCAAACTCGTTTTCGAGATAAAGAATTTTGAATATTATCATCTTGAAAAGTATTCGGAAGATAAGTGCTGGAAACCAAGTTTGCACACAAAAACATTCATATATAAATTAAAAACTAAACAAGCTATAGAAGTAAATTTCTCAGGACATCTACTTTAAATATCAGCATCAAAAATCGATATTTTATTAGGCTGGTGAACCGAAAACTGTTCTCAAACGATAAACAACAAAAACACATAAAAGTTCTAATAATAACGTTTTTCCCCCAAATTTTGACAAACGATTGCCTTTTAACTGCTGTTTTAGGAAATTCAAAGAAATATTGAGTCCCGTGCAAAATTTTAGGGTTTTACCCTCCCGAAGTTGAAAACGGGTATGGTTGCTCAATAAAATTTGGAAGGTTATTATGCGGTTATGATTGGCTGTTATGCACGCGCGCATCGTGGGCTCAAATTGAACGTTCAAAAGTAGTCAGTCACCTTAACTTCTCTACGGGAGATGAGCAAACACATTGAAAATGACGTAATCATCATCTACGCATGCTCATATATACAAGAAAAACATAAGATATCTAGTATTTTTCCCAGCTAGTTTCTCGGAAAAATAATTATATAGTACACATTCCTGCACATTACGAGACTTTTATGCGCCGACGTTGATCGCGCGGTGTTTTTACCACACTAATCCAAATCCAGTTTAAGTATCTCGTTTACGGCAAAGTAACGCAAAACAAACTTTAGTTGCAACCAAAAAATCTTCAAAATTAGTGAAAACAAGTAAATTGTTAAAAGAATACTTGTCTTGAGTGAGAAGGTTTGCAAAACCTAAAGTGAAATGTAGGGTAACGATGAAAACGTGGTCATGTCTGCCGTTTGCGGGAAGAAATAACGTGATGCTTAATCGGTCTAATGTAGAGTAATTGGGATTATTATACGGTATCCCATGAGTGCACAACGTAGCATTATCACTGATAACCAACTCTTATTGTCAAAAAACCAGGGGCAGATCCAGGGATGGTGAAGGGGGTGGCTAGCCATCCCCCTTTTGTAATGATAAAAATACTAGAGTGATAAAATTAGATTTCCTTTTTTTTTTTTTTTTACAAAAAATTGCACGTTTTTATTTCAGAGGCGGATCCCAGGGTGATGAGGGAGGTGACTACAATAATCACCCTCTCGATCCCTTTTGCACAAATGAAATAAAAATGTGTTGATAACTGAAAACATTTATCCGGATAAACTTATTTCACTCGGTTTACTTGAAGCTCTCAAAATAATTTCCGTCAATTCAAGACCCCTTTTCCTGTCTTTTATGAGTTTCCTGTGTTATAGGCGCGAGTTACGCTGTAACAGCCACCTTCTTTTAAAAACTCCTGGATCCGCCCCTGAAAAGCATTTATCAAATCATAGAAAAGTCTGTAAATCGAATACAGAATCCATCCTCATTGGATTTTTTCAGTCAAACTCTCTCAAATATCAAAATTTTTAGTAGAACATGAAATTATGTACCTAGAACTATTTATATATACTCATTTTAGTAAAGTACGTCACCTGAAATGCTACAAGGCTGAGACCAGTAAGGATTATGGGAAGATATTTTACATGTTTCAACCGCTTGATAACTATTGGGTTACGTGACATCTTTTACAAGTTACAGGTTTGCCTCCTGTGAGCACTGATCCTGCAGTTTGTATCAAAAGCGTTACTCGTTGGATATGAAATATTTCCTCTGATCCTTATCGGTGCCAGCTTTTTTTTAAAGTCTTTGTGGCTAATTATGCTTAAGCCAGCACATATTTATTTCAAGAAAGTTAGTCACCTAAAAAGGTACAAAGCTCAGACCAGCAAGGATTATGCATGGGAGACATTTTAGATGTTTTCAACCACTTGATAACTATTGATGGACCTGAGATCTTCAGTTTTTAACAGACATCGTTGCACCTCCTGTGAGCATCCTTCAGCTTTACTTTGTATCAATATGAATTGTGATCTTTGCTGGCCTCAGCTTTGTAGGTTTTTTGGTGACTAATTTTTTCAAAGAAGTACATACGATATTTAACTCCGATCTGTACCTCGCCTACGGCTTACCATCGTAAATAAGGACTTTAAGATGTGCAAAGTCTACGACAGCGACGTTAACCGTAAGAGTAAATAACTTCACTTTGGGATTTCGCGCCTTCAAAGTCTGTCTTCCCTGTGGATGAGTTGACTTTACTCACAAAGTTTTGAATGAAATTCCCAATGAACAGAACCCTAATGAAAATTTTTTACACTTCCGGCTGACGTCGCTGTGGTAGATTTTGCACATCTTTAAGTCCCTATTTTCCCAAACAGATCGACCGCGTTCGTATTTAAGGGATATATAAACCAGGGGGTTATGATCATGTGACTCCCCCTTCCTATAAGCAGTTTTGGAAGGGAGGGAGGGCCGATTTGTCTGGATAAAAGAACAGTGAACCCCTTGTGACAAATCCCGCGTAAACTTCTGCATGTATTGCACCAATAATATAAAGTCAAAAGCACAAGAAATCAGAGCCCGGTTTAATGTACGACTGATCTAAAAACTTCTGTATCATGTCAGGCAAGTTTTAGATTACAAGTCTACAGTCTACATTACATGTGGAGAATGATTGCAATAAAGACCTTGCTGGGCTCACATGATTTAACGTTTTATATCTTGAGGATAGTGATGTATGTTTTGTAGAACGACTTTACAAACCACCATCGATATCATTGTTCATCTTTGCTCCAAGGTGGCGCGCAGGTAATAAAGGCACAGACGCATGAGGCGGTTTTTTATGCCACGTGTCATGCAACGTCGCAAGAATTAGAGATTGCACCGTGTGTCCAGCCGTGCGTCGTCGCAAAGAGTAGAAACGAGCCCTACTTTTGCGAAGTGGCGCGCGACGAACCTTACCGTTTGAACACACGTCGCACCGGTGGTCACACTGTGCGATCTAGTTTTTGCGACGTCGCATGCAACGTCGCATTAAAAATCGCATCGTGTGTCTGCGCCCTAAGCTTTTCAGGATATAAGCCCACTAGCTAGTCTGCCAACGCAATTATCCTTCCAGTTATAAGCCTTTCCGGTTATAATATAACCCATTACTCGGCTAACACAAATATCCTTCCAGTTATGAGTCCCATCCCCCGATTGCAAGCCCATTGCCGCCAGAATATAATATTTATAACCCTGGTTATAAGACCACTAGTCTGCTAAACTTATACTTTAGTGGCTGGATGTCTACATTACTGTCGGATAGCAGTGCAATGTTGGATTATAGTGCAATTTAGCACAGCCTCATAGATTTATTTTTGCTAAAGTTTTATAATTTTAGAATATAAACTTAAGTCAAATTAAGTCAAAGTCAAATCTCCGCGCGACCATGTAATATCCTCTATATCTTTCTCTAAAATTTTCTGAACCCAACCAATTGCTCAAAACAACCAGGTAAAGTATTTCAAAATACTGGCTTTCGAACTATACTAGTTTTATTGCTATGATTATTTAAAATCTGCATTGTAATTAATATTCCTGTTATGACCAGAAGGAGCCTCCTAGACCAGCAATATGCTAATTAGCGTAAGTCATACGTTTGTAATTTCTAATTCTTCAGATCTCACCAGCCCAAACATTTTATCCCAGATATTTGTAATCATAGTAGAAACATTTATCTTCCACTGTATATATATTTAATGAGGGTTGACCATGTAACAGTTGCCGATTTTATTATCGTAATATCGTCCTTTTTTGATTAATGTCATATAAATCTTCAAAAAATGTAAACAATTAAAACAATTTTGAAATATTCAAAATTAAATTCATGAATTATCCAAAATTGACATTTCTTAGTGTTTAATAGTATCTCGTGTTTCGAAATATTTATTTTATTTCTTACTACTATACGAAATGTATATGTGATCGTTCCATACTGAATGGGGCTCAAAATTTTTTCTGAGTCCATTCAGTATGGTACGATCACATATACATTTCATATTCCATCATCATACGCAAACCAACATTATCATCATCTTACTACTATGGTCATTAACCAGTAGTAGACGAGCCTTTTCGCCACAGGCAGCTTTCGATTACCTAAGAGGGCTTCCCTTTACATCAAAACGGCTGCCGTACGGCTTAAAAAAAAAAAAAAATTTTAATTTTTTTAAATCAGAGTATTTTTTCTATGTAGAACTCATCCTAACCTTTATTCTGACCAATTTTGAAAAAAAGAAAAAAATTAAAATCATTATCTTTTTCGATACTTTTAATTATTATCATTTTCATCTTAACCTCAATGCTCGATTCTTGCAGAAGACCAGTCTTCGTTTTGACGAGATAAAATGACTTTTTAATTATATGAGGTTAAAGTCTTATACACAAATAAATATCGATGGTATATATTTCTACATGAAACTCTTTCGTATATTGTATTGTTGTGTTCTTCTCCATCTTACTGATGTAAATATCAGCAGCTTGTACTATTACATTTTTAATGTGTTTTGTTGGGTCAATTGTTATTTCTTACTCAGCTTTTCATCAATAAAATATACTTTTTTCCCTAAAAAAATTACATTTCTTTCATCCTTTCTCTTCTTCATGATCATGTTTAGTGGCAAGTGAATGAATACATCACCCAGTAATGTTTTGTAATCATTCCTATTAGATCATGTTCCATTTCTCACCATACTAGAGGATTTTAAAAAAACTAATTTTTTCCTTATTAAACTAAGATGTTGATAAAATGACCTGGTTATAGTTCCTTTCAAGGTTGAGAATCTCTAACGTTTAACTAACTTTTGTTTTTGGTGCCTCCTGTAGAAAGAGCATAATTACCATTAATTATTAATTGATTATTAATCGTCGCATTCGAACCCATTGTGTTAAAACGCGCTAAAGAAAATTAAATTGACACTGTAATAAAGCTACTTAGACTTAATATCCATTTTATTATGCACCCTATTCCTTCATGTATTATTCGAACATAGATCTCAAACTTTTGATGTACTACGATAGACTATTGTAGTTTTTTTCGAGGGCTTTTTAGGTTTCTGTCACGAACGAAAATAGAACGGGTGGGCGTTCTCACCGTGAGGAAACATTAGAAACAAACGTAAGGTAGTAGTCGTCGCTAAGGAGATAATTCTTTACCGGCTAATTCACAAAGCACTCCAATTCGCCGCTGGGTATTCATGAATACAATAGAGTTATCATTTTTCAAACAAAACTGGGGACACAACACGAATGTATAATTAAAATATTTGAGGCAGGTGAAGTGACATCTTAGGAAGATTGATTCAGTGTACACCTCAAGCCTCTTGGTTATACAGCTTCTCTGGTATATGATGGCTATCAAGAATAATGTAAGTAATCTATATCTTTCTTCATTCAGAAAATCCGGTTTCTTAATTCATATAGAAAGGGCGCTATATAAATCATAAATCATTATAAATAATTTTCATTAATTGCATGTCAGATTTTTTCTTCGATCACTCCAGATCAATTTTTTAATCCTTTTTCTGGTGAATGATAGAGTTTTTGCAAAACATCATCCCACTTTTTTTACTTAAAGTCAATAATCTTAAAACTAACGGAGATAGGGGGTTTTCTGTTTGTGCTCATAACTTTTGGAATAGTGTTCCACGTAAAATTGGACTTAGCTCTAGTATTAGTTCTTTTAAATCAAATCTTAACTTATCTTTTTAGCAGAGTTTCTAAGTTATTTCGTATATTCCTTGTTATTCTTTTAGATTAAGATATATTTTTTATGTATTGCATCATTTTCTATTTAAAATAAAGTATTAATATTACTCTACTCTATCTTCTTCTTCTTCTTCTTCTTCTTTTTCTTCTTTTTCTTCTTCGTCTTCTTCTTCTTCTTCTTCTTCTTCTTCTTCTTCTTCTTCTTCTTCTTCTTCTTCTTCTTCTTCTTCTTCTTCTTCTTCTTCTTCTTCTTCTTCTTCTTCTTCTTCTTCTTCTTCTTCTTTGTAATGAATTCTCTTTTTGTTAAAAATTACAATTCTTCTTCTTCCTGATCTTCCTTCAACTTCTTAAGCTTCTTGTTCTTCCTTCGGGGAGGAAGCAGAATTTTTCGATTACCCGAAAGTTTTTCATTATTCGCAAATATCCCAAAATATTTCTTCTCAAAAAGTCATTATTCATTTTCAGTTTTTTCTATTATTCATTATGTCTTTTTTATATTTTTGTATTTATTGATTATTCTAGTTTTTTTCAATTTGCCATTATTAATTATTCCTTGGATTTCGGATGCAATAATTCATTATTCCAAGACATTTTCAAACCGATATTATTCTCAATACTATTCGCAAGGCTCCATTAAAACTTTCATGTTTGCATGTTTACAACTAATATATAGATTTAGGCACTGCCTAAATGCGGAGCTCCCATAAATAGTATATTTAGTGCTAAAAACTTGACAATTGTGTGACGCGGCATAACGCTGGTTATAGCGTTACCACATTGTTTGATTTTACCAGAATTCAGGAAGAAAAACTAAAAGAAAAACCATTATTTTAAGCCTTCAAAAGCATTAGAAAACTTTTCAATTCGAAGAATAATAATTATAGATTGTAGAACATAAGAATACATGTATAGAACAAAAGATTTTATTCAGCAAATCTTAGTAATCAAAATTGTAAGATTTTTAGGTGGAAAGTGAACTACACTGAAAATTGTCGAAAAATATTACTGATAAGCTTAAGCTGACATTCACTTGAATTTCACATGTAAAAAGAGACATATTCATTAATGCAAGATAATAATTTTCTGTGTTAGTAAGTTGGTTTTTGAAAAGTTTTTTTTCAAATTTATTCTTAACTTTATTATCGAGGGAAATATCTTACAAAAACATAAGCTTATCCATGAAAAAAACAAGCTCATAATTTTTGCGATTGTGTAATAGTAATAGCTGGAAAAGCCCGATAAATAGCAAATATTTGGTGTGATATGTATTCCTTTTTCATATTTCATTCAACATTAAAATAAATTATCTATAAAAATGTCAAAATATTCATATGATTATGAAACTGGAATCTTGTTTTGACTTCGAGTAAGGTTCGCTGGCCGTCAAATATATTTTTTCAAAGAACCAAGTCTTTTTACTAAGTCTTAGCCTTTTTTCTTGAAATGGGATCAAAAACAAATAATCAAAGCTTCAAATATCGCTTTTTTCGTTCACAAGTAATAAAGAAAAAGATGATAAAAATCTAGAATGCAGTAAAAACGAGAAACTATCCAAGTTTCTCTGACAATGTTTGCCGAACCAACGTCCTTGGCTTGTCTGAGAGTTTCTCCAGCTAGTTTACACATTTCTTGTCGGATTTTTTACGAAATATTAGTTAAAATGAATGAATTTACCTTCTATGAAGTGTTTTCTACGGAACTGAAATATCATTCTTGCAGTATAATCAGGTTTTTCTGGTCTACAGGCCACTTTTTCTCTCACTGAAGTTTCACTCACGAAACTTCATCGTAAAATTAAGAATCTTCCCTCGCTTTCCATCGCTAAATCTTCTTTAACAAGTCGCTAAAGTCGAAAAATTGTTTTTGTTCACTTTAAGACAGACATGACGTTAAACGTATTTTTCGCATTGCAAAAATAAGAAAAAAATACTTCTTGATCCATCTTTGACTACATTATTGCAATTTTTCTGTGCATTTGTGAGTAAGCAAAGCGCGCGGGAACCCTGTGCAAAGTGGTACACGGACGGACGTACGTATGTATGGACAAATCAAGCCATGAAAAATCAAGTCGATGGGTTACCATTTTTTCTTAAGTATGGTGCTCCGCTCGCGCAGGTCTTCGGCCCGCGCGGGAGCTCCGCTATTAAATGTGAATGAACAATCAATTTGTCTGCGTGATTTTAAAAAAATAGCATATTCATAACTACAAAATTATCTTTTAAAGTTCAAAACGCCATTCTTTTTTTTTTTTTTTTTTTTTTAGTTGAAACAGAGGGGGAAATATATGCACAACAGGTAGCCCAATTCGTAAATTTAGCTCAAAAACTTGACTATCCCATAATTCGTGAAATACGGCCGATTGCGATTGGCACCCACTTTGATATTAGTTGGTAGGGGATAAGGAACACCTGTGCCAAATTTGACACTTTTGTCACTCTTGTAACGATTAGGCCAATATTTTGCCAAACAAATCAAGAATAAGCCATACGAAATAAATGAGTCTTGAGTTTAGATTTAAATGTACTTACATTTTCACATGACTTTATGTGAAACGGGATAGAGTTCCATAATTTAGGCGCTGCAACACTGAAAGCACGGTCCCCATAAGTAACGGTGTTAGTACTTGGAACTTTGAGCAGTAACTGGTTAATAGAGCGTAAAGAACGTGCTGGTACATATCTTTCCAGTAAATCCATGATACAACACTGCCACTCATATTGTATATATTACTTATAACCTGAGATTAATATATAATTCAAGTGTTTGTCAAATATCACACCAATGTTCCTGGCAGAGTCAGAAGATTTAATCAGGTCTTCACCAACTCCAACAGGAGGGAGAGATGGCCAAAGACGAAACTGTGAGCTAAAAACTAGGAATTCCGTCTTGTCCGAGTTTAGTTTTATATACTCTTGGGAGTTTTACATACTCTTGAGAGCTCCGCTTTTAGGCAGTGTTTAAATTTATATTATTAATTGTGGTATACCTCAAAGCTCAATTCTTGGGCCACTATTATTCATACTTCATATAAACAATCTCGAATGCAAGGATGTACGCAAATGACAAAAGTCGAACGACTTGTGGTACAACATTGAAATCATTTTATATTAATGAGACATTGCTAGTAATTACAACTGGTTGAAAGCAAAAAAAAAAATCAAGTCTTTATTGGGCAAAGACAGAATGCATGTTTATCTCTTCTAATGACAAGTTAAAGAAAATATGTTTGAGTCACACGTTTAAACAATTACCGAAAGGAATCTTATGACAAAGCTACCACAGGTAACCCAGTAATAATCATTTTATGTCATCTGAGAGCTAAAACATTTCTAGCCCTCTAGTCTAATTGATCTCATTTTTCTTTGATGTTTTCTCCACGGTAGCTGGCATGGTATCATCTATTTTCATTTTTCTGTATGTGGAAGAGTGGAGTAGTTCATGCAGGTAAGAACATTTGCAATAACAGTACAATAACGAATAGACACGTTAACTAAGTCGATTGCTAGTGATGGTAGTGATGGTGACAATAATGTTTGTGGTAGAGATAGAGGTAGTGGTAATGGTAGTGTTGGTGGTGATGGTGACAATAATGTTTGTGGTAGAGATAGAGGTAGTGGTAATGGTAGTGTTGGTGGTGATGGTGACAATAATGTTTGTGGTAGAGATAGAGGTAGTGGTAATGGTAGTGTTGGTGGTGATGGTGACAATAATGTTTGTGATAGAGATAGAGGTAGTGGTAATGGTAGTGTTGGTGGTGGTGGTGATGGTGATGGTGATAATAATGTTTGTGGTAGATATAGAGGTAGTGGTAATGGTAGTGTTGGTGGTGATGGTGATGGTGATAATAATGTTTGTGGTAGAGATAGAGGTAGTGGTAATGGTAGTGTTGGTGGTGATGGTGATGGTGATGGTGGTGGTGATGGTGGTGGTGGTGGTGGTGGTGGTGATAGTTGGAGTGCGTGTTACATCAGTGATGGCAGTGATATAGTGGTTGTAACCATTCACACCATAAGACCGAAAAAAATTATTTTTATTTCCAGGCAACCTTGCCCTTCGCCAGCCATCCCAGTTATCATCTGTTTACGAAAACAATGGATATTTCGCTTTGAGCAGGTATGCAGTTGATGGGTATCCTGTCGGAACTTCGTCATATCGTTGTGCCGTCTCCCTGCGCCAAGATAATCCATACTGGATTGTTGATCTGGGAAAAACTTATATTATTGACGAAGTGTTCTTAATTGGACGATCTGACTGTTGCTTGACAAGAATGATTGGAAGTGAAATAAGAGTCGGTAAGAAAACACAACACAAATATTATTAACTATTTACTAACGTCCAACTAAATCAAGTTATGATTGAAATAGCCTGAGTATCAGGCTCTCAGAGGGGAGAGGGGGGTGGGGGGTAAGACTCTCAGAGGGGAGAGGGGGGAGGGTAAGAAGGCCCCAGCTCCGAAGGCCTGATACTCAGGCTATGATTGAAAGGACATGGTGTACAGTCCAGGGATGTACTTCACGGTCTAATTCACTTCGCCTTGTTTATTTCAATTTATTCTTCAATATTTCTTGTGATCATTTTACAAGTCTGCTTCGTCAGGGCTTAATATTTGTTTCCATTGTTTCTAAAACCAAAACACAGAACATACACTAAATCAAAAACGCATGCAAAATAACACACTTTACGCTAACTCAGACACAAACAAAACACTAACTACATTGATAAGGTACGGACTCAAACAATCAAACAATCACAATGGAAACTCTGGGAATTGACGAACTCAAATGCAAAACTTGAGTTCTCGGTCTCGGTCTCGTCCACCTTTGAAGATGGCGCAGGTAACTGCGAAGGAAACTATTAAAGAAATATCATACGGCCCTTAAACAATTCAACTCTTTAAGTAGATTGACTCGTAGACCGAATAAATACATAGCGGATATTACACGGTGGCGCGAAATCCTGAAGTTTATCTTCGAGTGGTGAAAATATTTGACGCGTAAGCGCAGATAATTATTTACACTAGTAATTTTGCCGCACATCTTGAGCAGCGAATTCCGCGACGATTAAGTTTTATTGTAACCCCAAATCGGGCGTGTAAAGGGCCGGCAGTTTTATGGCGATTTCATTATTTGCAACATATCGCAACCAAGTCGTCATCAATGCGAATATGTTCGAAATTTAGTGCAAATTGCAGGATTTTCACTTCAATGCTGCCGTACCTACATTTTGGGGGAAACAAATGAAAATTTCGAGCACGAAAGTAAATTTGAGGAAAGGATTGCCACTGGTGGCACCAAAAAACAAATCGTTAACGGGAAAAAAACTTTTTATCCGATGTCCGTTGAAAAACGTCACTGCTGTTTAGGAAATATCTCAGCCAGTTTGCAATAAAATTACCGTCAGCAGATTACACTCGAGACCGAGATTGCACTGAAAGCACCGTTGAAATCGACGCTTTAGTAGCGCAACCAAATTTTATAAACCTTTTTATAAACGATTTCCCACTGTAACTGTATTATCGATATGTTGAGCTCCAATCAATCACATTTCAGGCGACCAGTTTGGAAGAGACAGTGCTTCAAATCCCAAATGTGCAGACATCCCATCGTATTCCGGTCAGTTAAAGGCAGCCTTTAAATGTTCATCTGGTTTGAGAGGAAGATACGTCAGCGTTCACGTACCAGGAGCCACCAAGGAACTAACATTATGCGAAGTAATGATCAACCGCAATGCCACCGGTAAGCAAAGCTCCCTGCAGCTCTCTCATTCCTATTAACTTGATCCAAAAACGAAAAAGGAAACGTTTTCATATCTGTATGTATTTTAGTTCAACTTAACTTAAGAGGCCATTTACATGGGGGAAAAAGTTGTTCCTGGTAGCAGGGACACCCCCCACCCAAGCCAACTATACCGAGCGTTTATATGGAAAAGGGTCAAGGGTCAGCTATTGGTTTGGTTGCGAGCGTATGCTCAAGAGATATAGTTGCCTCTGGTCTTGCCTCGGTACCTAGAGACAAAAGTGTTTACATGAAGCAAAGTTGTCGCGGGTACAAGGGTCACCCCTTTTCGTAAGGAGAGTAACCCTACCAGCAGGTTAACCCTTCTAGCCGAGGCATGTAAAACTATCTCACGTAAACACTCGACCTTGATTTCCAAAAATATCAGAGAACGTTGGGTCGTATAGGGTGACCCAGGGAGGAGGGTAACTCTGGTAACAGGGACAATGTTTCCTATTACAACTTTTTCCCTTGTAAATGGCTCCTTAGTTGAGCGCTAGATTTACTTCACCTTTCCTTGCCTTTGCTTTGCCTCTTTATAAGATCGTTAATTGTTGATAATCAATTGATTCTTTCTGCAGAAAATATTGCCCTTCAAAAACCTACTTCACAATCCACCACAGCTGGCGGAGCGACATCAAACAGAGCAGTTGATGGTAATTCAGATGGAGTATATGACAGCAACTCTTGCACACACACAGGTGACGAGAGCAGTCCATGGTGGCGCGTGGACCTGGGTTCTAGTAAACCTGTGTCAGAAGTATTTATTGTGAACAGAGTTGAATTACCTGAGAAATTGCACAACTTTGAGATACGAGTGGGTAAGTTGATACGTACTCAAAAGGTATAGAGCTTAGATACGATAAAAGCGGTTGAGTTGTTACTGATGCGGAAGATGGGGCTGTATGCCGAGTTATGAATGCTATTGAGCGAGGAATTTCGTAAGGAAAAACTGTTTTTTATTGTGTGTGCAAAGTTTGTTTATCGTTGCTATGGAAATGCTGATTAGAAAAAGAATGCATTCAAAACTTTTATCCAAGCCTAACATTTGGTATAAAATTCAGATTCATTGAGCTAAAGTGAGATCATGTATAATTGGTTTTAGATTTGATGAAACAAAGCTAGTGTGAAACAGCTTGCTTTTAAGACTTAAAAATCTTCATCCTAACTTTGATGCACATTCATCGCAAATACTAATAGGCATGAAACAAAATAGATATCCGTGAAAGAAAACCAAAGATGCATCGTGTTATCGCAGCTATTATGTATATTTATTAGAGGATATCACTGGAGCAGAATTAATGGGCTAGAATACCGGTCATCGTAACTGAGCATGCTCTAATATTTGTCAAACCAAGATGGCGGCGGTACTGAAAAAACCTTCGAGAGAAAAAATGATATAGCAATAAATAGCGTACTTGAGCATTTGTAGCATTTGTCCACGTCGATTCTCCCCCAGTGTTATATGACAATTCTTATGAAGTACATTTCATGCTGCCACGATATGAAATTCAACGTCCAAACTTACCGGTGAGTTTTGGAAATTATCGCCTGTCATTCCCAATAGTAAACAAAGAAATAGTGAAATTGGAAAATTTTCATCGTATTTTGGTTATCTTCTGTTCACTGAATCTAAATTGTCCACCCAGATTTTGGAAGAACCTGTAATTGTAGACATAATAGGTGATTTTAAGTTCTATCGATAAAAGCTAACATCGTCCATTTTTCACCTAAAATACACAATATTTCGAAAAATCTATTCCATAATCCAGGTAGTGTTTTCCTTTTTTTCGTGGTTTGTTCTTCAAAACAACTGCTTATGTTATTCAAGTCTTTGTAAAACCCTTTAGAGAATTTCGATCTCTTGGACATACTTGGATGTATCATTTTTTTTGTAAAGTACAAAAGAACTATAAACGCTTCTTCAAGGCAGCCTACCCTACATTCAGAGGGAAAACCGCTGATGGCGCGCCCGCGAGATGACCGGTATTCTAGCCCATGAGTTTAGAACACGTTCCAAGGGCGGATGCAGGGGGAGGGTCGGGGGGTCAGGACCCCCCTGTGATACGTAGGGTTGCACTGTATTTAAGTAAATTTAGTACGAATAACACATTTGGACCCCCCTCTCCAGGCCCGTAGTAAAAATTATATGTCGTCGCACACATCTTTGTTTTTTGTTGTTGTTGTTTTTCTTTTTTTTTTTTTATATGCCTCGGCGACTCTTTTCAACGTTTGGACCCCCCCCCCCCCCCCCCCCTTTAACAAATTCCTGGATCCGCCCTTGCGTTCTGCGAGTTTATTGATCAGCTTCAAAAACTCGTCATACACTTCACGAACATAGATTGTTACTTCAATAGCGGTTGTACGTCACTGTCATGCGGTGGCCATAATCCATCTCTACGTCATTATCTCCATAGAATTCTAAACAAACTTAGGCTTCCACTGAGGTGTTGTCTAATTTCACCAATGATATCAATATTTTATTATTTCCTGGTCACGTGCTGCTCAATATCACCCGATCTTAATGATTATGCAAATGATGATAACAAGGTAGCTTTTAACATTTTATTGAACAGGTGATAGCCTGGATGATAATGGTAACTCCAACCCCAGATGTGGAGGCATTTATACCATGGCAACTCTCTTGAAAAAGTCCTTGTACTGTAAGCCGAGAAAGAATGGGCGCTATGTGAACATCAGGATGCTTCCCACGGGAACAATTCGACCACTGACACTCTGTGAAGTTGAGATTTATTCTGAGAGCAAAGGTACATGACCACTTATTGATATAATGATGAGATGCTTTGTAAATGCTATAATGATTCAAGGAGTTTATCTTTCAACACTTTTGCCATCTCCTGATATTTTTTGCTTTTTTCATAAAATTTTTATTTTTAAGTTGATTACATTGGTTTATTGCAGCCATCATAGATATTGATCAAGCAGGTCCCACCGTGGTTCAAGGACTACCCATTGCTTTGACATGCCCTGTATTTGGTTACCCAGAACCTTTTGTTGCCTGGGTACAAAATGGTGTGGTCTATCAAAACACCACAACCACATCAGTTTTCCAGAAAAACGAGCTGAACAAAAACCGCAATCAATCCAAATGGGAATGTGTCGTCTCGAATATCCATGGATCAGATTTCCATCAATTTCACATCAAAGGTATGATAGTAGAAACGTATTCTAACCTACTCATATGTAATTCTATTTTTTTCCTTGTTACCAACTGGACATAATTTAAAATTTTTATCCATCGGCACCCTGAAACAATCTCTGGACTGATCTAAATCAGGGCATGGCTATCTCACAGATTAAACCCTGAAACAACTTGTGGTCTGATCTAAGTCAGGGCACGGCTAATTCATAGATTAAACCCTGAAAAAACCTCTGGGCTGATCTAAGTCAGGGCATGGCTAACTCACAGATTGAACCCTGAAACAATTTGTTGGCTGATAAAAAAAAAGTCAGGGCACGCTAATACACAGATCGAATTAGAATTTAATGTGTTGGGTTTTGCGAAGGGAAGAAAACCTTAGCGAAAGCTCGGCAAAAAACCCTCGAATCAACGAAAACGAAAACGTTTTACTCACATACGATAGCGAGTCCCGGATTCGAACCGAAGACGTACTCTACGCCAGCCTTGTTTCCCACTTGAGTTCAATCTATTCTCATTTGCCATATGTAGAACCAATATATAAAAAGTCATGGCACAGAATGTGTGCAAAGCACGAAGTACTTGCTGACAAACGAACCTTGAACGATGTTTTGAGCAGTCCTAATCAAGCTTCCAATGACTCTGCTGTGAATGAGTCTGTGTGGTTCTGCCTCAAGCATCCTGTTACATCTCAGACTATGCAGGTAAGTAAAACTCTGCCTACGGTGACTGCCACATAAGAGCTATCCTTGTATGACCACCACCTTTACTGATCATCATCATCATCATCATCATTATCATCAACTTCCATCACAACCTTCATCACACCACCGCCCTCGTTGATCATCATGGTTATCATCAGGACCGTCATCATTTTCTTTCGCAACCTCCATCACACTAGTACCACCTTTGTTGTTGATCATCATCATTATCATTACGACCGTCATCATCTTCCATCACCACCTCTATCGCACTACCACCTTTGTTGATCATCATCATCATCATCATCATTTTCCTTCATTTGATTTATTAGATCCCTGAGTCTTGTACACCTTCCATGCGTTGCTCAACCCAGGCCTCAGGCTGGCTTCTCGGTTCTCATCCGGGTATTGAGGACGGAGTAGTTCGTCGTACTGTGTGCTTTAACTGGGATGGTAATTGCTGCAGATACAATACCACTATTCTTGTACGAAAATGTCATGGCTTCTACGTTTACAAGCTCCAAAAACCATCATTTGATGTACACGCTGGCTACTGTGCAGGTAAATATTCTATGGATTACCTGTGGTATATTTATTTAGAACATTTATTTCTTTGAATTCGAAACGTCATGACAAGCTTTTGCGTTTTTCTTAGAAATCTCCAACACTTTGAGCCCAAGTGTTTCTTTCCAACACGTGACATCCAATGACGGATCCCTCTACGCCCTTGAAAAACATGTGCTTCACACTGAACCTGACCTGGACCTACTTGAGTGCGTAGCAGTCTGTCTGTCACACCCGTCATGCAAATCCATCAACCATGATTCCAGTAGCAAACTGTGTGAGATGAACAGTGCCGCCAGAAGCGACGTACCATCCAGTGATTGGATGAAAAGGCAAGGAAACTCATATTACGAAATGATGAAAATAATTGACCATAACTGATAACTGGTCACAATTGAACATAACCAGAAACTCATTAGGTTGAAACGTGTAACACTATAACTATGCATGATTCAGATTTGGAAATTAAGCCTGGTTCACATTAGCGACGCAGGCATAAGCATACACAACCGAAGATAGCGACTGTTTCTATGGAAAGTATTTAAAAATGTCTAAGAGGTTTTTCTTATATTATAACTTCACAAGCAAAATCAATTTGTAAAATGGACCATTTTTAATACGTGTAATGACGTCATCACTCTTGCGTCAATCATGACGTCATATTTAATAAAAAGTTAAAAAACAAGCGTGCAATTGGTCAGTTTGACCCCAAAATAAACGGAATTATTACTGACGTGAATTGAAACAAAGTTGAGCATAGATTTTACTCTACTATAAGAGAGTGGGAAAATATTTAGATTTAAAATCTTCAACATGGCTTGGTAGCCTGGCCTTTTTACCATTTTCAAAAATAATGCATAACTTTGTCTGAAATCATGTCAGCTATCACTTCGTCTATTTGTTAATCAATCCTACCAAATGCGCGCTTGTTTTTTTAATTTCTAATGAACTATAACGTCATAAATTGCGTAAGAGAGATGACGTCATCGCACATATCAGAAAATGATCCATTTCACAATTTGATTTTACACATGAAATTATAAGAAAAAACTTTTAGAGATATAAATACTTTCCATAGCAAACGTGCGCTGGTAAATAGGTAAGGCCCCCCCCCCCCCTCCTCCCCCCATTCTTAAGGATGACTGAATGTTTTATTCTCTCCAAATATAAAGGAGTTAACTAACCACGAAAGACTATCTGTGCTTGCGTATGTCGTTATGCTTACGCTTACGTCGCTAGTGTGAACCAGGCTTTAGAGTTGTTTTAACCATATTTTAAGCTTCATTCAAAATGGCTGCTTCTATGACAATCATATTTCTCGTTGCATTTCCTGGCTTTCAAAGGAGATTTACTGAATTTGTTAATGGAACACACGGTTTATCTGTCTTTAATTTAATTTTGGGAGTTTTGGAAGCATATGGGAACATGAAGTTCATCATCGAAAGTTTGAACATTCAGGAGCATCCCACCAAAGACATGAATGGCTGTTACACGTTTCAACCCCCTTATGTGTTTCTGCCATAACCTACTTCCGATGTCTCGAATATGAGGAAAGACGGAACTAAAAAATATACGAAAACAAGGTTTCGTGCGAATTGATGCCCGACACAGCAGCGAAAATCAAAATAAACACAGGGAGCCCAATTTAGATAAAAGTCATTTTTTTAAAAGGATGAAATATCGAAAAGATTCGCCTTTATTGAATTTTCGTATTCGAGTTCAAAATAGCGTCTTCCATGACAGATAGGAAAAATGCAGCAAAATATATTTTCCTGACTCATTGTTTTCTTGCATAACTGGCTTTATTCCGATTTCACTTTTTTTTATCCAATTTGGGCTCCCTGTGATGAAGACATGCAGTTACAGAGAAACTCTGAGAACTGACGAGAAATTTAATGTTATTTGCACTATCAACCTGTGTTTATTACGAAGCCTCGCTCTTGTATCAGGTGACGAGACCTCTGAAGTAGGCTATCCTACACTCTGCCCCAGAGTCCTGTCATTCTTATATACTGCGCATGCTCGAAGATTGGAAGGACTCGTGGGCAACATCATGGTAATAAGGGAAATATTTACAAACATTTAAAATATTTCAAAAACATAAAAAGCGATACCCCTTTTTTCTCATTGAAATCCATTTCGTTTTTCAAAACGCTGTAAGTTTCCAGGTGTCAAGCGTTAGCAATAGAACACTCAGGAAGTGGAAACACGTATTCCTTGCCCGTCTGTTTTTGCAAAGGGTCTATACTCGCACAATATAATTTCTCTTGATAAAAATTTGGGATAAATTTTCAACACTTAGTTTGTATTTATATTCATTTATATTTCCAAATCTAAGACGAAGGTCATGCAAACGTCTAACTTCACATGAGCCGTACATATTGAAAACAATGGAATAAGGCAGTCTTCTTTTATCAGTGTCATTAGGTTTGGCATATATATGTGATGTTCGACGTTTGAATCTCAGCATGCTTTAGCAGCCATTTATTGAACCCTTCATTCATATACTCGGTTCCTTAGTTTTTTATTTAGGATTTCGATAATGTTTATTGATACCTAACACGGTATTTTTGTTTGTTTTGTTTTTCATCGGGTTGTATATCTGATACAAACCCGATGATTACGTTAAGTCCTGGCTAAACGAAGAAACATGTTCCCAGAAACATGTTGTGACAGTTGTTTCCAAAGGTAGGTAAACCGTGCATGTCAGGAAACATTGGGAAACAATTGTAATATTGTACCCATGCGGTGCGGAAATATGAAATGTTTCTGCCGTAATGCAAAAACATATTTTGCTTCTTCGAACTGAGTAGATTTGTCTCCAGTAGCAATATTTGGCACGTGGCTAACCTGGGAAACACCGAGGAAACACGCGCGCGGTAAACATGTTTCATCTTTTGGCCAGGACTCTAGAAGAAGGTCAATATAATATCTAGATATTAACCTTGAATTTATAATGAGGAATTCGTTTCTCGCCGTTACAAACTCAACGTACCCGAGGTGCAGGGCTGCAGAAGCCTGCCTCAGTGAGGCGTTATAGTCAGCTCCGCCACATGGTTCGAAAAAAAACGATTGAAAGTTCATCACGTCATATCTCCACCCTAAGGTGACTGACTACTTTAGCAAGAAGTTATTTCATAGAAATTTGTTTTATACAGAATTTTAAAAACACTGATTCCAAAAATGAAATGAAAAATGGAGTGTTCAGAACTCGTTTTCGAAATAAAGAATTTTGAATATTACCATCTTGAAACATTTTCGGAAAATAAATGCTGGAAACCAAGTTTGCACACAAAAACATTCATATATAAATCAAAAACTAAACAAGCTATAGAAGTAATTTTCTCGGGATATCTACTTTAAATATCAGCATCAAAAATCGGTATTTTGTTAGGCTGGTGAACCGAAAACTGTTCTCAAACGATAAACAACAAAAACACATAAAACATTTTTTCTATAAGTTCTAATAATGTTTTTTTCCCAAATTTTGAGAAACGATTGCCTTTTACCTGCTGTTTTAGGAAATTCAAAGAAATATTGAATCCCGTGCAAAATTTTAGGGTTTTACCCTCTTGAAGTTGAAAACGGGTATGGTTGCTCAATAAAATTTGGAAGGCTCAAATTGAACGTTCAAAAGTAGTCAGTCATATTAACTTCTCTACGGGAGATGAGCAAACACATTGAAAATGACGTAATCATCATCTACGCATGCTCATATATACAAGAAAAACATAAGATATCTAGTATTTTTCCCAGCTAGTTTCTCGGAAAAATAATTATATAGTACACATTCCTGCACATTACGAGTCTTTTATGCGCCGACGTTGATCGCGCGGTGTTTTTACCACACTAATCCAAATCGAGTTTAAGCATCTCGTTTGCGGCAAAGTAATGCAAAACAAACTTTAGTTGCAACCAAAAAATCTTCAAAATTAGTGAAAACAAGTAAATTGTTAAAAGAATACTTGTCTTGAGTGAGAAGGTTGCAAAACGTAAAGTGAAATGCAGGGTAACGATGAAAACGTGGTCATGTCTGCCGTTTGCGTGAAGAAACAACGTGATGCTTAATCGGTCTAATGTAGAGTAATTGGGATTATTATACGGTATCCCATGAGTGCACAACGTAGCATTATCACTGATAACCAATTTTATTGTCAAAAAGCCAGGGGCTGATCCAGGGGTGGTGAAGGGGGTGGCTAACCATCCTCTTTTGTAATGACAAAAATACTAGAGTGATAAAATTAGATTTCCTTTTTTTTTTTTTTGTACAAAAAATTGCACGTTTTTATTTCAGAGGCGGATCCCAGGGTGATGAGGGAATTCAAGACCCCTTTTTCCGTCTTTTATGGGTTTCCTGTGTTATAGGCGCGAGTTACGCTGTAACAGCCACCTTCTTTTAAAAACTCCTGGATCCGCCCCTGAAAAGCATTTATCAAATCATAGAGAAGTCTGTAAATCGAATACAGAATCCATCCTCATTGGATTTTTTCAGTCAAACTCTCTCAAATTTTAAAATTTTTAGTAGAACATGAAATTATGCACCTAGATTTATATATATATACTCATTTTAGTAAAGTACGTCACCTGAAATGCTACTAGGCTGAGACCAGCAAGGATTATGGGAAGATATTTTACATGTTTCAACCGCTTGATAACTATTAGGTTACGTGACATCTTTTACGAGTTACAGGTTTGCATCCTGTGAGCACTGAACCTGCAGTTTGTATCAAAAGCGTTACTCATTGGATATGAAATATTTCCTCTGATCCTTATCGATGCCAGCTTTTTTTAAAAGTCTTTGTGGCTAATTATGCTGAAGCCGGCATATATTTATTCCAATAAAGTTAGTCACCTGAAAAGGTACAAAGCTTAGACCAGCAAGGATTATGGGAGACATTTTAGATGTTTTCAACCACTTGATAACTATTGATGGACCTGAGATCTTCAGTTTTTACCAGACATCGTTGCACCCCCTTTGAGCATCCTTGAGCTTTACTTTGTATCAATATGAATTGTGATCTTTACTTGGATCAGCTTTGTAGGTTTTTTGGTGACTAATTTTTTCAAAGAAGTATATACGATATTAACTCCAATCTGTACCTAGCCTACGGCTTACCATCGTAAATAAGGACTTTAAGATGTGCAAAATCTACGACAGCGACGTTAACCGTAATAGTAAATAATTTCACTTTGGGATTTCGCGCCTTCAAAGTCTGTCTTCCCTGTGGATGAGTTGACTTTACTCACAAAGTTTTGAATGAAATCCCCAATGAACAGAACCCTAATGAATTTTTTTTACATTTCCGCCTGACGTCGCTGTGGTAGATTTTGAAATCCTTAAGTCCCTATTTTCCTAAACAGATCGACCGCGCTCGTATTTAAGGGATACATAAGCCAGGGGGTTATGATCATGTGACTCCCCCTTCCTATAAGCAGTTTTGGAAGGAAGGGAGGGCCGATTTGTCTGGATAAAAGAACAGTGAACCCTTTGTGACAAATCCTGCGTAAACTTCTGAATGTATTGCACCAATAATATAAAGTCAAAAGCACAAGAAATCAGTGCCCGGTTTAATGTACGACTGATCTAAAAACTTCTGTGTATCATGTCAGGTAAGTTTTAGATTACAAGTTTACAGTCTACATTACATGTGAAGAATGATTGCAATAAAGACCTTGCTGGGCTCACATGATTTAACGTCTTATATGAGGATATTGATGTATGTTTTGTAGAACGACTTTACAAACTACCATCGATATCATTGTTCATCTCTGCTCCAAGGTGGCGCGCAGGTAATAAAGGCACAGACGCATGAGGCGGTTTTTTATGCCACGTGTCATGCAACGTCGCAAGAATTAGAGATTGCACCGTGTGTCCAGCCGTGCGACGTCGCAAAAAGTAGAAACGAGTCCTACTTTTGTGAAGTGGCGCGCGACGAACCTTACCGTTTGAACACAACGTCGCACTGGGGGTCACACTGTGCGATCTAGCTTTTGCGACGTCGCATGCAACGTCGCATTAAAAATCGCATCGTGTGTCTGTGCCTTAAGCCTTTCAGGATATAAGCCCACTAGGTAGTCCGCTAACGCAATTATCCTTCCAGTTATAAGCCTTCCCGGTTATAATATAACCCATTACTCGGCTAACACAAATATCCTTGTAGTTATGAGCCCCGTCCACCGGTTGCAAGCCCCTGCCGCCAGAATATAATATTTATAACCCTGGTTATAAGCCCACTAGTCTGCTAAACTTATACTTTAGTGGCTGGATGTCTACATTACTGTCTGACATGGATTCGGGTTCAAATGAATTTTGAAAATCTGCATTGTAATTAATATTCCTGTTATGACCAGAAGGAGCCTCCAGGACCAGCAAATATGCTAATTACGTAAGTCATACGTTTGTAATTTCTAATTCTTCAGATCTCACCAGCCCAAACATTTTATCCCAGATATTTGTAATTATAGTAGAAACATTTATCTTCCACTGTATATCTATTTAATGAGGGTTGACCATGTAACAGTTGCCGATTTTATTATCGTAATATCGTCCTTTTTTGATTAATGTCATATAAATCTTCAAAAATTGTAAACAAGTAAAACAATTTTGAAATATTCAAAATTAAATTCATGAATTATCCAAAATTGACATTTCTTAGTGTTTAGTAGTATCTCGTGTTTCTAAATATTTATTTTATTTCTTACTACTATGGTCATTAACCAGTAGTAGACGAGCCTTTTCGCCACAGGCGGCTTTCGATTACCTAAGAGGGCTTCCCTTTACATCAAAACGGCTGCCGTACGGCTTAAAAATTTTTTTTTTTTTTTTAAATCAGAGTATTTTTTCTATGTAGAACTTATCCTAACCTTTATTCTGACCAATTTTGAAAAAAAGAAAAAACTAAAATTATTATCTTTTTCGATACTTTTAATTATTATCATTTTCATCTTAACCTCAATGCTCGATTCTTGCAGAAGACCAGTCTTCGTTTTGACGAGATAAAATAACTTTTTACTTATATGAGGTTAATGTCTTATACACAAATAAATATCGATGGTATATATTTCTACATGAAACTCTTTCGTATATTGTATTATTGTGTTTTTCTCCATCTTACTGATGTAAATATCAGCAGCTTGTACTATTACATTTTTAATGTGTTTTGTTGGGTCAATTGTTATTTCTTACATCAGCTTTTCATTAATAAAATATACTTTTTTCCCAAAAAAAATTACATTTCTTTCATCCTTTCTCTTCTTCATGATCATGTTTTGTGGCAAGTGAATGAATACATCACCCAGTAATGTTTTGTAATCATTCCTATTAGATCATGTTCCATTTCTCACCATACTTGAGGATTTAAAAAAAACAAATTTTTTCCTTATTAAACTAAGATGTTGATAAAATGACCTGGTTATAGTCCCTTTCAAGGTTGAGAATCTCTAACGTTTAACTAACTTTTGTTTTTGGTGACTCCCGTAGGAAGAGCATAATTACCATTGATTATTAATTGATTATTAATCGTCGCATTCGAACCCATAGTGTTAAAACGCGCTAAAGAAAATTAAATTGACACTGTAATAAAGCTACTTAGACTTAATATCCCTTGTATTATGCACCCTATTCCTTCATGTATTAGTCGAACATAGATCTCAAACTTTTGATGTACTACGATACACTATTGCAGTTTTTTTCGAGGGCTTTTTAGGTTTCTGCCACGAACCAAAATAGAACGGGTGGGCGTTCTCATCGTGAGGAAACATGACAAACAAAGGTAGTAGTCGTCGCCAAGGAGATAATTCTTTATCGGCTGATTTACAAAGCATTCCAACTTCGCCGCTGGGTATGCATGAATTTTCCATTCAAAACTGGGGACACACTTCACGAATGTATAAATAAAATATTTGAGGCAGGTGAAGTGACATCTTAGGAAGATTGATTCAGTGTATACCTCAAGCCCCTTGGTTATACAGCTTCTCTGGTATATGATGGCTATCAAGAATAATGTAAGTAATCTACCAGGTTTCTTAATTCATATAGAAAGCGTGCTATATAAATTATAATTCATTATAAATCATTTTCACTGGTTGCATGTCAAATTTTTGGAATCACACGTCACTCCAGATCAATTGTTTAGTGTTTTTGAAAAAAAACATCATCCCACTTTTTTGACTAAAAGTCAATAATCTTAAAACTAATGGAGATAGGGGGTTTTCTGTTTGTGCTCATAACTTTTGGAATAGTCTTCCACTTAAAATTGGACTTAGCTCTAGTATTAGTTCTTTTAAATCAAATCTTAACTTATCTTTTTAGTAGACTTTCTAAGTTATTTCGTATATTCCTTGTTATTCTTTTAGATTAAGATACATTTTTTATGTATTGCATCATTTTCTATTATGTGAAGCGTCTTAAAACTTTTCCGCGCGTTAAAATAAAGTATTAATATTACTCTACTCTATCTTCTACTTCTTCTTCTTGTTCTTCTTCTTCTTGTTCTTCTTCTCGTTCTTGTTCTTGTTCTTGTTCTTGTTCTTGTTCTTCTTCTCGTTCTTCTTCTTCTTCTTGTTCTTCTTCTTGTTCTTCTTCTCGTTCTTCTTCTTCTTCTTGTTCTTGTTCTTCTTCTTGTTCTTCTTCTCGTTCTTCTTCTTCTTCTTGTTCTTGTTCTTCTTCTTCTTCTTCTTCTTCTTAGTTATGAATTCTCTTTTTGATAAAAGTTAGAATTCTTCTTCTTCCTGATCTTTCTTCATATTCTCAAGCTTCTTGTTCTTTCTTCGGGGAGGAAGAAGAATTTTTCGATTATCCGAAATTTTTTCATTATTTGCAAATATTCCAAAATATTTCTTTTCAAAAAGGCATTATTCATTTTCATTTTTTTCTATTATTCATTATGTCTTGTTTATATTTTTGTATTTATTCATTATTCTAGCTTTTTTTTCAATGTGCCATTATTAATTATTCCTTGGACTTCGGATGCAATAATTCATTATTCAAAGACAATTTCAAACCGATATTATTCTCAATACTATTCGCAAGGCCCTATTAAAACTTTCATGTTTGCATGTTTACAACTATGAAGAAAGGTTTGACAGCCAAACAGCGAATCAAGTACCGACTTGGAAAACTGCGTGAAAACTAAGCGATGGTTGAATTAGTGTCAAGGCGACCATTGAAATTCTTGGCTTAAAATATGTTTTTCTGTTAGCATTTGCTAATAACTGCAAAAACAATCTTAAAAATACTTTCTTTCCAAGCAAGTTGGCAGGACAAAATTAATAAAATGTCTTTTTTCATTCAAGTTCGAGTTGTTTTCAAGTTCAGTTGCCGTGAACAAGTTGCATCATAGATTAATTATTATTCGATTCCTCGAACGTTGCTGATCAATTATTTATTAAAGTTATTAGGAAATGCAAGGTTACATTTCAAAAACATAGAGCCCAGTTTAAATACAAAGAGTTACTCTATTCGTGTCTACTTGTTTAAGAGGTGGTCTCTCTAAAAACCACCCATCGACTTTAATTTCGGGTTAAAAACTCTATCTTTCTGACACTAACCATGTGTTTCGAATTAAAAATTTTTTTTCTACGAGCTAGTTATGGCACTTTATCGATTTGTTGCGGCAGGGCGGTTTTCTTGTGTGGGAACCGGGCAGAAAACCGATGAATTTGAATATGCGATAATGTTTGGCTCGTAAGCCACGTGATGTGTGACGTCACATCACGTCACGTGGTCATATGATTGACAACCTCAGTGCCAACCATGCTACCAAGTTTGGTTGTCATAGCATGCTCTGTTGAGGAGTTACGCCCAAGGGGCCACCAGATGCGTGTGGGGCCACCAGATGCGGGTCCACCACATATAGGCACGATGGGGCCATGAGAGGTATGTGAGAGCGGAGTTTCGTTACAATAATGATTCGGTCGTCTGATAACATGACTACAAGCTATAGTTCGTAATTCATGTGCATTGCCATGCCTTTCCTCTAAAATTAACTTTTACATCACGTGATGTGTGACGTCACATCAAACCACGTGACCGTATGACTGGTGACACAAATACCACCCATCCTACCAAGTTCCGTGGTCATAGCATATAATGCCGACTATTTTCAAAAATGGGCGATAATGTTTGACTCGTAAGTCACGTGATGTGTGACGTCACATCACATCACGTGGTCATATGATTGACAACCCAAGTGCCAACCATGCTACCAAGTTTGGTTGTCATAGCATGCTCTGTTGAGGAGTTATGGCCAAGGAGCCACCAGATGCGTGTGGGGTCACCAGATGCGGGACACCAGATGCGGGCTACCAGATGCTGGTGGAACGTGCTAACCCCTGCTCAAAAATTCTGTAACCTACCTAAATCCGAGCGCATAAACGGCAGTGAAAGTTGAACGTTTTCCAACCTAATTTCGTATCTGGTATAGAAGACTGCCTGGAACATTGTTCAACATCAATTCAATTTTAAGAGCAAGGAAATCTTGAAGAAACTCCTTCTAAGAATTCATGATGCAACTAATGCTTAATGCAACTAAAACAAAGCACATGTGGATCAGTTTCAAGAAAACGTGTCCAGCCCCTGAACCTGTCAGCGTTAACGTTTGAGGGAACGACCTGCAGAGGGTATATGAGTAGATACAGAATGAGAGTTCAACGCCAGGATCCATTGTGGATCGGTTGCGGATCCACCATTGCGGATCCATGGATTCGATTCCGGATCCACTCGGTTGCGCTCCACGGATTCATTAGGATTTGTTCCGGACTCATGGATTTTGTCCCGACTCATGGATTTTGAATCCGTCGGATGAAAATTATTTTATATCATCCAAAACTGTAAAAACCCCTTGACGGAGAGTCGAACCCCAGTCACTTGCTCGACAGGCAAGTACATTAATCACTATACTATCAAGGATGTTGATATATTTGTCTATAACGAGTCGGGATTGAACCAACGACCTACGGATAACTGTTTCACTCTACAGTCCGGCGCTCTAACAAATGAGCTACCGTGAGGTTTATACTTTTACTTTTCATGCGAGTTTATTGAAATAATAAATGCATGAATTGATTTTCAGAATATGTTTTATTGTTTATCATATACATATCATTCATTAATGAGCTCAACTAGGTGTAGACTTTCAGGCCATGAACATGAACAATCCCAGAAATTTCCCTTACAAAATGGGCATGTAGCATGATACTTTGGACAAATAAAACAGTTTGGTATTTTAATAGTATGAGCACATTCAGAAAACTTTCTTCCACAGCGATCGTTTACCAAAGGGACTTTAATTATGTGGCCACAACTTAGAGAGTGAAGCTCTTTGACATTATGTACGATGCTCAAGAGCAAAGACTTGTTCTAGCTTCTGACTAGATCTGAGACTCTGGAAAACTTTCAGGGTGATATATTCTTAGACCAACCGATTACACCATAGCGCCAAAATTAAGGATGGCGGTATTTTTTATTTTTATGATTGGGTGAGATGTCAAAAACATATTTTCACGTATTTTGTATGGTGAAGGTGGTCAATTCGATGACGTCGTCGCTGATGAGAACCTTTGTTCAGTGCATGATAAAAACTTTAAGGCACCACGCCCGTTGTTACCTAGAATTTTTGGGGTTGACCAAATTAAAGCAAAAGGTCTGCGAAACCAATACAGAGGTCAGATATCCAGAAAATAAAAACTAATTTTGTGAAAACGAGGATGTGAAAACAAAGGAGTTGCAGTTATCAAGCTTACAAGTAATGAGTGCGTGAACTAGGGTCTTGGTGCTATCATTGGAGAGGTATTTCCTTATCCGAGTTATATTACGTTAATGAAAAAAGGACGACTTGCAAATAGTGTTATAAAATGCATGAATAATTAATGAGGAAAACGCAATAGAAATCATTGTCCGTGGAGGAGGTTGTATATCATAAACCATTTTTTCTCAGCCAAATTCCATTTTACTTTTAAAATTTTAGTAGAACATGAATGTATGCACCTAGACGTTTCATAAGTTATATACAATATGAGCGTCCGTGTTGTATCAGATATCGGCTCGTGGTTGTATATCTGATACAACACTGCATGCCACTCATATTGTATATATTACTTAACCTGAGATTAATATATAATTCAAGTGTTTGTCAAATATCACACCAATGTTCCTGGCAGAGTCAGAAGATTTACTCAGGTCTTCACCAACTCCAACAGGAGGGAGAGATGGCCAAAGACGAAACTGTGAGCTAAAAACTACGAATTCCGTCTTGTCCGAGTTTAGTTTTATATACTCTTGGGAGTTTTATATACTCTTGAGAGCTCCGCTTTTAGGCAGTGTTTAAATTTATATTATTAACTGTGGGATACCTCAAAGCTCAATTCTTGGGCCAAGCGAATGCAAGGATGTACGCAAATGACAAAAGTCGAACGACTTGTGGTACAACATTGATATCATTATATATTAATGAGACAATGCTAGTAATTACAACTGGTTGAAAGCAAAAAAAAAAAAAAAAAAAAATCAAGTCTTAATTGGGCAAAGACAGAATGCATGTTTATCTCTTCTAATGACAAGTTAATGAAAATATGTTTGAGTCACACGTTTAAACAATTACCGAAAGGAATCTTATGACAAAGCTACCACAGGTAACCCAGTAATAATCATTTTATGTCATCTGAGAGCTAAAACATTTCTAGCCCTCTAGTCTAATTGATCTCATTTTTCTTTGATGTTTTCTCCACGGTAGCTGGCATGGTATCATCTATTTTCATTTTTCTGTATGTGGAAGAGTGGAGTAGTTCATGCAGGTAAGAACATTTGCAACTACAATAACAGTACAATAACGAGTAGACACGTTAACTAAGTCGATTGCTAGTGTTGGTGGTAATGGTGATAATAATGTTTGTGGTGGGGTAGTGCTAGTGCTAATGCTAGTGATGGTGACAATAATGTTTGTGGTAGAGATAGAGGTAGTGCTAATGGTAGTGTTGGTGGTGATGGTGATAATAATGTTTGTGGTAGAGATAGAGGTAGTGGTAATGGTAGTGTTGGTGGTGATGGTGATGGTGATGGTGGTGGTGGTGGTGGTGGTGGTGATGGTGATAGTTGGAGTGCGTGTTACATCAGTGATGGCAGTGATATAGTGGTTGTAACCATTCACACCATAAGACCGAAAAAAATTATTTTTATTTCCAGGCAACCTTGCCCTTCGCCAGCCATCCCAGTTATCATCTGTTTACGAAAACAATGGATATTTCGCTTTGAGCAGGTATGCAGTTGATGGGTATCCTGTCGGAACTTCTTCACATCGTTGTGCCGTCTCCCTGCACCAAGATAATCCATACTGGATTGTTGATCTGGGAAAAACTTATATTATTGACGAAGTGTTCTTAATTGGACGATCTGACTGTTGCTTGACAAGAATGATTGGAAGTGAAATAAGAGTCGGTAAGAAAACACAACAAAAATATTATTAACAATTTACTAACGTCCAACTAAATCAAGTTACCATTGAAAGGACATGGTGTACAGTCCGGGGATGTACTTCACGGTCTACTTCCCTTCGCGTTGTTTATTTCAAATTATTCTACGATATTTCTGGTGATCATTTTACAAGTCTTGTTCGTCAGGGCTTAACACCGTTTCCGTTGTTTGTAAAACCAAAATACAGAACATACACTAAATCAAAAACGCCAAATTACACACTTTACGCTAACTCAGACACAAACAAAACACTTACTAAATTGATGAGGTACGGACTCAAACAATCAAACAATCACAATGGAAACTCTGGGATTTGGCGTACGTACGATAAGGAGTCACGGTACGAATGGACACGAACGTGCACGTTTTGTTAAGGATTTCCCTGCCAACAGACCAAGGCCTTTCAATTTCTCAGACCCCTTGTCATACCTAAAGCTCCATTGTTTGTTACATCCTAAAATTAAAGTTTTCCCACAAGTTTGAAGTAAATTTTGTATGAAGTTTACATTTGGACCCCCCTCTCAACGTTTGGACCCCCCTCACAACAAATTCCTGGATCCGAGATTGATCTCCGCCAGTTTGCAATAAAGTTGCCGTCGGCCGTTTACACTCGAGATCGAGAATGCAATAAAATCGCAGTTAAATCGCCTTTTAAGTAGCGCGACAAAATTGTATAAACCTTACGATTTCCCACCATAACTGTATTATCGGCCTGTTGAGCTCCAATTAATCACATTTCAGGTGGCCAGTTTGGAAATAATAGTGCTTCAAATCCCAAATGCGCCGACATCCCTTCGTATTCCGGTCAGTTAAAGACAGCCTTTAAATGTTCACCTGGTTTGAGAGGAAGATACGTCAGCGTTCACGTACCAGGGGCCGCCAAGGAACTAACATTATGCGAAGTAATGATCAACCGCAATCCTACCGGTAAGCAAAGTTCCCAGCTCTCTCATTCCTATTAACTTGATCCAAAAAAGGAAAAGGAAACGTTTTCATACGTGTATCCCTGGTAGCAGGGACACCCTCCTACCCGAGTCAACTATACCGAGTGTTTATATGGAAACGGATCACGGGTCAACTATCAGTTTGGTTGTGAGAGTATGTTCAAGAGATTTAGTTGCCCCCGGTCTTGCCTTGGTACTTAGAGACAAAGTAAGGAGAGTAACCCTACCAGCAGGTTAGCCTTTCTAGTCTAGGTATGTAAAACTATCTCACATAAACACTCGACCTTGATTTACAAAAATATCAGGGAACGTTGATTCGTATAGGGTGACCCATGCAGGGAGGAGAGTAACCCTGGTAACAGGGACAATGTTTTCCCATGACAACATTTTCCCTTGTAAATAGCCCCTTAGTTGAGCGCTAGATTTGCTTCACCTTTCCTTGCCTTTCCTTGCTTTACCTTGCATCTTTATAAGATCGTTAATTGTTGATAATCAATTGATTTTTTATCCAGAAAATATTGCTCTTCAAAAAATTACTTCACAATCCTCCACGACATTTTCAGGGATATCAAATAGAGCAGTGGATGGTAATTCAGATGGAGCATACTATGACAGCAACTCTTGCACACACACAGGTAAGGAGAGCAGTCCATGGTGGCGCGTGGACCTGGGTTCTAGTAAACCTGTGTCAGAAGTATTTATTGTGAACAGAGTTGGAGAACCTGAGCGATTGCACAACTTTGAGATACGAGTGGGTAAGTTGATACGTACTCAAAAGGTATGAAGCTTAGATACGATAAAAGCGGTTGAGTTGTTACTGATGCGGAAGATGGGGCTGTATTCCGAGTTATGAATGCTATAGAGCGAGGAATTTCGTAAGGAAAAACTGTTTTTTATTGTGTGTGCAAAGTTTGTTTATCGTTGCTATGGAAATGCTGATTAGAAAAGAAAGCATTCAAAACTTTTATCCAAGCCTAACATTTGGTATAAAATTCAGATTCATTGAGCTAAAGTGAGATCATGTATAATTGGTTTTAGATTTGATGAAACAAAGTTAGTGTGAAACAGCCTGCTTTTAAGACTTAAAAATCTTCATCCTAACTTTGATGCACATTCATCGCAAATACGAATAGGCATGAAACAAAATAGATATCCGTGAAAGAAAACCAAAGATGCATCGTGTTATCGCAGCTATTATGTATATTTATTAGAGGATATCACTGGAGCAGAATTTTTAGAACACGTTCCAAGGGCGGATCCAGGGGGAGGGTCGGGGGGGTCAGGACCCCCCTGTGATACGTAGGGTTGCACTGTATTTAAGTAAATTTAGTACGAATAACACATTTGGACCCCCCTCTCCAGGCCCGTAGTAAAAATTATATGTCGTCGCACACATCTTTGTTTTTTTTTTTGTTTTTTTTTGTTTTTTTTTTTTTTGTTTTTTGTTTTTTAATGCTTCGGCGACTCTTTTCTACGTTTGGACCCCCCTTTAACAAATCCCTGGATCCGCCCTTGCGTTCTGCGAGTTTATTGATCAGCTTCAAAAACTCGTCATACACTTCACGAACATAGACTTTTACTTCAATAGCGGTTGTACGTCACTGTCATGCGGTGGCCATAATCCATCTCTACGTCATTATCTCCATAGAATTCTAAACAAACTTAGGCTTCCACTGAGGTGTTGTATAATTTCACCAATGATATCAATATTTTATTATTTCCTGGTCACGTGCTGCTCAATATCACCCGATCTTAATGATTATGCAAATGATGATAACAAGGTAGCTTTTAACGTTTTGTTGAACAGGTGATAGCCTGGATGATAATGGTAACTCCAACCCCAGATGTGGAGGCATTTATACTATGAAAAATCTCAACAAAACGTCATTATACTGTAAGCCGAGAAAGAATGGGCGCTATGTGAACATCAGGATGCTTCCCACGGGAACAATTCGACCACTGACACTCTGTGAAGTTGAGATTTATTCAGAGAGCAAAGGTACATGACCACTTATTTATATAATGAGGAGATGCTTTGTAAATGCTATAATGATTCAAGGAGTTTATCTTTCAACACTTTTGCCATCTCCTGATATTTTTTGCTTTTTTCATAAATTTTTTATTTTTAAGTTGATTACATTGGTTTATTGCAGCCATCATAGATATTGATCAAGCAGGTCCCACCGTGGTTCAAGAACTGCCCATTGCTTTGACATGCCCTGTATTTGGTTACCCAGAACCCTTTGTTGCCTGGGTACAAAATGGAGTGGTCTATCAAAACACCACAACCACGTCAGTTTTCCAGAAAATCGAGCTGAACAAAAACCGCAGTCAATCAAAATGGGAATGTGTCGTCTCGAATATCCATGGATCAGATTTCCATCAATTTCACATCAAAGGTGTGATAGTAGAAACGTATTCTAACCTACTCATGTGTAATTCTATTTTTTTCCTTCTTACCAACTGGACATAATTTAAAATTTTTATCCATCGGCACCCTGAAACAATCTCTGGACTGATCTATATCAGGGCATGGCTATCTCACAGATTAAACCCTGAAACAACTTGTGGTCTGATCTAAGTCAGGGCACGGCTAATTCATAGATTAAACCCTGAAAAAACCTCTGGGCTGATCTAAGTCAGAGCATGGCTAACTCACAGATTGAACCCTGAAACAATTTGTTGGCTGATAAAAAAAAAAGTCAGGGCACGGCTAATACACAGATCGAATTAGAATTTAATGTGTTGGGTTTTGCGAAGGGAAGAAAACCTTAGCGAAAGCTCGGCAAAAAACCCTCGAATCAACGAAAACGAAAACGTTTTACTCACATACGATAGCGAGTCCCGGATTCGAACCGAAGACGTACTCTACGCCAGCCTTGTTTCCCACTTGAGTTCAATCTATTCTCATTTGCCATATGTAGAACCAATATATAAAAAGTCATGGCACAGAATGTGTGCAAAGCACGAAGTACTTGCTGACAAACGAACCATGAACGATGTTTTGAGCAGTCCTAATCAAGCTTCCAATGACTCTGCTGTGAATGAGTCTGTGTGGTTCTGCCTTAAGCATCCTGTTACATCTCAGACTATGCAGGTAAGTAAAACTCTGCCTACGGTGACTGCCACATAAGAGCTATCCTTGTATGACCACCCCCTTTCCTGATCATACTCATCATCATCATCATCATTATCATCAACTTCCATCACAACCTTCATCACACCACCGCCCTAGTTGATCATCATGGTTATCATCAGGACCGTCATCATTTTCTTTCGCAACTTCCATCACACTACCACCTTTGTTGTTGATCATCATCATTATCATCATTACGACCGTCATCATCTTCCATCACCACCTCTATTGCACTACCACCTTTGTTGATCATCATCATTAATATTATCATCACGACCGTAATCATCTTCCATCACCATCATCACACTTCCACCTTTGTTCATCATAATTATCATCATCACCATCATCATCATGCATCTTCCATCACCATCATCACACTACCACCTTTGTTCATCATAATTATCATCATCACCATCATCATCATGCATCTTACATCACCATCATCACACTACCACTTTTGTTCATCATCATTATCATCATCATCTTCACCGTCATCATCTTCCATCACCATCTCCGTCACACTAGCTCCTTTGTCCATCATCATTATCATCATCACCACCGTCATCATCTTCCATCACCACCTCCATCACACTACCACCTTTGTTGATCATCATCATCATCATCATCACCACCGTCATCATCTTCCATCACCACCTCCATCAAACTATCACCTTTGTTGATCATCATCATCATCATCATCACCATCGCCATCATCTTCCATAACCACCTTCATCACAACACCACATTTGTTGATCATTATATCATCATCATTATCATCACCACCGTTATCACCTTCCACCACCACCTTCATCACACTACCACCTTTATTGATCATCATCATTATCGTCACTTTCCTTCATTAGATCCCTGAGTCTTGTACACCTTCCATGCGTTGCTCAACCCAGGCCTCAGGCTGGCTTCTCGGTTCTCATCCGGGTATTGAGGACGGAGTAGTTCGTCGTACTGTGTGCTTTAACTGGGATGGTAATTGCTGCAGATACAATACCACTATTCTTGTACGAAAATGTCATGGCTTCTACGTTTACAAGCTCCAAAAAACATCATTTGATGTACACGCTGGCTACTGTGCAGGTAAAATATTCTATGGGTTACCTGTGGTATATTTATTTAGAACATTTATTTCTTTGAATTCCAAACGTCATTACAAGCTTTTGCATTTTTCTTAGAAACCTCCAATACTTTGAGCCCAAGTGTTTCTTTCCAACACGTGACATCCAATGACGGATCCCTCTACGCCCTTGAAAAACATGTGCTTCACGCTGAACCTGACCTGGACGTACTTGAGTGCGTAGCAGTCTGTCTGTCACACCCGTCATGCAAATCCATCAACCATGATTCCAGTAGCAAACTGTGTGAGATAAACAGTGCCGCCAGAAGCGACGTACCGTCCAGTGATTGGATGAAAAGGCAAGGAAACTCATATTACGAAATGATGAAAATAATTGACCATAACTGATAACTGATCACAATTGACCATAACCAGAAACACATTAGGTTGAAACGTGTAACACTATAACTATGCATGATTCAGATTTGCAAATTAAGCCTGGTTCACATTAGCGACGCAGGCATAAGCATACGCAACCGAAGATAGCGACTGTTGCTATGGAAAGTATTTAAAAATGTCTAAGAGGTTTTTCTTATATTATAACTTCACAAGCAAAATCAATTTGTAAAATGGACCATTTTTAATACGTGTAATGACGTCATCACTCTTGCGTCATTCATGACGTCATATTTAATAAAAAGTTAAAAAACAAGCGTGCAATTGATCAATTTGATCCCAAAATAAATGGAATTATTACTGACGTGAATTGAAACAAAGTAAGCATGGATTTTACTCTACGTCAAGAGAGTGGGAAAATATTTAGATTTAAAAACTTCAACATGGCTTGGTAGTCTGGCCTTTTTACCATTTTCAAAAATAATGCATAACTTTGTCTCAAATCATGTCAGCTATGATTTCGTCTATTTATTAATCAATCCGACCAAATGCACGCTTGTTTTTTTTAATTTCTAATGAACTATGACGTCATAAATTGGATAAGAGAGATGACGTCATCGCACATATCAGAAAATGATCCATTTCACAATTTGATTTTACACATGAAATTATAAGAAAAAACTTTTAGAGATATAAATACTTTCCATAGCAAACGTGGCTGGTAAATAGGTAAGCCCCCCCCCCCCCCATTCTTAAGGATGACTGAATGTTTTATTCTCTCCAAATATATAGGAGTTAACTAACCATGAAAGACTATCTGTGCTTGCGTATGTCGTTATGCTTATGCTTGCGTCGCTAGTGTGAACCAGGCTTTAGAGTTGTTTTAACCATATTTCGATTTTTAAGCTTCATTCAAAATGGCTGCTTCTATGACAATCATATTTCTCGTTGCATTTCCTGGCTTTCAAAGGAGATTTACTGAATTTGTTAATGGAACACACGGTTTATCTGTCTTTAATTTAATTTTGAGAGTTTTGGAAGCATATGGGAACATGAAGTTCATCATCGAAAGTTTGAACATTCAGGAGCATCGCACCAAAGACATGAATGGCTGTTACACGTTTCAACCCCCTTATGAGTTTCTGCCATAACCTACTTCCGATGTCTCGAACATGAGGAGAGACAGGACTAAAAAATATACGAAAACAAGGTTTCGTGCGAATTGATGCCCGACACAGCAGCGAAAATCAAAATAAACACAGGGAGCCCAATTTAGATAAAAGTGATTTTTTTTAAAGGTTGAAATATCGAAAAGATTCGCCTTTATTGAATTTTCGTATTCGAGTTCAAAATAGCGTCTTCCATGACAGACAGGAAAAATGCAGCAAAATATTTTTTCCTGACTCATTGTTTTCTCGCATAACTGGCTTTATTCCGATTTCACTTTTTTTGACCAATTTTGGCTCGTTGTGATGAAGATATGCATTTACAGAGAAACTCTGAGAACTGACGAGAAATTTAATATGTTATTTCGCACTATCAACCTGTATTTATTACGAAACCTCGCTCTTGTATCAGGTGACGAGACCTCTGAAGTAGGCTATCCTACACTCTGCTCCAGAGTCCGGTCATTCTTATATACTGCGCATGCTCGAAGATTGGAAGGACTCGTGGGGCAACATCATGGTAATAAGGGAAATATTTACAAACATTTAAGATATTTCAAAAACATGAAAGCGATACCCCTTTTTCTCATTGAAATCCATTTAGTTTTTCAAAACGCTGTAAGTTTCCAGGTGTCAAGCGTTAGCAATAGAGCACTCAGGAAGTGGAAACACGTATTCCTTGCCCGTCTGTTTTTGCAAAGGGTCTATACTCTAACCATTAGTATCGAAGTACTTAGCACAATATAATTTTTCTTGATAAAAATTTGGGATAAATTTCAACACTTAGTTTGTATTTATATTCATTTATAATTCCAAATCTAAGACGAAGGTCATGCAAACGTCTAACTTCACATGAGCCGTACATATTGAAAACAATGGAATAAGGCAGTCTTCTTTTATCAGTGTCATAAGGTTTGACATATATATATGTGATGTTCGACGTTTGAGTCTCAGCATGCTTTAGCAGCCATTTATTGAATCCTTCATTCATATATTCGGTTCCTTAGTTTTATTTAGGATTTCGATAATGTTTATTACATACCTAACACGGTTTTTTTGTTTGTATTGTTTTTCATCGGGTTGTATATCTGATACAAACCCGATGATTACGTTAAGTCCTGGCTAAACGAAGAAACATGTTCCCAGAAACATGTTGTGACAGTTGTTTCCAAAGGTGGCTAAACCGTGCATGTCAGGAAACATTGGGAAACAAGTGTAATATTGTACCCATGTGGTGCGGAAATATGAAATGTTTCTGCCGTAATGCAAAAACATGTTTTGCTTCTTGGAACTGAGTAGATTTGTCTCCAGTAGCAATATTTGGCACGTGGCTAACCTGGGAAACACCGAGGAAACACGCGCGCGGTAAACATGTTTCATCTTTTGGCCAGGACTCTAGAAGAAGGTCAATATAATATCTAGATATTAACCTTGAATTTATAATGAGGAACTCGTTTCTCGCCGTTACAAACACAACGTACCCGAGGTGCAAGGCTGCAGAAGCCTGCCTCAGTGAGGCGTTATAGTCAGCTCCGCCACATGGTTCGAAAAAAAACGATTGAAAGTTCATCACGTCATATCTCCACCCTAAGCTGACTGACTACTTTTAAAAGCAAAAGTTATTTCTTAGAAATTTGTTTTATACAGAATTTTCAAAACGCTGGTTCCAAAAATGAAATGAAAAATGGAGTGTCCCGAACTCGTTTTCGAGATAAAGAATTTGGAATATTATCATCTTGAAAAGTTTTCGGAAGATAAATGCTGGAAACCAAGTTTGCACACAAAAACATTCATATATAACTCAAAAACATATTCTTTTAAAACTAAACAAGCGATGGAAGTAATTTTCTCAGAACATCTACTTTAAATATCAGCATCAAAACTCGGTATTTTATTAGGCTGGTGAACCGAAAACTGTTCTCAAACGATAAACAACAAAAACACATAAAACATTTTTTCTATAAGTTCTAATAATAACGTTTCCCCTCTAAATTTGGAGAAACGATTGCCTTTTAACTGCTGTTTTAGGAAATTCAAAGAAATATTGAGTCCCGTGCAAAATTTTAGGGTTTTACCCTCTTGAAGTTGAAAACGGGTATGGTTGCTCAATAAAATTTGGAAGGTTATTATGCGGTTATGATTGGCTGTTATGCGCGTGCGCATCGTGGGCTCAAATTGAACGTTCAAAAGTAGTCAGTCACCTTAACTTCTCTACGGGAGATGAGCAAACACATTGAAAATGACGTAATTCGTCATCTACGCATGCTCATATATACAAGAAAAACATAAGATATCTAGTATTATTCACAGCTAGTTTCTCGGAAAAATAATTATATAGTTCACATTCCTGCACATTACGAGTCTCTTATGCGCCGACGTTGATCGCGCTGTGTTTTTACCACACTAATCCAAATCGAGTTTAAGCATCTCGTTTACGGCAAAGTAACGCAAAACAAACTTTAGTTGCAACCAAAAAATCTTCAAAATTAGTGAAAACAAGTAAATTGTTAAAAGAATACTTGTCTTGAGTGAGAAGGTTGCAAAACGTAAAGTGAAATGCAGGGTAACGATGAAAACGTGATCATGTCTGCCGTTTGCGGGAAGAAACAACTTGATGCTTAATCGGTCTAATGTAGAGTAATTGGGATTATTATACGGTATCCCATGAGTGCACAACGTAGCATTATCACTGATAACCAATTTTATTGTCAAAAAGCCAGGGGCTGATCCAAGGGTGGTGAAGGGGGTGGCTAACCATCCTCTTTTGTAATGACAAAAATACTAGAGTGATAAAATTAGATTTCCTTTTTTTTTTTTTTTTTCTTTTTTTGTAAAAAAAAATTGCACGTTTTTATTTCAGAGGCGGATCCCAGGGTGATGAGGGAATTCAAGACCCCTTTTTCCGTCTTTTATGGGTTTCCTGTGTTATAGGCGCGAGTTACGCTGTAACAGCCACCTTCTTTTAAAATCTCCTGGATCCGCCCCTGAAAAGCATTTATCAAATCATAGAGAAGTCTGTAAATCGAATACAGAATCCATCCTCATTGGATTTTTTCAGTCAAACTCTCTCAAATTTTAAATTTTTTAGTAGAACATGAAATTATGCACCTAGAATTATTTATATATACTCATTTTAGTAAAGTACGTCACCTGAAATGCTACAAGGCTGAGACCAGTAAGGATTATGGGAAGATATTTTACATGTTTCAACCGCTTGATAACTATTAGGTTACGTGACATCTTTTACGAGTTACAGGTTTGCATCCTGTGAGCACGGAACCTGCAGTTTGTATCAAAAGCGTTTACTCGTTGGATATGAAATATTTCCTCTGATCCTTATCGATGCCAGCTTTTTTTAAAAGTCTTTGTGACTAATTATGCTGAAGCCAACATATATTTATTTCAAGAAAGTTAGTCACCTAAGAAGGTACAAAGCCCAGACCGGCAAGGATTAAGGGAGACATTTTAGATGTTTTCAACCACTTGATAACTATTGATGGACCTGAGATCTTCAGTTTTTACCAGAGATCGTTGCACCTCCTGTGAGCATCCTTCAGCTTTACTTTGTATCAATATGAATTGTGATCTCTACTGGCCTCAGCTTTGTAAGTGTTTGGTGACTAATTTTTTCAAAGAAGTATATACGATATTCAAGTCCGATCTGTACCTCGCCTACGGCTTGCCATCGTAAATAAGGACAAATATGGACAAATAGTTACTTTAAGATGTGCAAAATCTACGACAGCGACGTTAACCGGAAAAGTAAATGGCTTTACTTTGTGGAAATACCCAATGAGAAATTATGTACACTTGCGTCTGACGTCGCTGTGGTAGATTTTGCACATCTTAAAGTAACTATTTGTCCATACAGATCGACCGCGCTCGTATTTACAGGATATGTAAACCAGGGGGTTATGATCATGTGACTCCCCCTTCCTATTAGCAGTTTTGGAAGGGAGGGAGGGCCGATTTGTCTGGAAAAAAGAACAGTAAACCCCTTGTGACAAATCCCGCGTAAACTTCTGCATGCATTGCACCAATAACATAAAGTCAAAAGCACAAGAAATCAGAGCCCGGTTTAATGTACGACTGATCTAAAAACTTCTGTATCATGTCAGGCAAGTTTTAGATTACAAGTCTACAGTCTGCATTACATGTGGAGAATGATTACAATAAAGACCTTGCTGGGCTCACATGATTTAACGTTTTATATCTTGAGGATAGTGATGTATGTTTTGTAGAACGACTTTACAAACTACCATCGATATCATTGTTCATCTCTGCTCCAAGGTGGCGCACAGGTAATAAAGGCACAGACGCATGAGGCGGGTTTTTATGCCACGTGTCATGCAACGTCGCAAGAATTAGAGATAGCACCGTGTGTCCAGCCGTGCGACGTCGCAAAGAGTAGAAACAAGTCCTACTTTTGACAAGTGGCGCGCGACGAACCTTACCGTTTGAACACAACGTCGCACCGGTGGTCACACTGTGCGATCTAGTTTTTGCGACGTCGCATGCAACGTCGCATTAAAAATCGCATCGTGTGTCTGTGCCTTAAGCCTTTCAGGATATAAGCCCACTAGCTAGTCTGCCAAAGCAATTATCCTTCCAGTTATAAGCTTTCCCGGTTATAATATAACCCATTACTCGGCTAACGCAATTATCCTTCCAGTTATAAGCCTTCCCGGTTATAATATAGCCCATTACTCGGCTAACACAAATGTCCTTCCAGTTATGAGTCCCATCCCCCGATTGCAAGCCCATTGCCGCCAGAATATAATATTTATAACCCTGGTTATAAGACCACTAGTCTGCTAAACTTATACTTTAGTGGCTGGATGTCTACATTACTGTCGGATAGCAGTGCAATGTTGGATAATAGTGCAATTTAGCACAGCCTCATAGATTTATTTTTGCTAAAGTTTTATAATTTTACAACATAAAATTAAGTCAAATTCCCCATTATTTTTCATTGAAGATTTTATATAATAAACAGAACATTACATGGTCGCTTGGAGATACGAGTTTTATCACTCGAAGATAAAATTCGTATCTCCGCGCGATTATGTGATATCCTCTATATCTTTCTCTAAAATTTTCTGAACCCAACCAATTGCTCAAAACAACCAGGTAAAGTATTTCAAAATACTGGCTTTCGAACTATACTAGTTTTATTGCTATGGTTTTTTAAAATCTGCATTGTAATTAATATTCCTGTTATGACCAGAAGGAGCCTCCAGGACCAGCAAATATGCTAATTAGCGTAAGTCATACGATTGTAATTTCTAATTCTTCAGATCTCACCAGCCCAAACATTTTAACCCAGATATTTGTAATTATAGTAGAAACATTTATCTTCCACTGTATATCTATTTAATGAGGGTTGACCATGTAACAGTTGCCGATTTTATTATTGTAATATCGTCCTTTTTTGATTAATGTTATATAAATCTTCAAAAATTGTAAACAAGGAAAACAATTTTCAAATATTCAAAATTAAATTCATAAATTATGCAAAATTGACATTTCTTACTGTTTAGCCAAATTTCTCGCTGCCTTTTCAATATTATTATTATATAAAAGTATACATTTTCTGAAAGCTAAATAAACGTATTTCGAATGAAGTGAGGCAGAATAATGGTAAATATACCTTTAAAAAACCTAAATTTTTTTCTTATTAAACTAAGATGTTGATAAAATGACCTGGTTATAGTTCCTTTCAAGGTTGAGAATCTCTAACGTTTAACTAACTTTTGTTTTTGGTGCCTCCTGTAGGAAGAGCATAATTACCATTAATTATTAAATGATTATTAATCGTCGCATTCGAACCCATAGTGTTAAAACGCGCTTAATTAAGAAAATTAAATTCACACTGTAATAAAGCTACTTAGAACTAATATCCCTTGTATTATGCACCCTATTCCTTCATGTATTAGTCGAACATAGATCTCAAACTTTTGATGTACTACGATACACTATTGCAGTTTTTTTCGAGGGCTTTTTAGGTTTCTGCCACGAACCAAAATAGAACGTAACGGGTTGTCGTTCTCATCGTGAGGAAACATGACAAACAAAGGTAGTAGTCGTCGCCAAGGAGATAATTCTTTACCGGCTGATTTACGAAGCATTCCAACTTCGCCGCTAGGTATGCATGAATTTTCCATTCAAAACTGGGGACACACTACACGAATGTATAAATAAAATATTTGGGGCAGGTGAAGTGACATCTTAGGAAGATTGATTCAGTGTATACCTCAAGCGCCTTGGTTATACAGCTTCTCTGGTATATGATGGCAATCAAGAATAATGTAAGTAAACTTTATTCTTTTTTATTTTTTTATTATTTGATAACTAGACACAAGCTGAGAAAAGACTCGAAGTCCAATCAAGCTCAGCCTGAGACAAAATAACTTATAAACTACAAATTGAACAAAAAACATTAAAGTATAAATTGAAATAAGCTAAGAATAGAGAAGAAACCGGAAAAAAACCCGGTTTCTTAATTCATATAGAAAGGGCGCTATATAAATCATAAAGCATTATAAATATTTTCACTAATATAACAGTAGAGGCGATGTTCGAGGGCATAAATGTGTTTTTGGCCCGACTCAGGCTCATTTTAGCCCGAGCGAAGCGAGGGTTAAAATGAGCACTGAGAAGGGCCAAAAACACATTTATGCCAGAGAACATCGCCTCTATTACTATTATTATAACTTTTTAGGGCATTTACAAAAGGAATAAACGACTACATATTTTGAAAAATACGACATCACGTCTGTGTTTATTTCATCACTTGCCGCGAGTTCACAATAACCTTACTTGAACAATAATATTTTTGTCTCAAAAAAGGAATAAACTTTACCATCAAGATAAACTTGCTTAAATACTGCAAAAGAAGCAAATTTGAAATATAGTCATTTTGAGAAGTTAACTGTACTGCAAATAATTCTGCTCATGCGCAGTAACGTTGCATTTGTCAATCGAACTGAACGACAAGAAACGGTCCGCCATTTTGCCAATCACAGATGGAAATTCCTCTTCATTGACGCCAGTTCATCATGAAATTGTACCAGTCAGTAAACCTAGTACAAAGAGAATGGTCGAACCGCTTCTCACTGATTCCCAGGAGCAGCAAATTCTCAACGAGTTGAGTATCCAGCAGTCTCAACAGACTATTCAACAATTATTACAATTGTAGCTTCAACTTGTAGCTTCAACTGAGTATGAATGAACGAAGCAAGACTTGAAAGACTTTAATATCAGTCCAAAACTTAACTTTACTACATGATTTGAAAACATTTTTCAACTTTGTAGTTCGGCAATTTCAGCTGATTATTCTTTTAAAATATCTAGTTATTTTGTATTTTGAGTTCCGGAGTGAATATAAAACAATGAACTGACTTCTTTGTTATTGTTTGACTCGTGCGCACTGCTACTCAAAGATTAGAAAAAATAATATAAATGATAAAACAATTATTGAACTCGGTTATCGCAAAATATCGTGATTTGTTAGTGTCTCGCAAGCAATTATTTGCCTCTGCCTTCGGCATCGGCAAATAATTATTGCTTGCTCGCCACTAACAAATCACGATATTTTCCTCAACCTCGTCCAATAATTGCTTATTGTTTGCTTGCAGAAATTCTCGGTCTTTTAAAATGTTGATGGATCTTGAAATGGGCTGACTTATAATTGTTCTGTGTAGAGCAGCTCTAATGCCAGTCAAGGCACTTGGTGTTAGGTCAGTTTTCTTGTTTGTTTTGACTTCAGCGTAAAAACGGCGTAGGATATTATTCAAGTCGCTTGAACTTACAGTGTTTAAGTCGCAGTCGATTCGTCTCTTTGAACACCATTCTCTGAATTTTTTTAGTCCCCATAAAGTTTCATTTTTAGTATTTTTCGGAACCGAATGCTCTTCAAGCTTGTTTAAATCTTCTTCCCCAAGTTCTGATGACTGTGAATTTTGTTCTTCTATCAATTTTTCTGCCATTTTCTTTGATTTTTACCTGCTTTTGCAAACACTCGAGGACAATGAAAAGCTTGAAAAGCCGGGTGGCGCCAATCTTAGCTTGTTGACATTTGAATGGTTTCTGTGGTTTCTCGCAATTTCATTGGTTAAACAGACTAATTTTCCCGTTTCTTATTGGCTGATGGCAGCGGGCTAAAATCTATTTTAGCCCGCTGATTTTCGTATTTTAGCCCGCAAAATGCGCCACAATGCCCTATAAAGTTATAATAATTGCATGTCAAATTTTTAGCTCTGCGATGATCTTGCTGATTTTTTCTTCGTTGTTTTCATTTTGGAATCACACGTCACTCCAGATCAATTGTTTAATGTTTTTGTAAAAACATCATCCCACTTTTTTTTACTTAAAGTCAATAATCTTAAAACTAATGGAGATAGGGGGTTTTCTGTTTGTGCTCATAACTTTTGGAATAGTCCGGCTTCCACTTAAAATTGGACTTAGCTCTAGTATTAGTTCTTTTAAATCAAATATTAACTTATCTTTTTAGTAGACTTTCGAAGTTATTTCGTATATTTCGTATATTCCTTGTTATTTTTTTTAGATTAATTATCTTCTTCTATTCCAAAATATTTCTTCTCAAAAAGTCATTATTCATTTTCAGTTCTTTCTATTTAACAATTAGAAGACGAACTCGAGATTTCTATCGGCTGATAGTTGACGAGGGGCTCCGGCCCCGAGTCAACTATCAAAGCCGATAGAAATCGAGAGTGAGTCTTCTAATTGTTTTAGTAAAAATCTCAACTAAACTATACTATACTAAACTAAACTAAACTTCACAAAAGCGCGAAGGAAAAGCCGCCATTTTTTTAAAACAAGTCCGGCTTTCTCTACCCACTATCTATCGGCTGATAGATAGTGAGTACGTTAGCCAATCAGAATGCAGGATTTGCAATAGTATAGTAGTAGAATTTTACTAATATTCATTATTTCTTGTTTATGTTTTTGTATTTATTTATTATTCTAGCTTTTTTTTCAATTTGCCATTATTGATTATTCCTTGGATTTCTACTATCGGCTTATCTTAGAAATTCTACTTCTACTTCTACTTCTACTTCTACTTCTTCTTCTACTTCTACTTCTACTTCTACTTCTACTTCTACTTCTACTTCTACTTCTACTTCTACTTCTACTTCTACTTCTACTTCTACTTCTACTTCTACTTCTACTTCTACTTCTACTTCTACTTCTACTTCTACTTCTACTTCTACTTCTACTTCTACTTCTACTTCTACTTCTACTTCTACTTCTACTTCTACTTCTACTTCTACTTCTACTTCTACTTCTACTTCTACTTCTACTTCTACTTCTACTTCTACTTCTACTTCTACTTCTACTTCTACTTCTACTTCTACTTCTACTTCTACTTCTACTTCTACTTCTACTTCTACTTCTACTTCTACTTCTACTTCTACTTCTACTTCTACTTCTACTTCTACTTCTACTTCTACTTCTACTATCGGCTTATCTTAGAAATAGTGTATATCTGCCAAATAGTGTACAATTTTCGAATGCAAGGATGTACGCAAATGACAAAAGTCGAACGAATTGTGGTACAACATTGAAATCATTATATATTAATGAGACATTGCTAGTAATTGAAAGCAAAAAAAAATCAAGTCTTAATTGGGCAAAGACAGAATGCATGTTTATCGCTTCTAATGACAAGTTAATGAAAATAAGTTCTGAGTCACACGTTTAAACAATTACCGAAAGGAATCTTATGACAAAGCTACCACAGGTAACCCAGTAATAATCATTTTATGTCAGTCTGAGAGCTAAAACATTTCTAGCCCTCTAGTCCAATTGATCTCATTTTTCTTTGATGTTTTCTCCACTGTAGCTGGCATGGTATCATCTATTTGCATTTTTTTGTATGTGGAAGAGTGGAGTAGTTCATGCAGGTAAGAACATTTGCAATAACAGTACAATAATGAATAGACACGTTAACTAAGTCGATTGCTAGTGTTGGTGGTGATGGTGATAATAATGTTTGTGGTGGGGTAGTGCTAGTGCTAACGCTAGTGTTGGTGACAATAATGTTTGTGGTAGAGATAGAGGTAGTGGTGATGGTAGTAGTAGTGTTGGTGGTGATGGTGATAATAATGTTTGTGGTGCATTGCCAGAAATATTGGACATTGGAAGTGGTTTTCTAGAGGAAAAATACAACTACATGGTTTCCAAGCACATATTTATATTCAACTATGATGTTAGTAAAACAATTCTTACCAAAAAATAGTTACTTGACAATCAAAAGAACAACTATTATTTTTCTGTTGGTAAGCCTCACCACAGGAAGCCCATGAAGGACAAGAAACAAGTTTCAAACCTAAATCGTTACTTTAAGCTTCCTTATTGTATCTCAGCTGTCAATAGGAGCTTGTAAAAACAAAATGGCGATATTTAGGGGGTTTGGAAGCTGTTTGGAGAAGTTCTCTGTGGTTTCTTGTCATTTTTAACTGAAAACTACGAGCTAACATTGCGTCGAATCGCTTAAAATTTAACCTAATTTCAAGCTTCTTGGGAACCAACATTCTGAAGGCATGCTGTCTATTTTGAGCGGTTTTGGATTTATTAAACACTCGTTTGGTGATATCGCAATATGTCGCATGATTCAATGATCATTTTACGCTTATTTAGTACCTTGTAGGGTGGGTTGTTTGTCACGATGTGGAGCACAGAGTAAATAAAACCCTATTCGCCGTAAATAGAGGAAGCTCTATATTCCCCATACATTTCCTATAAGACTCGGCGGCTATTTTGTAAGCTGAAACGCATCATTGCGCATGGGTGAGCAGGCTCATGTCCCATATTTCTGGCAATGGGGTAGTGCTAGTGCTAATGCTATTGTTGGTGGTGATGGTGACAATAATGTTTGTGGTAGAGATAGAGGTAGTGGTAGTGGTAGTGTTGGTGGTGATGGTGACAATAATGTTTGTGGTAGAGATAGAGGTTGTGGTAGTGGTAGTGTTGGTGGTGATGGTGACAATAATGTTTGTGGTAGAGATAGAGGTAGTGGTAGTGGTGGTGTTGGTGATGATGGTGACAATAATGTTTGTGGTAAAGATAGAGGTAGTGGTAGTGGTAGTGGTAGTGTTGGTGGCGATGGTGATTTTGATGGTGATAATAATGTCTGTGGCAGTGGCAGTGGCAGTGAGAATGATAGCGTTAATGCCTGTGACATCAGTGATGGCAGTGATATAGAGATTGTAAGCGTTCACACCATCACACCGAAAAAAATTATTTTCATTTCCAGGCAAATTTGCCCTTCGCCAGCCATCCCAGTTGTCATCTGTTTTCCAAGGCAATGGAAAATCAAGTTTCGCCAAGTATGCAGTTGATGGGTATCCTGTTGGAACTGAACCATTGCGTTGTGCCGTCTCCAAGTTCCAAGATAATCCATACTGGATTGTTGATCTGGGAAAAACTTATATTATTGACGAAGTGTTCTTAATTGGACGATCTGACTGTTGCTTGACAAGAATGATTGGAAGTGAAATAAGAGTCGGTAAGAAAACACAACAAAAATATTAACTATTTACTAACGTCCAACTGAATCAAGTTACCATTGAAAAGACATGGTGTACAGTCCAGGGATGTACTTCACGGTCTACTTCCCTTCACGTTGTATATTTCCAATTATTCTACGATATTTCTGGTGATCATTTTACACGTCTTGTTCGTCAGGGCTTAAAACATTTGTTTCCGTTGTTTGTAAAACCAAAGCACAGAACATACACTAAATCAAAAACGCCAAATTACACACTTTACGCTAACTCAGACACAAACAAAACACTTACTACATTGATGAGGTACGGACTCACACAATCAAACCATCACAATGGAAACTCTGGGATTTGGCGTACGTACGGTAAGGAGTCACGGTACGAATGGACACTGAACGGACACGAACTTACACGTTTTGTTGAGGATTTCCCTGCCAACAGACCAAAGCCTTTCAATTTCTCAGACCTTCTGTCATACCTAAAGTTCCATTGTTTGTTACATCCTAGAATTAAAGTTTTCCCACAAGTTTGAAGTAAATTTTGTATGAAGTTTACATTTGGACCCCCCTCTCAACGTTTGGACCCCCCTCTCAACAAATTCCTGGATCCGCGATTGATCTCGGCCAGTTTGCAATAAAGTTGCCGTCGGCCGTTTACACCCGAGATCGAGAATGCAATAAAATCGCAGTTAAATCGCCTTTTAAGTAGCGCGACAAAATTGTATAAACCTTACGATTTCCCACCATACCTGTATCATCGGCCTGTTGAGCTCCAATTAATCACATTTCAGGTGGCCAGTTTGGAAATAATAGTGCTTCAAATCCCAAATGCGCCGACATCCCTTCGTATTCCGGTCAGTTAAAGGCAGCCTTTAAATGTTCACCTGGTTTGAGAGGAAGATACGTCAGCGTTCACGTACCAGGGGCCGCCAAGGAACTAACATTATGCGAAGTAATGATCAACCGCAATCCCACCGGTAAGCAAAGCTCCCTGCTCTCTCATTCCTATTAACTAGATCCAAAAAAGGAAACGTTTTGTTCGCATTTCATTGTATTTTGCCTTGCCTTGCCTTGCCTTGCCTTGCCTTGCCTTGCCTTCCCTTGCCTTCCCTTGCCTTGCCTTGCCTTGCCTTGCTTATTTATAAGATCGTTAATTGTTGATAATCAATTGATTCTTTCTGCAGAAAATATTGCCCTTCAAAAACCTACTTCACAATCCTCCATGGCTGCCGGAGGGACATCAACCAGAGCAGTGGATGGTAATTCAGATGGAGTATATGACAACAACTCTTGCACACACACAGGTGAGGAGAGCAGTCCATGGTGGCGCGTGGACCTGGGTTCTAGTAAACCTGTGTCAGAAGTCTTTATTGTGAACAGAGTTGGAGAACCTGAGCGATTGCACAACTTTGAGATACGAGTGGGTAAGTTGATACGTACTCAAAAGGTATGGAGCTTAGATACGATAAAAGCGGTATGTTGTTACTGAAGCGGACGATGAGGCTGTATGCCGAGTTATGAATGCTATAGAGCGAGGAATTTCGTGAGGAAAAACTGTTTTTTATTGTGTGTGCAAAGTCTGTTTATCGTTGCTATGGAAATGCTGATTAGAAAAGAAAGCATTCAAAACTTTTATCCAAACCTAACATTTGGTATAAAATTCAGATTCATTGAGCTAAAGTGAGATCATGTATAATTGGTTTTAGATTTGATGAAACAAAGCTAGTGTGAAACAGCTTGCTTTTAAGACTTAAAAATCTTCATCCTAACTTTGATGCACATTCTTCGCAAATACTAATAGGCATGAAACAAAATAGATATCCGTGAAAGAAAACGAAAGATGCATCGTATTATTGCAGCTATTATGTATATTTATTAGAGGATATCACTGGAGCAGAATATTTAGAACACGTTCTGCGAGTTTATTGATCAGCTTCAAAAACTCGTCAAACACTTCACGAACATAGACTTTTACTTCGATAGCGGTTGTACGTCACTGTCATGCGGTGGCCATAATCCATCTCTACGTCATTATCTCCATAGAATTCTAAACCAACTTAGGCTTCCATTGAGGTGTTGTCTAATTTCACCAATGATATCAATATTTTATTATTTCCTGGTCACGTGCTGCTCAATATCACCCGATCTTAATGATTATACAAATTATGATAACAAGGTAGCTTTGTAACATTTTATTGAACAGGTGATAGCCTGGTTGATAATGGTAACTCCAACCCCAGATGTGGAGTTATTTATACTATGAAAAATCTCAACAAAATGTCATTATACTGTAAGCCGAGAAAGACTGGGCGCTATGTCAACATCAGGATGCTTCCCACGGGAACAATTCGATCACTGACACTCTGTGAAGTTGAGATTTATTCAGAGAGCAAAGGTACATGACCACTTATTGATATAATGAGCAGATGCTTTGTAAATGCTAAAATGATATCAGAATGACAGAGGTTCAAGGAGCTCATCTTTCAACACTTTAGCCACCTAGCCTCCTGATATATTTTGCTTTTTTCATACTATTTTTATTTTTCAATTGATTACATTGGTTTATTGCAGCCATCATAGATATTGATCAAGCAGGTCCCACCGTGGTTCAAGGACTGCCCATTGCTTTGACATGCCCTGTATTTGGTTACCCAGAACCCTTTGTTGCCTGGGTACAAGATGGAGTGGTCTATCAAAACACCACAACCACGTCAGTTTTCCAGAAAAACGAGCTGAACAAAAACCGCAGTCAATCAAAATGGGAATGTGTCGTCTCGAATATCCATGGATCAGATTTCCATCAATTTCACATCAAAGGTGTGATAGTAGAAACGTATTCTAACCTACTCATATGTAATTCTATTTTTTCCCTTGTTACCAACTGGACTAAATTTCAATTTTTATCCATCGACACCCTGAAACAACCTATGGACTGATCTAAGTCAGGGCACGGCTAACTCCCAGATTGAACCCTGAAACAATTTGTCGGCTGATAAAAAAAAAGTCAGGGCACGGCTAATATACAAATCGAATTAGAATTTAATGTATTGGGTTTTGCGAAGGGAAGAAAACCTTAGCGAGAGCTCGGCAAAAAACCTTCGAATCAGGGGAAAGACCTAAAAACTTTTTACTCACATATGATAGCGAGTCCCGGATTCGAACCGAAGACGTACTCTACGCCAGCGTTGTTTCCCACTTGAGTTCAATCTATTCTCATTTGCCATATGTAGAACCATTATATAAAAAAAAATATTTTGCTTTTCCAGGAGAGTCATTGCACAGAATGTGTGCAAAGCACGAAGTACTTGCTGACAAACGAACCTTGAACGATGTTTTGGGCAGTCCTAATCAAGCTTCCAATGACACTGCTGTGAATGAGTCTGTGTGGTTCTGCCTCAAGCCCCCAGTTACCTCTGAGACTATGCAGGTAAGTAAAACTATGCCTCCGGTGACTGGAGGATCCGGCCACATAACAGCTCTCCTTGCAAGATCACCACATTTAGTAATCATCATCATCATTATCATCAACTTCCATCAAAACCTTCATCACACCACCGCCCTTGTTGATCATCATGGTTATCATCACGACCGTCATCATTTTTCATCGCAACCTCCATCACACTACCTCCTTTGTTCATCATCATTATCATCAACTTCAATCACAACCTTCATCACACCACCGCCCTTTTTGATCATCATGGTTATCATCACCACCGTCATCATTTTTCATCGCAACCTCCATCACACTACCTCCTTATTTCATCATCATTATCATCATCATCACCGTCATCATCTTCCATAATCACCTCCATCACACTACCATCTTTGTTGATCTTCATCATCATCATCACCACGTCATCATCTTCCATCACCACCTCCATCACACAACCATCTTTGTTGATCATCACCATCATCATCACCACCGTCATCATCTTCCATCACCACCTTCATCACACTACCACCTTTTTTCATCATCATTATCATCATCACAACTGTCATCATCTTCCATCACCATCTTCATCACACTACCACCTTTGTTGATCATCATCATCATCATCACCACCGTCATCATCTTCCATCACCACCTTCATCACACTACCACCCTTGTTGATCCTCATCATCATCGTCACGACCGTCATCTTCGAGCTTCCATCACCACCTCCATCACTATCGTCATCATCATCATCATCATTTTTTCTTCATTTGATTTATTAGATCCCTGAGTCTTGTACACCTTCCATGCGTTGCTCAACCCAGGCCTCAGGCTGGCTGCTCGGTTCTCATCCTGGTATTGAGGACGGAGTAGTTCGTCGTACTGTGTGCTTTAACTGGGATGGCAATTGCTGCAGATACAATACCACTATTCTTGTACGAAAATGTCATGGCTTCTACGTTTACAAGCTCCAAAAACCATCATTTGATGTACACGCTGGCTACTGTGCAGGTAAAATAATCTATGGGTTACCTGTGGTATATTGATTCAGAACATTTATTTCTTGGAATTCGAAACGTCATGACAAGCGTTTGCATTTTTCTTAGAAATCTCCAATACTTTGAGCCCAAGTGTTTCTTTCCAACGCGTGACAGCCAATGACGGATCCCTCTACGCCCTTGAAAAACATGTGCTTCACACTGAACCTGACCTGGACCTACTTGAGTGCGTAGCAGTCTGTCTGTCACACCAGTCATGCAAATCCATCAACTATGATTCCAGTAGCAAACTGTGTGAGATGAACAGTGCCGCCAGAAGCGACGTACCATCAAGTGATTGGATGAAAAGGCAAGGAAACTCATATTACGAAATGATGAAAATAATTGACCATAACTGATAACTGATCACAATTGACCATAACCAGAAACACATTAGGTTGAAACGTGTAACACTATAACTATGCATGATTCAGATTTGCAAATTAAGCCTGGTTCACATTAGCGACGCAGGCATAAGCATACACAACCGAAGATAGCGACTGTTGCTATGGAAAGTATTTAAAAATGTCTAAGAGGTTTTTCTTATATTATAACTTCACAAGCAAAATCAATTTGTAAAATGGACCATTTTTAATACGTGTAATGACGTCATCACTCTTGCGTCAATCATGACGTCATATTTAATAAAAAGTTAAAAAACAAGCGTGCAATTGGTCAGTTTGACCCCAAAATAAACGGAATTATTACTGACGTTAATTGAAACAAGGTTGAGCATAGATTTTACTCTACTATAAGAGAGTGGGAAAATATTTAGATTTAAAAACTTCAACATGGCTTGGTAGCCTGGTCTTTTTACCATTTTCAAAAATAATGCATAACTTTGTCTGAAATCATGTCAGCTATCACTTCGTCTATTTGTTAATCAATCCGACCAAATGCACGCTTGTTTTTTTAATTTCTAATGAACTATAACGTCATAAATTGCGTAAGAGAGATGACGTCATCGCACAAATCAGAAAATGATCCATTTCACAATTTGATTTTACACATGAAATTATAAGAAAAAACTTTTAGAGAGATAAATACTTTCCATAGCAAACGTGCGCTGGTAAATAGGTAAGCCCCCCCCTCCCCCCCCCCCCTTAAGGAAGACTGAATATTTTATTCTCTCCAAATATAAAGGAGTTAACTAACCACAAAAGACTATCTGTGCTTGCGTATGTCGTTATGCTTACGCTTACGTCGCTAGTGTGAACCAGGCTTTAGAGTTGTTTTAACCATATTTCGAATTTTAAGCTTCATTCAAAATGGCTGCTTCTATGACAATCATATTTCTCGTTGCATTTCCTGGCTTTCAAAGGAGATTTACTGAATTTGTTAATGGAACACACGGTTTATCTGTCTTTAATTTAATTTTGGGAGTTTTGGAAGCATATGGGAACATGAAGTTCATCATCGAAAGTTTGAACATTCAGGAGCATCCCACCAAAGACATGAATGGCTGTTACACGTTTCAACCCCCTTATGTGTTTCTGCCATAACCTACTTCCGATGTCTCGAATATGAGGAAAGACGGAACTAAAAAATATACGAAAATAAGGTTTCGTGCGAATTGATGCCCGACACAGCAGCGAAAATCAAAATAAACACAGGGAGCCCAATTTAGATAAAAGTCATTTTTTTAAAAGGATGAAATATCGAAAAGATTCGCCTTTATTGAATTTTCGTATTCGAGTTCAAAATAGCGTCTTCCATGACAGATAGGAAAAATGCAGCAAAATATATTTTCCTGACTCATTGTTTTCTTGCATAACTGGCTTTATTCCGATTTCACTTTTTTTTATCCAATTTGGGCTCCCTGTGATGAAGACATGCAGTTACAGAGAAACTCTGAGAACTGACGAGAAATTTAATGTTATTTGCAATATCAACCTGTGTTTATTACGAAGCCTCGCTCTTGTATCAGGTGACGAGACCTCTGAAGTAGGCTATCCTACACTCTGCTCCAGAGTCCGGACATTCTTATATACTGCGCATGCTCGAAGATTGGAAGGACTCGTGGGGCAACATCATGGTAAGAAGGGAAATATTTACAATTAAACATTTAAAATATTTCAAAAACATGAAAGCGATACCCCTTTTTCTCATTGAAATCCATTTAGTTTTTCAAAACGCTGTAAGTTTCCAGGTGTCAAGCGTTAGCAATAGAGCACTCAGGAAGCGGAAACCCGTATTCCTTGCCCGTCTGTTTTTGCAAAGGGTCTATACTCTAACCATTAGTATCGTAGTAGTTCGCACAATATAATTTTTCTTGATAAAAATTTGGGATAAATTTTCAACACTTACTTTGTATTTATATTCATTTATATTTCCAAATCTAAGACGAAGATCATGCAAACGTCTAACTTCACATGAGCCGTACATATTGAAAACAATGGAATAAGGCAGTCTTCTTTTATCAGTGTCATAAGGTTTGGCATATATATGTGATGTTCGACGTTTGAATCTCAGCATGCTTTAGCAGCCATTTATTGAACCCTTCATTCATATATTCGGTTCCTTAGTTTTTTTATTTAGGATTTCGATAATGTTTATTGATACCTAACACGGTATTTTTGTTTGTTTTGTTTTTCATCGGGTTGTATATCTGATACAAACCCGATGATTACGTTAAGTCCTGGCTAAACGAAGAAACATGTTCCCAGAAACATGTTGTGACAGTTGTTTCCAAAGGTAGCTAAACCGTGCATGTCAGGAAACATTGGGAAACAAGTGTAATATTGTACGCATGCGGTGCGGAAATATGAAATGTTTCTGCCGTAATGCAAAAACATATTTTGCTTCTTGGAACTGAGTAGATTTGTCTCCACTTGCAATATTTGGCACGTGGCTAACCTGGGAAACACCGAGGAAACACGCGCGCGGTAAACATGTTTCATCTTTTGGCCAGGACTCTAGAAGAAGGTCAATATAATATCTAGATATTAACCTTGAATTTATAATGAGGAATTCGTTTCTCGGCGTTACTTACAAACTCAACGTACCCGAGGTGCAGGGCTGCAGAAGCCTGCCTCAGTGAGGCGTTATAGTCAGCTCCGCCACATGGTTCGAAAAAAAACGATTGAAAGTTCATCACGTCATATCTCCACCCTAAGGTGACTGACTACTTTAGCAAGAAGTTATTTCATAGAAATTTGTTTTATACAGAATTTTAAAAACGCTGATTCCAAAAATGAAATGAAAAATGGAGTGTCCCGAACTCGTTTTCGAAATAAAGAATTTTGAATATTACCATCTTGAAACGTTTTCGGGAGATAAATGCTGGAAACCAAGTTTGCACACAAAAACATTCATATATAAATCAAAAACTAAACAAGCTATAGAAGTAATTTTCTCAGGATATCTACTTTAAATATCAGCATCAAAAATCGGTATTTTGTTAGGCTGGTGAACCGAAAACTGTTCTCAAACGATAAACAACAAAAACACATAAAACATTTTTTCTATAAGTTCTAATAATGTTTTTTTCCCAAATTTTGAGAAACGATTGCCTTTTACCTGCTGTTTTAGGAAATTCAAAGAAATATTGAATCCCGTGCAAAATTTTAGGGTTTTACCCTCTTGAAGTTGAAAACGGGTATGGTTGCTCAATAAAATTTGGAAGGCTCAAATTGAACGTTCAAAAGTAGTCAGTCATATTAACTTCTCTACGGGAGATGAGCAAACACATTGAAAATGACGTAATCATCATCTACGCATGCTCATATATACAAGAAAAACATAAGATATCTAGTATTTTTCCCAGCTAGTTTCTCGGAAAAATAATTATATAGTACACATTCCTGCACATTACGAGTCTTTTATGCGCCGACGTTGATCGCGCGGTGTTTTTACCACACTAATCCAAATCGAGTTTAAGCATCTCGTTTGCGGCAAAGTAATGCAAAACAAACTTTAGTTGCAACCAAAAAATCTTCAAAATTAGTGAAAACAAGTAAATTGTTAAAAGAATACTTGTCTTGAGTGAGAAGGTTGCAAAACGTAAAGTGAAATGCAGGGTAACGATGAAAACGTGGTCATGTCTGCCGTTTGCGGGAAGAAACAACGTGATGCTTAATCGGTCTAATGTAGAGTAATTGGGATTATTATACGGTATCCCATAAGTGCACAACGTAGCATTATCACTGATAACCAACTCTTATTGTCAAAAAAACAGGGGCTGATTTAGGGGTGGTGAAGGGGGTGGCTAACCATCCCCCTTTTGTAATGACAAAAATACTAGAGGGATAAAATTAGATTTCCTTTTTTTTTTTTTTTTGTACAAAAAATTGCACGTTTTTATTTCAGAGGCGGATCCCAGGGTGATGAGGGAATTCAAGACCCCTTTTTCCGTCTTTTATGGGTTTCCTGTGTTATAGGCGCGAGTTACGCTGTAACAGCCACCTTCTTTTAAAAACTCCTGGATCCGCCCCTGAAAAGCATTTATCAAATCATAGAGAAGTCTGTAAATCGAATACAGAATCCATCCTCATTGGATTTTTTCAGTCAAACTCTTTCAAATTTTAAAATTTTTAGTAGAACATGAAATTATGCACCTAGAATTATTTATATATATTCATTTTAGTAAGGTACGTCACCTGAAATGCTACAAGGCTGAGACCAGCAAGGATTATGGGAAGATATTTTACATGTTTCAACCGCTTGATAACTATTAGGTTACGTGACATCTTTTACGAGTTACAGGTTTTTATCCTGTGAGCACTGAACCTGCAGTTTGTATCAAAAGCGTTTACTCGTTGGATATGAAATATTTCCTCTGATCCTTATCGATGCCAGCTTTTTTTTAAAGTCTTTGTGACTAACTATGCTGAAGCCAACATATATTTATTTCAAGAAAGTTGGTCACCAAGAAGGTACAAAGCCCAGACCAGCAAGGATTATGGGAGACATTTTAGATGTTTTCACTTGATAATTATTGATGGACCTGAGATCTTCAGTTTTTACCAGAGATCGTTGCACCTCCTGTGAGCATCCTTAAGCTTTACTTTGTATCAATATGAATTGTGATCTTTACTGGCCTCAGCTTTGTAGGTTTTTGGTGACTAATTTTTTCAAAGAAGTATATACGATATTCAAGTCCGATCTGTACCTCGCCTATGGCTTGCCATCGTAAATAAGGACTTTAAGATGTGCAAAATCTACGACAGCGACGTTAACGTTAACCGGAAGAGTAAATGGCTTCACTTTGTGGAAATACCCAATGAGAAGTTATGTGCACTTCCGGCTGACGTCGCTGTGGTAGATTTTGCACATCTTAAAGTAACTATTTGTCCATACAGATCGACCGCGCTCGTATTTACAGGATATGTAAACCAGGGGGTTATGATCATGTGACTTCCCCTTCCTATTAGCAGTTTTGGGATTTGTCTGGGATAAAAGAACAGTGAACCCCTTGTGACAAATCCCGCGTAAACGTCTGCATGCATTGCACCAATAATATAAAGTCAAAAGCACAAGAAATCAGAGCCCGGTTTAATGTAGGACTGATCTAAAAACTTCTGTATCATGTCAGGCAAGTTTTAGATTATAAGTCTACAGTCTACATTACATGTGGAGAATGATTACAATAAAGACCTTGCTGGGCTCAAATGATTTAACGTTTTATATCTTGAGGATAGTGATGTATGTTTTGTAGAACGACTTTATAAACCACCATATTGTTTATCTGTGTTTCAAAGCGACACACAATATCCCTGCAGTCATAAGCCTTACCGATAAGCTTAGTTTTCCCAAATCTTGTCCCACAAACAATTACACAATATGTTAATATTAAAATGGCACTTGAATGAAAAACGATGAAAATTAGAAATGCCTTGAAACTTGGTTAAACTTATCTATATTGCCCCAATAGTAGCCAAGCAACATATTTTCTTCACAGTTAAAATTTGCAGATAGAACATTTTTTTTCATCATCTGAATTGTGAGTAAATGACGTCATTTACTCAACCCTATTGTTCTTTTAGTTTTTAAACCAAAATTTCTCAACTGCGAGTGGCTCCCAGGCTAAGATTTTTGTCAATCTGGTTTTCGTAATCATGATTGAGTCATATTATTCTTAAATACTTGAGCTATTTGGACTTTCAAAATATGGGGCGTTTCCTTCCAAGTGCCCCTTTAAAGAGTACTACAAGGATTACAAGGCAATTTTTTCTTATTTCCCCAGAACAGTAAACAATTGAAACAATTTTTTATCAATTTTAAGCGATCAGAGTTTTAAATTCTGAGATATTCTAGCTAATTTGTTGAGCTTGTGGGACATAGCAACGGTAAGTAAGGGGAGTCGGAACCTTGAGCTTGTGGGACATAGCAACGGTAACTAAGGGGAGTCGGAACCTTGAGCTTGTGGGACATAGCAACGGTAACTAAGGGGAGTCGGAACCTTGAGCTTGTAGGACATAGTAACGGTAACTAAGGGGAGTCGGAACCTTGAGCTTGTAGGACATAGTAACGGTAACTGAGGGGAGTCGAAACCATATGAATATCCTTCCAGTTATACAGTCAATACTCCAGTTTCACATTCGATGCAAACCGCTGTTTTTGAAGAACACAGACTCATTTGTACAGGCTTAGCCTCGTTTATAAGTCATCTATTCAAATACACCATTAAAAGTCCGTGGGATTAGTATTATTCAACTTGGACATTCTTTACATTACAGTTGGCTGTTGCTAATGATTTGCAAAAGTCAACCGTAATGTAAAGAACGTGTAAGTTGAACAATACCGATGTTTTGAAATCCCACGGACTGTTAATAACGTCGTTGAATAGCTGACTTATAAACGAGGCTAAGCCTGTGCAAATGAGTCTGTGGTCTTCAAAAACAGCGGTTTCCATCGAATGTGAAACTGGTGTATTGAAGAAACGTTGTCACTGACCGATAAAAATCACTGAAGCGGTTTAATTCTTCACTGTTTAAATATGCGCCAGGCTTACAGTAAGAAAATTATTATTAGAGCATGAGAGAAGAAAAACTCTTCAAAAGAAATTGGGTTGCCACTTGAAGTTCGTATGGTGTCATGCATGATGGGAAATCACCTCTAAGAACCCGATAGTTAAGACAACGAGGAATCGTTTAGGGGTATGGATTGAAAAAAAGAAAAGAAAAAATGAGAAGGAATGGATGGAGGGATGGAAGGAAGTAAAGAAAGGAATCGAAAAAGAATGAGAAAGATGATGGCCCATGGCAATAAATTCTCAGTGAGCTGTTCAGTGACCAAAATGTTTTTCATAGTTTGAGTGCTGGCTATCAGCCAATCAGAGCGCGCATTATATCTGAACTTTTTTATAAAATTATATAGTTGTGATTTAAATGTGATTTTCTTGCTTTCTTAGTGTAACTCCATCACTCAAATTATGAATATTTTTCGGTCATTGAACAGCTCACCTCCTGTAGAATCTTTACTGAAAATCTTATCAGATGTGTCATAGGCACTTTAAAAGGGATTTTAGGATGCAGTTTGCAATGGTAAAACTATTTATTGCCTCGCATTATCATCAATGTATGTCTGGAAAGTATTTGAAATGTAGTCTTGCTAGAGTGATGTGTAATAAAACTCTTCAGTTTGGGTGAGGTTTTTCGTATTTCAGCTGTGTCAACCGGACAGAAATAAGTAGATTTTTTTTTCACACTTGATATAAGAAAGCCGATAGGAATCTCTTCCATTAATAATGAAAAGACACGAAGACAATACACCTTTTCTAAGATAGCGAACATGGTGCATTGTGGACTAGCTTTATCATGCCTTATATGGTGTTATCATTCAAACTATTTTTTCAGTACTTTTGATTCGCCAAAAGAACTGCAAATAGCTACAAGTAATGGTCTGCTCATGCGCATTACGGTGTATAGCCGTTTTACTGCAAATAATGGTCTGCTCATGCGCAGTAATGTTGCATTTGTCAACATGGCTGGCTTACTACCCTGATCTGTCAGAAAGTTACTTGGCATGTTTGAAAGAAAACAAAAACAGCCAAAACACAAAAAAAATAATTTGAATGATAAAACAATTATTGCACTCGGTTTTCACAAAATATCGTGATTTGTTAGCTTCTCGTCACTAACAATTCACGATATTTTGCTCAACGTCGTCCAAAAATTGCTTTTTGTTTTTTTTGTTTGTACCTAAGCTAGACCAAAATACAGCATTTTTACCGAACTTCAGGAAATGTTTGGATTGATTGACAACAAGCGAACTCAAGTTCACTTGAAGTCTTTTTAGTCATCCAACATGGCGGTTATGACGTGACATGTACCTCAAGCGGTACTAGTTAATAAAGTAATAGTATTCAAGGGTAAGATGCACGTGACGTAATTGATCAGAGGATGAGGTCTATGGATCTCTTTCAAAGCAGCTCTATTTGGAGGACAAAACAAAAGAATTTCAATCTCCTGGGAATTGGAAACTATTGTTTTGTCCTCCATAAAGAAGTGCATTCCGACGAGCTGCAAGGGGTCTATTCTTTGGCTTTGACGTGCTGTTATGGTATCAAACATTGCTAGCTGCTCCAAGCTGTTCGAGTAAAGCACGTCTGCGGCTTTCCAGTTCGCTTTCACTCTCGCTCGAAGAAGATCTCCTATCACCCTGCAAAAATAGATATTTTTAAATTTAAATTTTTTTTAATTTTATCGAACAATGAAACAACCTCTGGACTGATCAAAGTCAGGGCAAGGCTAACTCAAGGATAGAACCCTGAAACAACGTGTGGGCTGATCTAAGTCAGGGCATGGCTAACCCACAGATTGAACCCTGAAACAACCTCTGGGCTGATCTAAGTCAGGGCATGGCTAACCCACAGATTGAACCCTGAAACAACCTCTGGGCTGATCTAAGTCAGGGCACGGCTAACTCTCAGATCAAATTGTTACTATAGGTTTTGCGGGGGAGGGGGGGGGGGGGGGGGGACCAGAAGAGCCTACGAATCACGGGACCCAACAAACCAAGGGATACAGACCCAAAAACGATAGAACCTAGAAATAGAAAAGTAGCATCATGGGGTTGGGCTAGGTCCTAAAACTCCACCAGAATTCAGGCTTTAGACGATAAACTTCGATTTAATGTTGTGTTGCAAGTTGCAGAGTGAATGTTCCTCACATTACCACTCTGAACAACAAAATTTTGTTGCGCGCAAAGTGGTAATAAGGAGTGTTATCATACGACCCGTACATCCCTGTTCGTACGCTCTTGTAAACATTGGAAAACGTCACCTGATAGGGGTTGGACGATGAACCAATCCGGCCCTGCTCGAATGTCGCGCGCTCTATTTATCAATTTTAGAAATATTTTCTAGTCGTTTTTATACGAAAAGTTGGTCATAAGATAAAATACTTATTGACTGAGTTAGGTTGGGCCGGACGGGAAAATATTTGGATCTTGGTCATTTGTATGGACCTTGCTGCGCTTGGTCCGTACAACATCACCTCGAGCCAAATATTTTGCAGTCGAGTGCTCCCACTCCGTCAATAAGTACATAGTAATGTCGCGTGACAACTTGCACGATTTTGTTGCTCGTATTTGCTAGTCTTAAGGTGTTTCCCAGTAGTTTTTTATTGACCACACTTCTCAAGTTCATCTAGCGAATTGAAAACCTTTTCCTGGTCTGATCAAAAAGAATTTTACACCAGACATCAAGCATAGATAGAAGTTTTGATTGATGTCAATTTCAACTCGATCGGCGTTTCCATGGCAACGGAAAACAATGATCGTTGAAATCAGTTTTCCTTGAATATCTCCCGTTTTCGATGAGCTTCAGAAAAATGACTACATACATGCTAAACTTCGCATTCAGGCACAGCTATTCAGATGATAATTAGAGGGTTGGATTAGAGCGATTTCGAATAAATCGTAAAAACATTCTGTGACCGCTTATTATGATACTGGAAACTATAGCAGAACAAAAAAATCCTTCGTGTTCGCAAAATAATGTCAAACTACTGCTAAACGTTACCTACAATATCTATTTACCTTTCCTGAAAGCGACATTTGTGAAAACTTTTTCTTTGCGGAGTTAGATTTTTTCTTGTACAGGTGCTTTCAGTAGGATAGTTTGAACGATTTCACCTTCCTAGCAATTTCAAAATTATCTCTCAAACGAACGAATGAATACAGCTAAGGTAAATAGATATTGTAGGTAACGTTTAGCAGTAGTTTGACATTATTTTGTGAACGCAAAGGATTTTTTTGTTCTGCTATAGTTTCCAGTATCATAATAAGCGGTCACAGAATGTTTTTGCGATTTATTCGAAATCGCTCTAATCCAACCCTCTAATTATCATCTGAATAGCTGTGCCTGAATGCGAAGTTTAGCATGTATGTAGTCATTTTTCTGAAGCTCATCGAAAACGGGAGATATTCAAGGAAAACTGATTTCAACGATCATTGTTTTCCGTTGCCATGGAAACGCCGATCGAGTTGAAATTGACATCAATCAAAACTTCCATCTATGCTTGATGTCTGGTGTAAAATTCATTTTGATCAGACCAGGAAAAGGTTTTCAATTCGCTAGATAAACTTGAGAAGTGTGGTCAATAAAAAACTACTGGGAAACACCTTAAGAAGTGTTCTACACACCACAGGGAACCCATACGACAGTCGTTTATGATTGGAATATTTTTATGAAATGGGCTACCTGTTTTACAGGACAATAATTTAACAAAGAATTCCAACCTATTCTATCATTTTATTGTGATGATAAGAGATACGATAAGGTTTGAAATCTTCTATAGAATATCCACCTTCTTATTCCTTGGTCGACTCTCAGGTGATTTGTCTGGGCCTTTCTCCTCGAGATTTTCTTTTCTTTTCATCTGTTTTCTCTTTTCTTCATCTCTTTCATCATCTTTATCGTAGTCTTTAGACCATTTTTCCTTTTCCTTTTCTCTTCTGCTTTCTTTGTCCCTGCTTTTTTCTCGTTCACGGGATTTGTCACGCTCTTTGTCACGTTCTTTTTCGCGTTCTTTGTCACGCTCTCTGTCACGTCCTTTATCCCTGTCTTTATCTTTGTCTTCTTTTTCTTTTGGTCGTCTTTCTGTTTCAGATTCCGAAGAAGGCTGAAAGAGAATGTTATTATTTACTTAGGATACCGTAATTAGAACAATACCATTAGTAGAGCCGGGACAGCAGGGCAATATTTTTGAGTGGGGGTTGGGGACTAATCTGGTGAAATTCTTCGAAAATTTTGAAATTGAGGCTCTCGGAAATGTAATTTCCAATGTTTTGAGGGGCAAATGCAACATTTTTTGCATTAAACTCATGTCAAAGCATTAGGTACCACTCGTAACAGAAAATCATGTTTGAGTAAAAGTGTGGGGTGCCCCCAAGCTTCGCTGCCTATGCGTGGCATGGCTACCTTTCAAGGTGGCGCAGGGAACTGTACAGGTATAGTGGAGTAGTGGACTATATACACCTGTGCCCTGAATGAGGGTTTATCAGGTCTTGCGTGACATTTTAAATTTTAATCCAACAAAAATATAATATTCTAAAAGAGCCTACCAAAATTAGTAAAATTGGAAAGTTTGAAGTGGTTTTATTGAGTAGCGCCGAAGATATGGGCGACCGAAGTTGGCTGACTTTACAAAGAAATGTGTGGAAAAAATTTTTGGTAGGCAAGCATTTTCGTTTTTATTGAATTAAAATTTAAAATTTTACGCAAGACCTGATAAACCCTCATTTGATCAGTCCAGAAGTTGTTTCAGAGTATCGATAAAATCTTATTATTAAAAAAGGAAACTAGGATCTCAGGCAGGAAGGTAAAATATTTACACCAAAAAGGATTTCATGAAAGATATTCCTTTGTTTTGACCCCCAGATTAGGAATCTAAAAGCACAACATAGATGACAATGTTCCAAACTTAAAGGGGCACTTGGACGAAAATCGATGAAAATTGGAATGCTTTGAAACTTTGTTAAACCTATCTATATGGCTCTAATAGTATCCAAGCAACATATTTTCTTCACAGTTAAAAGTGGTGGGTAAAAATTGTTCATTTTTTTCAGCATCTAAATTGTGAGTAGATGACGTCATTTACTCAACCCTATTGTTATTTTACCTTTTGAACCAAAATTTCTCAACTGCAAGTGGGGCTCCCAGGCTAAGATTTTCGCAAATCTGGTTTTCCAAATATTTGAATTACTCGGACTTTCGAAAATTGGGGCGTTTTCATCCAAGTGCCCCTTTATTAAAACCCTGGGTTATAATAACAACACTCACCTCTGTGGCCTCAGTTTTTATTGAATGATGTTTTTTCTTCTTGGATTTCTGTACAAATCAACAAATAACACCATCAGTGTTCTTACCAGACCGCGACATTGAGGAATCGCCGCGCTTTTTAAAAAAATGACGCAGTAGAAATAGCTTGAGGGGTACATCCAGAGGGCGCAAAGACTTTTTATTTTTCAATTTCTAGCCTAATCATAAGTGTGGACCCCCTCCTCTCCAAAATTACCGTCTTTTGGATTCTCTATGGGCCCTGTGGACCCCAACTTTAAAAATTCTTGTAAGAACACTGCACCGTTATACGTTCAGTGAGGGAAAACTGGGCAGTTTATTGCTTACCGTAAGTTCTGACTCACCTTTTTGTGCTTTTTTCTTTTGGAGCTGCTCTCCTTTTCGGGCTCTGCTGGAAAAAAATATTTTGATTACGACTGAGGTGCAGTATAATGGCGCTGGCGAACCTGTTAGGACAGGGCTGTAGCAAGCTTTGCAAATCGTAATCACAAAAAAATGAATATTTTATTCTCAATACGTAATCACAAAAAAATGAATATTTATATTTAATTCATGTTTACTTTTGTGGGGAAAACTGGGGGGGGGATGGTATTTCTGATGGTGATGGCAGTGAGGGGCCGGTCATTATTTACAGGGGGCTCGTACATTGCTTGCACAAATTTTCGTGGCCTTCCCCCATAATTACCCTATGTCTCTCTTAGCTCTCTTAGCCCTGTCCTTTGTGGAGCATAAAAAATACTGGGCCCCCTCTATTTGAACCAATCCCCTCCTTGTAAATAATGGCCGATGATGACAGGCTTTAATTTACCTGATTCGGAGGCACTAGAGGCACTTCTTGACCTTGACCTTGACTTTTTGTGTCGCTTCTTTTTGTGAGATGATTTCTCTTTCTCTTTATCTTTCTCCTTTTCTTTGTCTTTACTGTACTCGTCATCTGAATGAGATGACTCCTAAATAACCGAAAACAAAACAATAAGGACTTTAAAAAAATATCTGGTAACCTATATGTAGCAACCTGGTGCCCTGGAAACCTTGTGACCCAGCTACCAGATGATCAAGAAAACTTGGTGACCCAGCAACCAGGTGATATGGAAACCTGGTAACCCAGCAACAAGGTGATATGGAAACCTGGTAATCCAGCAACCAGGTGATATGGAAACCTGGTAACCCAGCAACCAGGTGATATGGAAACCTGGTAACCCAGCAACCAGGTGATATGGAAACCTGGTAACCCAGCAACCAGGTGATATGGAAACCTGGTAACCCAGCAACCAGGTGATATGGAAACCTGGTAACCCAGCAACCAGGTGATATGGAAACCTGGTAACCCAGCAACCAGGTGATATGGAAACCTGGTAACCCAGCAACCAGGTGATATGGAAACCTGGTAACCCAGCAACAAGGTGATATGGAAACCTGGTGACCCAGCAACCAGGTGATATGGAAACCTGGTAACCCAGCAACAAGGTGATATGGAAACCTGGTAACCCAGCAACCAGGTGATATGGAAACCTGGTAACCCAGCAACCAGGTGATATGGAAACCTGGTAACCCAGCAACCAGGTGATATGGAAACCTGGTAACCCAGCAACCAGGTGATATGGAAACCTGGTAACCCAGCAACCAGGTGATATGGAAACCTGGTAACCCAGCAACCAGGTGACATGGAAACCTGGTAACCCAACAACCAGGTAATATGGAAACCTGGTAACCCAGCAAGCAGATGATATGGAAACCTGGTAACCCAGCAACCAGATGATATGGAAACCTGGTAACCCAGCAACCAGATGATATTGAAACCTGGTGACCAAACAACCAGATGATCTGGAAACCCCAGGTAACCTAGCAACATGGTGGCCTGAAAAACTGGTTAATTAATTTGATTACTGATTGCTGTTGTGTACTCACCCCACTAGCTGATAATGACCGAGATCTTTTACGATGTTTCTTATTCTTTTTACTTTTCTTGTGTGATTTTGATGAATGATGGTGGGAGCAGGCCTGCATCAACAAATATTCAAGATTAATGTGAAATTTTCAGAAATATGATAAATATGTGACAGTGTACTAACAATAGACCATTTCACGGTTGTTGTCGCTCAACCTCAGCCTCGATAGTGCGTAATATATTCTTTAGAATTTGACTACAGCTCACGGTAATTTAAGGAATGTACACATTATCAAACAATTGAAACAGTTAAAAATTCCACGGGCTTTAGTCAAATTCTAAAGAATAAATTAAACGCTATCTAGGATGAGGTTGAGCGACGACAACCGTGAAATGGTCTATTAAGCAAAGTGTTACAAGCAAAGACAAATATTATTCTATTCATCTACTACTGGGAGTTGTTTTAGATTCTTTTTCACTTACAGTAATAATGAATAATTCTTTGTTTGTCAACAGCTTTAAGAATTCGAAACTGGTTTTTGTACAAAGTTTTGGTCTAGAATTTACTGTATTATCGTTTAAAATTCGGGATTCTCCGAAGACAGGAGGACAGAAAATATTTCCTATGTCAACTTGGGATAAGTAGACCTTTCACAACTGCGTTTTTGAAAGAAATTACACTTATTTTCGATGTTGTTTTGTGTTCTGCTGTCCATGTTTACCTAATTAATACGAAAAGGCTGTGAGAACGCGATGATCAATCTCTGTCTAGTGGTCCCGGTTAGTGTGTCCTCACTGTAGTAAAGTTATTTGCTTTGTTCTATTCTTACCTCAATTAATGTTTTATGTTCTAGAAAGAGTTTCATACGTTCAGCTTCTACTGTTAGAGCCATGAAAGCAGGCTCACTAGAAAACTTTTCTCGTACCTGGAAAATTAAGCATGTTGGAGTCTATGAAAATATGCAAGGGATTAGGAGAAGAAGGCTAAACACTTGCCAGAAGACTATGACAGGGTTCGTATCACTAGGAAATTCAAAAATTCCAGGAGTTTTTGAGGAGTTTACCAGGGTATCAATACAAAAATCCAGGACCCTTAACTTTGCGCCAATTTACTACCTACAATAGACCTCATCGGTTTGGGTGTAATGTTGTCCCATTTCAGACCACTTGTCATTCCCCAGAGTATCATTTCATTGTTTAACTGTTGCGCATGAGAAGATACATGAATATGGATACAACTCAAACAAAGAATCTTATTCTCAAGAGAATGACACATGGTCTGAAATGGGACAACATTACACCCAAGCCGATGAGGTGTATTTGTGGATTTTCTTCGCAAAAACAAGGCAATGATTTTTTTCAGTTTCCCCACATATAGAAAAAGAAAATTCAAGGAGTTTTCCAGGAGTTGGTGTAAAAATTCAAATTTCCTGGGCCCTGGAAAATGTTTTCCAAATTCCAGGAATTCCAGGAGCAGTGCTAACCCTGCTATGAAAAAGAACTTGTATACAAACAAACACATAAAATACAAGAAACAAATAAACAAGCATACAGTACACATTTAGAACTAAAAACAATTATGGAAACAAACTTTGAGACAAATTGAGAGTTAAGGCACTAGGCCATGTGGGATAGGCTCAGAGATAATAATATGCGTAATGGATAAGTTGCGAGCCTTAATGTGAGCAACTGAAGAAGATTGCCGTTAGGCCTTTGACAACTTCAAGTCGACTGAAAAATGAGCCAGTTCGTCAGCACGGTGTGTCTAGTGAACTGGCAAAAGGCTCGCAACTTATCCATTACGCATATTATTATCTCTGAGCCTATCCCACATGGCCTAGTGCCTTAACTCTCATCTACTATTTTTCGTGGGATCTTGCCAGTTCACTAGACACACCGTGCTGACGAGGCTCAATACAGGCTGAAACAGCTGTCCACGGTTTCTAGTTGAACTGGCTCATTTTTCAGTCCACTTGAAGTTGTCAAAGGCCTAACGGCAGTCTTCTTCAGTCGCTCACATTAAGGCTTGCAACTTATCCATTACGCATATTGTGAGACAAATTAACAAAACAAATGAATAAACAATTACCTCTTCCCATGATGTGGTTGATTCAATAGCTGGGGATGAAGCCTTCAACATCTGTTTGAAAGCACTTTCTTTCTTCCTTTGCTAAGACAGAAGTTTCAAGTGTGAAAATTAGCAACTGACAATAGAAACAATAACCATATTGAATACAAAAGTGTCTCCGCAGACAAGATTGAAGTAAAAAAGTTATTAAGTCAGAGTCAAATACTGTTTAGTCTTAGAAAAGTTATGGATCCTGTCTGCAATTTTTTTAAAGCATTTTTTTAAAGATTGCCTTTAGTGTACGCTAATATATTAACACACTTTTTCATATGGTGTATTAGAATTGCAAGACAAGTTGCAAGAAACATTGGAATAATTTATTGAATCAGATATTGATATTCTTCACAAAGAGTCAGGTTAAGGTGGCAAGCACTATTTTTTTATTTTGAAATAGTTGGAAGACTACGGTACCCATGACAACTAACCTCTTTTTCTTCTTTCTTTTGCCTTTCCTTTTCACGAGCTTCAGCTTTCTCTATCAGCTAGAAAACAGGTTTAAAACAATAAATAACGAGACAAGTTTTAAAACCGTTGTTTGTTTTTGTTGTGCAGATAACTTGTTGTGTAGCAACTTAGCCTTAACTTAGCCGAGAAAATAGACTTAAAAACTGAAATAACTCTACCCTCATGCAGCCCAACTTTAACTTTAGCACTGCTAAGACAACTCCAGGCACAGCACTTTTGCTTTCGTTCATCACATTTACAATAGTTTGGGTTATCAAATTAATGCACATATACTTGCTGTAAATTAGCTGTAAAAACAGCTTTATATAAATGCAATGGCTTACATGGTTAAAAGACATTTTGATGTTGCCTGTATCCAGGGTATTGCTTCTTTTATCTGCCAAGATTTTTGCACTAAAATCACTGTAGCTACTGTCTGTATCCACTGTTATGTTGTTATCCTGTCAAAAAAGGAGAAACAAATGAAAATTTATGTTGACTTTTTTTTTGCTGAGAGAGGAGAACTGAAAAACCTGAAGAAAATAACAAGAATCAAACTGGGCTGGTTTGGTGAGAGACGAACACTGTCACTGCTATGCCACCCATACTACCTAAAAAAAACCCAGGAATTTAGAGTGAATATGCAAGCAGCACTTACAACCTGAGAAAAAATGCTGAGAAAAAAACAAAAAATTCCCAATAGACCATTTTTCGCTCAACCTCAGCCTCGATAGTGTGTAATATATTCTTTAGAATTTGACTACAGCTCACGGTAATATAAGAAATGTACACATTATCAAACAATAGAATATAGATGCACAAGCGCTTTCAAAAATATCTATTGAAACACTTAAAACTTCCACAGGCTTTAGTCAAATTCTAAAGAATAAATTACACACTATCAAGGCCGATAGAAATGGTCTATTCAATAGGTCTATCTTTTGAATATGGTGCTGATGACCTCAAAAGAGGATACATCCTGGGATGTCCCAGATGTTGTGAGTGAAACCTTGCTGTTTTGACTCTTCCGAGTTCGTGTAGACTGACATATTTTTTCAGTTTTTTCCCCATGTGAATTGCTATTTTTAATGGATAAAAAGGTCCGACCATTGACCATGTAAGAAACAGATAAAAAGACGACCAGTCCCCTTTTGACATCATCGGAGCCATATTCGAGAAAGGTTTATTACAGTAGCAACCAGCTGTACGAAAAACTAAGCGTGAAAAGGATTGTTGTTGTAATTCAAGCGGCCCTTGCCCGAGTCTTAAAAGTCATATATCTCATAGAATTTGAGGAGATGGATCGCAAAGATTTACTTAATTTTTTTTAAACAACACGTATACTTCAACTTTTTTTCTCTAAATTCTTTGAAACGCGTGTTTTTGTATTGGGAAGAGACTTGGAGCAAGGGCCGCTTGGTTAAGCATCGAAGCCCGCTGTGATTGGACGGTTCGTGCGTGCTCCGGACACCTGGTAGTATCCTACCTTCATTATTTCTTTGATAATCTTTTTTTCATCACTGAATCTTGCTTTCAAATCTTCTACATGAAACTTGAAAAGATCCAATGGTGTGGAGCCTGTAACAGAAAGGATACTAAATTATACGTTATCCATGATCACCGCATGGCATCAGTGGAAACTACTGGGAAGTAGATCTTTTTTACTGCAAGTGAGGAGGATGCGCCTGATTGGATGTGCCTGACATGAATCAAGGATGAGCAAGTTGACTCGGTTGGGCAACAGACTGTTGTGCGGGGAGGAAGGGAGGTAGGGGGATCATGGGTTCAAGCCTCTGCCACGGGACCCACACTCAGGGTCTGAGAAGAAGGTCCTGCCTTTGCTCTAAAAATATTTGCAAATGGTTAGTCCTCGTCGTAGCTTGGATGACCACATAAAATGCTGGTCCCGTCTCTTTCAGAGATGTTAAACATAGAGGACCACAAGTTCATCAGTCGCAACTGTCACATTCCAAACTCTCTAAATAAAGTTAACTAATTCATTTATTTTAAGGGTGGTGTAGTGGAGGCGACTCCCCCTCACTTCTGAGGTCTATGGTTCAATTCCTGGACTCGGCATTATTGGATGCCACTCAAACAAAGAATATTCTCAAGAGAATGACATATGATCTGAAAAGGGACAATAAACCATGCAAGCTAAAAATTTCTATTTCTGGACCCGGCATCACATGTGAGTAGAGTTTGTTAGGTCTCTTCCTTGATTCAAGGGTTTTTCTCCAGGTTCTCTCCTTTTATATAGCACCCTTTCCTATGTGAATACTCAAAGGCCGGGACTCAAACTATGAACTCCTGCACAATAGACCAAATGAATGCTCTTACCAACTGAGCCAACCAGATGCCAGTTTCACCCTGGATTCTATTTATGCTAATCTTGACTATCGGCACATAAATGATAGTAATTACCTGGTTGAGCCAACATGTTAGTGAACCTGACATCAGCACTTATTGTTGGATAGAGATCACACCACAGCGACAAGGAGTGAAGCTTGCCTCTCTTTTGCAGCTCATTAAGTAAAAACTATCATTAAGAAGTAACAAACAATAATTATTACAGAGCAGGCACATGAACATGAACACTTACTGTACGACTAGGTTTTTTGGAGTTTTTTTAAAGTCAAACTAAGAAAGCTGTGAACACCTAAAATATGTCTTGAATGTTTATTGTATTCTAACCAATCACATGCGAGAGTTACAAACCTCTAAAGATCACTATCACCGAACTAGAAGGATTGTTTTCAACATATGACTTTGTTTACATACAGAAACATATTTGATTTTTTTGTATGTATACTCAAACCAGGAATAGCTTTGAGGTTCAAATATTTTTCCTTACAAAATCATACGTTTAAAAGCTAGTTTGGTGATAACAATCTTTTGCAGCTTGTTGTTCTTGCATGTGATTGGTTAGAAAACAATACTCATAAACATTTCAGACAAATTTCTGGGTTTACCGATATTTTTTTCTAGAGTTCTGCATTCATAAGTGTCACAACCTTGCATAGTGCTTGGGATATGTATATATACTGTATATATTTGTAGGAGATTGGTTTTGAATACAACGGAGTGCGGTTAAGTGTTTAATTGAAACATTTTGCACATTTGTTTTGAAAGTTTGAATGTGTCGTTGTCAGGTTAAATGTCAGCTGTTGCTAGGGGGCAGAGACAATGTTTTGCCTCAAATTACACATATTCAGATGTTCCTTCAAAAAATTATTTACTGTAAGTATGCATGTGTTCAATCCCTGGCAAATATCTCTTAACCACTATGGGACACCCCAATTTTTACTTTTAAAGTTTACTTTCAAAAATTGTGATTTACGATTTCCCTCCGGATTTCCTTACCACTACTTTCATTGCTATGAGCTGACCCAGACATCAGTCATGACAGCGAAATTGGGCAATACACTGCCGTCAATTAAGCAAATGGTTCAGTACCTGTACTTTGACGGCAGTGTATTGCCCGATTTCCCTGTTGCAACTGTTGTTTCGGTCAGCACGTAGCAGTGAACACAGTGGTAATACAGATAAAATGACCTACCAGAAAACCTTCCCTATTTTTCCGTTGCTGTCGCCGAGTTCTGTTCTTTTCTCTTTGTTTTTCTGCTTCTTGTTCCTGTTCAAGAAGTCGTATGTGCTCTTCATAAGCAATCAGCATGTCTTCTCTATCAACATCTGTCAAAAATAGCAAAAATTTGTTTTAAAATGATGCCAGAAATTGGTAAAAATAATTAAAACTGAAAATTTTCAAAATGGACCAAACTGAAAGGTAAAATAACTTTCACCAGGATTGCCTCAAATTTTATCTCATTGTAAGTTATAAGAAACTTAATTTCAATGGTCATTTTCATATAGTTCCCTGCGCCATCTTGAAAGGTAGCTGTGTCTTTGCATCAAAGCGAGACGAACAGTGAGTTCGCAATGATATAGACTTGTGAATAATTGTCCAAGGTGTTACAAAAAGGTCTCTATCATTGCAAGGTGATCACCTCAGGTTTCGCTTCGATGCAAACGCATGGCTAGTGTACCTTTCAGAGGTGCAAGGAACTGTGAAAGGGACTACAGGGCTTGAAATAGCGGCCTGCCAATGGCCAAAAGCCAGGCAAAACTTACAGCGCAACACGCAAAAGTATGACCACTTTTAATGTATTCGCATACTTCTATGCATGGGCTTTTTGCTCCAAACAAGCTTTTACACGCTTTATTTGGTAAAACCAGACAGCTTTGCATCAATTGTGTCAGTTTAAAGTACAAAATCCTGTTAAATAAAATACATTAAATGTGGTCATACAAGGTTTGGCAGACAAAAATAATGGTGAACTGCCAAATTGAAAATAAGAATAATAAAAAAGCAGGCAAAATTTACTGGACTGGCAGGCTATATTATTGTTTCCTATTTCAAGCCCTGGGACTATTGTTTGAATCAGGTCACTTGTTGTTGATCAGTCCACTGTTCATGGTCAATTTTAGGGTACAAGTTTTATCACTAGCCACCATGTTGGTGGACTATACAAAGCATTCCAAAGCATTAAAATTCTCTAGTTATATCAACCAAGATTGCTGCTGTTTCATTGTTATTTATTTATATCTCAGATATCCCAGATTTTGAGTCACGTGGTTGCACCCCAAGAATTGGAAAATAATAGTCATTCCATCACTTGATCATGGTTGATAATTTTATTGCTCTGAAACCATTGATTGGCAAAAAGGTGTTAGAATGACATTCTGTCCCATGTGGGACCTGTTTGTGTGATCAAATTGTTAGTAAGAACTGTTGTGTATGATACTGTAAGTGTGAATAGTAGTACAGTGTAATACCTTTAATTTCGTCATCATAACCATACGATGGGTGTTCTTTTACTAACTGAAGAGCCTTTGGAGAAGAATAAAACATATTAGAACTCAAGCTGGCACCTTCGTGGGAATCAAAGGAGTGATATCAGTAGTAATGTATGCTTGGATCTCCTCTCTGGGGTCTCAGGTTTGATACCCAGAATTGTGCTGCAGGGGCCGGTTGTACGAAGCCTGAATAGCACTATCCACCGGATAATCCTTATCCAGCGGATAAAACCTATACAAATTCTAGACACTGGATAACTCTTATCCTGTGGATAAGTTTATCCAGGCTTCATACAACTGGCTCCAGTAGTTAGCCCATTTGATGATTTCGGTGTATGTTGTAATAAAACGATTGATTTTTATCTTAAATGATTTTTTCTTGCTTTTCAAAGTGGTATCTTTTTGGGCTAAAATTAAACCAGGACCCCCCCCCCCCCCACCCCCCCAGGTATTTGCCCTTTATGCAGTATATATAACACTAACCTCCGACCACAAGGTTCTATAAGTAATGCTGGGCATACTATTATACACTCGCAGCATCCTCTCTCTGTTGCTGGCTCTGAGTTCCTTCTCTTCTTTTTTCTCTCTCTTGGCCAAAAAGAATATCACATCATCAAAGACATCCTTCCTATCCCTTTCATTCACTGCTTCCCATTCTGCTGTTCCTTCGAACATGTCGCATGCATAACGCCATCTTACAGAGGAATTCATCTTTTTATAGTTTTCAAGGAATGACCGCAAGTCTTCTCTTGCTTTCTTTGCTTTTCTTCTGTGTTCTTCCTAGAGGTTGAAGAGAAGCAAGGCCCTTATCAATGACTGTAGGTAGAGCTTCTTAAAAAGTGTGTGTGTTGACGTGTAGGCCATGATGGAAACCACGTTAATCTGCTTACAGGGCTCGAAATAATAGATGGTCATACATTGGTCAAGATGACCAGCCAAATACATTTGTCATTGCCAAATTTTGGACGGTCAAAAATGATTAATAATTAACCAATGGTAATTTCCATTATAATTAAGTTTCACTGTGAAAAGCTCCACTTATGCATGCGTTTGATAACCTCAATATTTAAGCTCATGACATTTCACTTGAATCATGCAGTATTAAAATCATGATTGTTGGGACCTAATTAAGCTTTACTGCTGATTTCCATGAAAAACATAGAAGGACACTGAGTAAATGTACTACTGATTAGCGGAAATATGACCGGTCAACATGTCCATTCAAAACCGCATTTGACCAGTCAAGTTCCAAATTTGGCCAGACATTAACCATTGAATGGCCGTTATTTCGAGCCCTGGCTTAATATGTGAACAGTAAATTGTCATTGTCTACTGACCGGCCGTTATTTTTAGCCCCGAAAGACACTAGATTAAGAACAGTGGAACCCAGTTAATACGGCCACTAAAGGAATAGACCAAAGTGGCCATAATAGCTGGGTGTCCATATTAAACGGGTAAATTTAATAGAAAATGTGTTTTGTTAGGACCTACAAAACTGTCCGTAATACAGGGTGGCTGTATCAAGTGGGTGGCCATAGAGTAGGGTACGACTGTACCCTTAAAAATGGGACATTGATGGAGGGATTGGGAAAATAAGGGCCTATAATGATACTTCATGTGACGTGAGGCTCTGTCATATTGTACATGTGCCAACGAGAGATGGATTGGCTGGTAAAACTTGTGAGGAGTTGTGAAGGGTTTTATTGTAAAAATAGGCGCTTGTTTAGCGCATGTGGCTACTGCAAGTAGAAACGTAAATAAATATAAAAGTGCAACAGCTCAGACCACGTTTCCAAGACGTCAGTAGATTTTGTTGGATCTTATCGTTCGGGAATGGTTGGCATATTGACATCACAATGGTATTGTAGTATTAGTAAACAGGAATTATTGCTATACACTGTCAACTTCCACCCTACTCATGAAGATAGGACTTTACCTTTTCTTCATTAGCTCTTTGAGTCTTGTATTCATTGAAAGCTTGTTTCTTTTCATTCATTTTCTTCAGTGCACCATATCTTGGATCATTGACAATCATGCGCATGGCTGTGTCCCATGATGCACTGGTTGATACTTCCTATAAGCCAATAGAAGAAAAGAAAGAAAATTTAATTACAAATTCTGCATTCTGATTGGCTAAAAAATTGAAGGGGCATCAGACAATACCCGACCAGAATTGGAACTTGCCCCGTTAAATTTTTGTCATGACGGTCACCTTGACCAGTAATGATGAGCCAGAAAGGAGATATGAATGAGCTAAATAATCATCATGACCAGGGTTCAATCTGTGAGTTAGCTGTACCCTGAGTTACTGTAGATCAGCCCAGAGGTTGTTTCAGGGTTCAATAAAATCACTCAAAAGTTTCTTAAAAAATTGGATTGCTATTAATTTTATGAACAGATCATGGCAGATTGCTCAATGGCTGTTAACCGATTTACTGTATTTACGAATGTAAAAAAAAATAGCTTATTAGAAATCTTAGTCACCTTTTCTCGTAGTAACTCCTTGAAGGCCTGCTTGGCTTCTTCCTTAGTTTCATAGATATATTCTTTTTTCTCTACGACTGTTGGTGTTGGAGTCTCACTGCTACCATCAGTACTAAAATTAGTCAAGGAGATTGTAAAAGTAAAAAAATCTGTGAAAATGTGTGTTTTCCAGTCAGATCTTTGCTTTGCTGGTCTTATTGAACTGTCATTAACAATGAGCCAGAAACAAGGTATGACCCAGCTAAAACTAACTTGGTAACTAAAAATTTTATTATTTTAAGCCCTGCAACCTGATCCTTCAAAAATGAATTTTGTGCATCACATCCTTGTTAGTTTAGATGTTGGATATTGGAAGAATACTCTTTTTCGAGTACATTACTGATAACAGCGCTTTGGATATTTTTGTGACCCACAGGCTCCAGTCGTCTTGCAATGGCTTCCATCAATCAAATTCATGACAGACCAAGTTCATTCCGATCAAGAAACGATAAAGAAATTCCTATGTTAAAACGACTGCATTGTCACCAAAATTTCCTTATCGCTCATTTGTAACGAACTTGGCCCATGGTAAGTTTGATTGACTGATGCCAAAATGGGAGACGTCTGTAGTCAGTTAGGCCACAGAAATATGAAAAGTACTGTAAGTTTCCAGCCAATACTCCCTTACACAATACTCTGTGCTATCTTGGAAGCTAGCTGTGCCTATATTTGCATTGAATTGAGACAAACAGTAAGCAATGATAGAGCTATGTAAATGACTGTCCAAGGTGTTAAAAAAGGTCTCAATCATTGCAAGCTCACTGTTGTCTCGCTTCAATGCAAAGGCACAGCTACCTTTCAAGATGGCGCAGGGAACTGTGAAGCTACTACTGTGAAGAGTACTATAATAGTACATATTTAGCATTGCAATGGACATAATGATTACCTGGATACTGCACTTTCTTGTTTCACTGTATCTGTTTGGTTTTCTGTGGCTCCAGCAGGTTTTTCCTCCTCTCCTTCAGATGACTCCTCTTGACTAAACAACGAAAAACAAAAACATGTAGAACTTCAACTTTTAATGACAAGATAAACTTATCTTGTGCATTGAGCAGCTACAAGATAAATGGATTGAATGCAAACACAAAGGCTTTATTTTTCTTTGCATATCATTATTTTCTTAAAGAGAACTAGCTAGAAAATGTGAGTTCAATTTCTTTTCACTCGATATTTGTAATTTTCGACTCTCATTTAGCCAATTATCTTGTGGGAATTTGGAACGCTGACAGGAATTACACAACATGACTCTACAAATGGAAACTTTTGAATACTGGGCTGCCTGTGGAGAAAAACACAGGTAACCCAATCAAGAAAATACATCATAATACATCATACATTTGCATGGCATTTACATGACACAGGATTTGTTGTCTAATCTACAATATGGCAAATAAATAATACTCAACACTCACTCCTCAGCCTCTAACTCTTTCTTCACCATTTCTAAAAAAAAAAAAAAAGGAAAAATACATAATTATTCAATTGATAATTTTGAAATAATACAGCCATGGCTGTTGGTGAGTATATGTACGATGATGAAATTTGTTTTGGTTGATTGTTATTTCAATCACCCACCAGAAATTTATTGGACAATCCAACAAAGCAAAGTGACAAAACCTATTGTTAAAATTTCAGTGTGAATCAAAAAACCGTGGGCACTCAAAAATAATTTATTGTTCGTTGAACTATCAGAAACGAATCTCTAACTACAAGTTTATCTGACTACAAATTCGAACTTCTTGCAGTTAGAGAATTGTTTCAGATTGATCAATGAATAATATATGATTTCTGAAAATATTTCTGGGTGCCCTTGGTTTTTCGATTCACACTGTAAAATCGCGATGGCAATGTTTATAAACATTACGTCAACCTATATCTAATTAAATTTAAGGAAAACCAGCGAACCCAGGGAAATTATACCTAAAATCAAGGGAGAGACCTAACAAACTCTGCTCCCATGATGCCGAGTCCACCTTTCCGTTACTGAACAGAGTAAGGAAAATGCTGTTCTATTTTTAAAATAAATCCAGTACCTTTCAGATCTTGTAATTCCTTTGGTACTGTCCAAGTAGATTCTTTAGATTCAATATTATGAAAATAAATACGACCAGTGTCCGACTTGTGCTCTTTCCAAGGACAAGAATCAAGCAATAACTACAATTAATAATAAATGAATAACGATTATTGTTAGGATTAAAGCTTGATTAAATGCAGTTTTGCAAATTTACATATTTTTTATACATTTTCATGCTCCTTTCCATAGTCTTCCCACCATCCCTTATGATCCCTGCGCGAGCTCGAGGTCAGGGTAAAATTTGCATATTTCTTATACATTTTAATGCAAATTTTATCCTGACCTTGAGCTCGCGCTGGGATCATAAAGGATGGTGGGAAGACTACGGAAAGAAGCATACAGATTTTACCCTGACCTCAACCTCACGCTTGGATCATAAGGGATTGTGGGAAGACTACTTAAGGGAGCATACAGTTGTCGTATGTAGAGTGTGTATGAACTGCTCTTAAATGTATTGCACCCAGAGTACTTCAAACTTCAAATTTTATCGACACCTTGAAACAACCTGTGGGCTGATCTAAGTCAAGGCATGGCTAACTCCCGAGACACCAGAGGTGAAAGGCAAGTTCTTATTACCACTATGCCATCCTTGACTCACACTATGCCACCCTTGACTCACACTATGCCACCCTTGACTCACACTATGCCACCCTTGACTCACACTATGCCATCCTTGACTCACACTATGCCACCCTTGACTCACACTATGCCACCCTTGACTCACACTATGCCACCCTTGACTCACAATATGCCACCCTTGACTCACACTATGCCACCCTTGACTCACACTATGCCACCCTTGACTCACACTATGCCACCCTTGACTCACACTATGCCACCCTTGACTCACACTATGCCACCCTTGACTCACACTATGCCATCCTTGACTCACAATATGCCACCCTTGACTCACACTATGCCACCCTTGACTCACATGTTTACTGTCCACATGAATAAGGTCAATTAAAGATCTTTAAGTTAAAATATTTCTATTTGAAAATCAATAAGATATAATTTACAGTTATTACAATGAATAAAATTTACCTCTGAATGTGTTTTCAATTCTGAAGGTTTTTGCCAAGTGGATACTTTGGTATCATTATTATAAAAATATGTCCTTCCATCAGGTGCAGAATGCTCTGTCCATGGTGTCTTTTTCTAGTTATAACAAAAAAAAAATGACTGAGATCACAGAATATTGAGATTCAATCATAGTAATGGCTTAGAGGGGCACTTGGATGAAAATCGATGAAAATTGGAAATGAATTGAAACTTGGTAAAACTTATCTATATGGCCCCAATAGTAGCCAAGCAAAATATTATTTTCACAGTCAAGAGTGCAGGATAAAAATTATCAAATTTTTTTAGCATCTACAACCCATTGTTCTTTAGCTTTTAAATCAAAATTTCTCAACTGAAGTGGCTCACAGGCTAAAATTTTTGGCAATCTGTTTTTCATAATCATAATAGTTAAGTCATATCATCCTCAAATATTTTCACCAAAGTGCCCCTTTAGTATATTTTGGATTCACAAAATAATTCTTACTTTTGTAGGCTTTGGCTTTTTCACTTTTTCTTTTTTTTCTTCTCCTGTTTTAGCTTCCTTTTTCTCACTACTCCCCTCTGCTGCAGGGACTTTAGCTTGGCTTGTGTTTTGGGTTGGCTGTGGGCTTTGAACTGCTTGAGTACTGATTGTATTTGCATTTACCGCTGCTGGTATAACAGACTGCGGGACTATGAAACAATATTATCAAATAATTAATAACTAGTGAGGAAAAGCACAATAAAAATCAGTTACCCCTTGCTGCACTGTAAAATACAGTAGACCAATAAAACAATAGGTTTCTAATTCAACCCTCAAAAGATTGAATTTTTTTTTGTCCTCCAAATTGAACTGCTTTGACACCACATGTAAGTGGTCTATTCTGTTACAGAATCGCCCTTATTTACATTCAACTTTAAACATGGATTTTCTCTGCCCAACTCAATCCAATCTCAAACTTTTAGTAGAAATTTGATAAGCAACATAATGGTACTCGAACCTACTACTCTTCACAGTAACCCACGACATCCCTTGTTTTTTTCACCTGACTGTGGTTGATTGAAAACTGTCAGGTCGTCAAATTGTGTATACCATACAATGAAGACTTAAGTATCATGTGATAGTATTCTTGTGGGTAAAAGTAAAAGATATATGACTGCCCCCAAAAATAGCTAATGTATTTCAATCGCCATTGTGACCTTCAGTGAACTTGACATGATAAATGTATTATCTCAGGGCTCAAAATAGAAAAGATAAATGGCCAGACAGTTTCTTATTTCCCTGCTTTCCCTGCCATTTCATTTTCCATTTGGCAGTTCAAAACTTTTTTAGCCTGACAGTAGTAAAACTTGACCTGCATTTTGGCCATTGGCAGGCCCCTATTTCGAGCCCTGTATTTGCAGAAAAACCTACAGATAATACATTTATCATGTAAGGTTCTTCTTCACATGATATCAGGGATTAGTTTAGGATTCTCGGTGAAACTGAAGCAAGATAAAAATGTGAGTGAAATGTCTAACTTACGCATCATTGTTGGTGCTACTGTGGTTGTTGCCTGGTATGTTCCAGGCATGGCTTGTAACTGCTGCATCTGCTGTGGCATCATTTGACCAGGATATGATGGCATCATGCCAGGAAATGCCATAGGGTGTGCACCAACTTGTGGGAAGCCTGGCATACCCGGATAACCAGCTTGCATTGGCATTCCAGGAACTGGCATTGGCTGCAAATATTATAATGGACCCTTTTACTTTTGGTATATAAAATGTTTTCTTACCGTACTTCAGAAAGTGATTCCTATTCAATATTTATTGTTTACAGTCAAACTAAGAAAACCGTGAACACCTAAAATATGTCAGGAATGTTTATGTGTTTGATCACAGCGAGGTCATGCAAAGTTTTTCCCGTTTAAAAGTTTAAAACTTCATATTTTATTTTTATTTCCGTGAAATTAGGGATTTCTATTCAAGACAGACAGATAAACCACAGAAGGATTCAAAACAAACTCTTTTCATGGTGGTGGGAAACATCTTTTTTAAAAGCAACGGTCTAAATAAACATTCCAGACATATTTTACGTGTTCACGGTTTTCTTAGTTTGACTGTAAAAGGATCCAAGAATAGCTGGAATAGTTTGTGTTTCTTATTATGTGCCAGGCACAAAAGGCATTGAAATCAGCACGGTTCATTTAACTTTTCCATTTCAATTCTAAAATTCATGAAACTCGACATTAAAACACAAGTCAATGTTCCTCACAATCATATGTTTTTACTTTTTCTGATTTTTAGATTTTTGGTGCGAAAATGATATCACAAGATTGGCAACAAAATTTCAAGTTCCCTTCATGACCAAGATGACTATGTTGTTCAAAGACCTAGAGAAAAGGATCTCAAAATCGAAGAAAACACTTATTTTGAGCGATAGAATCAAAAGATATGATTTTTAAAACCTTCTATTTCAGTCATTTTTTTCTATGTTTAGTAACAAAATGGCCCAAATAAAAGTTTCTAAAAAATCATATCTTTTGATTGTGGTCTAATCTGATTTACAGGAGAAAAAATAGTTTCCAAGGGAAAAAAGACTATCGTTGTGCCTCCATACATGTACATGGCTGCCATTAAGTGATGGTGCAAAGCCTAAATATGCTTTAGAATGCATGAAAACCCTTTGATTAACATCCATCAGAAGTTACTTTATGGCACAAAAGTGAAGCGTTATTGAAGCTGAGTGTAAATAATCATAACATTTGAGTTTAGTTTCCCTCATGAGTTTAGTTTCCCTCAGCCTTCAAATGACTTCCAAACCTAAATACAAATTTCCCTGTGGTATCTGTTCCAAGTCTGTTAACAAGAATCATAAGGCAGTGCAGTGTGATGTCTGTCAATTCTGGATTCATATCAAATGTAATGGAACACCCGTAGCTGTTTACAACTATCTTCAGCTTAGTGATGAGGTATGGCTCTGTAAGAATTGCCTTGCTGATGCCTTTCCTTTTTTTGAACTTGATGAAACTGAACTATGTAATCTCTTAAATTGTAAAAAACCGTCAGATTTTGAACTACTACCTAATCTTGACATATTGTCTAAGATTTCTGGGTTACCTAACCTTGATAATTCAGATATTGATGATAATATGCCTAATTTAATTAATTCTAAATATTATTATCCTAATGATTTTGATAATTTAGTTCTCTCAAATATCTTTTTGTAGAACTATTAAAAAATCTCTCATCGGCAATTACTCTTCTGATATTTAAACATAATTTAATTAATCAATTGTATATATAATTTTGGGAATACAAATTTAAGTAATTTTCTTATATATTATTTATTATTGTAAAGTTAGGTCATCCTCTCGATTAGTTTATGCTATTTAGGATGACCTTTTCTCTTTATATGTAACCTATTCCATTCTTGTAAATATTTGTCGTATATATTACTTATTGGATATTTTGTAAATTATATTATTATTTTTTAAATTATTATTATTATTATATATCAAAGAAGAATAAAAAATATTGATTGATTGATTGATTGGTTAATCATCACTGCCTTGTCGAGTAAAAGCTACAATAGAATGTAATTATCGCTGCGTCCTGAGTGAGCTACATGTACACCCTAAAACTTGATTGTTTTAAAATGAAAAAGGTCGTATCTTAAAGTCCCCAGATAAAATATCATACAATGATCTAGTGTGATCTCTTATCTAGGGACCTTATTACGATAAGAATTTTTTACGAGTTTTGAGAGAATCAAAGAGGGTGACACAATTGACAGCTAATATTCTATTTCAAATATTATGCTAACAGACATTAAGTCTGCTGCAATAGCGATATAAGATCCCAAACTAAATTGTATCCAGTACAATTTCTTCAGGAGAAAGATGTTTGAGAAAAAACAATGGTGTTTTTGTAAAGAGAATTCGTTCAACAAACGCAAAAACTTACTGCAAAAGTCTGCATGGTTGGCTGTTGTTGTTGTTGAGGAAAGCCCGTCACAGGAGCTGACGAGGAAGGAAAGTTCCCTGAAGCCTTAAAGATAAAACTCGGTTAATACCTCATTTAGTTATTTATCAAGGTAAAAGTCACAAAATGGTTCAAAAAAGAAGGAAAAACAAACCATTTTTCAGAGTCTTCAAGTTTCTTTTCTTTTCCTCGTGTGATCAACTACCCATCATGCTATGCAAGCTTATTTGGTGACTCGTAATATACAGTAAATGGTACCGCTGATCAGTTCATCTGTGGGCATAGGTATTTTTATTTTCCTTCTTTTTTTTTTTAAGGAGGCTAGAAAGGGTTTTTGAACTTGCACGTACGCCAACAAAGATGACCCTGAAAAACTTAATATGACTAATATTTGACAGGCAGTTTACCCAGAAGACCAAAGAACATGAAGTAAAGATAAGAATGAAAATAAAGGATATAGTTTTGAACTTCCATGGTATGGAAACATGTTGGAAATGGCGACTTCCAACATATTTTCAACATATTTCCAGTATATACTAAAATCGATCTTTAAAAATAGCTATTTTAAGCGCATAAGTCTTCAAAGCATCAGAAAACTTCTTTATTTTATTCCCCTTTGAAGTTAAAGCAACACTACAAGACCACAGAAAGCCCAAACTTCGAATTCGAAGCCACTGAGATACTTAGTCTGGTAAGCCTGTGGTCGAGTGGGCTTATCATGATCGTGGGGGCTTATGACAAAAAGGATATTTGCGTAAGAAGATTTGTGGGTATATAATCCTGGGGTCTTGCAATCGAGGGGGACTCTAGCCTCCATTGCAGAGGTTCTTAGGATCGTCACGTCGTCACGCAACGTTTCTTGCGTGACGACCCTAAGAGCGTCTACGTAGGAGGCTAGGGGGGCTCATAATTAAAGAATATTTGCGTTAGCAGATGGGCTCATATCCCGGAAGGCCTAATCTAGCTGTGCGCCGTCTTGGAGCAGAGATGAACAATGATATCGATGGTGGTTTGTAAAGTCGTTCTACAAAACATACATCACCATCCTCAAGATATAAAACGTTAAATCATGTGAGCCCAGCAAGGTCTTTATTGTAATCATTCTCCACATGTAATGTAGACTGTAGACTTGTAATCTAAAACTTGCCTGACATGATACAGAAGTTTTTAGATCAGTCGTATATTAAACCGGGCTCTGATTTCTTGTGCTTTTGACTTTATATTATTGGTGCAATGCATGCAGAAGTTTACGCGGGATTAATCACAAGGGGTTCACTGTTCTTTTATCCAGACAAATCGTCCCTCCCTCCCTTCCAAAACTGCTAATAGGAAGGGGGAGTCACATGTTCATAACCCCCTGGTTTACATATCCTGTAAATACGAGCGCGGTCGATCTGTATGGGAAAATAGTTACTTTAAGATGTGCAAAATCTACCACAGCGACGTCAGCCGGAAGTGTAAAAAAATTTCATTAGGGTTCTGTTCCTTGGGGATTTCATTCAAAACTTTGTCAGTAAAGTCAACTCATCCACAGGGAAGACAGACTTTGAAGGCGCGAAATCCCAAAGTGAAGTTATTTACTCTTACGGTTAACGTCGCTGTCGTAGATTTTGCACATCTTAAAGTCCTTATTTACGATGGCAAGCCGTAGGCGAGGTACAGATCGGAGTTAAATATCGTATGTACTTCTTTGAAAAAATTAGTCACCAAAAAACCTACAAAGCTGAGGCCAGCAAAGATCACAATTTATATTGATACAAAGTAAAGCTGAAGGATGCTCACAGGAGGTGCAACGATGTCTGGTAAAAACTGAAGATCTCAGGTCCATCAATAGTTATCAAGTGGTTGAAAACATCTAAAATGTCTCCCATAATCCTTGCTGGTCTGATCTTTGTACCTTTTTAGGTGACTAACTTTATTGGAATAAATATATGCCGGCTTCAGCATAATTAGTCACAAAGACTTTAAGAAAAGCTGGCACCGATAAGGATCAGAGGAAATATTTCATATCCAACGAGTAACGCTTTTGATACAAACTGCAGCCTATATTAATTGAGGATGCTCACAGGAGGCAAACCTGTAACTCGTGAAACATGTCACGTAACCCAATAGTTATCAAGGGTTTGAAACATGTAAAATATCTTCCCATAATCCTTACTGGTCTCAGCCTTGCAGCATTTCAGGTGACATACTTTACTAAAATGAATATATATAAATAATTCTAGGTGCATAATTTCATGTTCTACTAAAAATTTTGATATTTGAGAGAGTTTGACTGAAAAAATCCAATGAGGATGGATTCTGTATTCGATTTACAGACTTCTCTATGATTTGATAAATGCTTTTCAGGGGCGGATCCAGGAGATTTTAAAAGAAGGTGGCTGTTACAGCGTAACTCGCGCCTATTCCACAGGAGACCCATAAAAGGCAGGAAAAGGGGTCTGGAATCGACGGAAATTATTTTGAGAGCTTCAAGTAAACAGAATGAAATAAGTTTATTCGGATAAATGTTTTTAGTTATCAACACATTCTTATTTCATTTGTGTAAAAGGGATCGGGGGGTGGGGGGGGGGGGGTGATTATTGTAGTCACCTCCCTCATCACCCTGGGATCCGCCTCTGAAATAAAAACGTGCAATTTTTTGTAAAAAAAAAAAAAAAAAGGAAATCTAATTTTATCACTCTAGTATTTTTGTCATTACAAAAGAGGATGGTTAGCCACCCCCTTCACCACCCCTGGATCCGCCCCTGGCTTTTTGACAATAAGAGTTGGTTGTCAGTGATAATCCTACGTTGTGCACTCATGGGATACCGTATAATAATCCCAATTACTTAACAATTAGTCCTCGAGTCCGAATGGCCTACGAGTCAATAGCCCATGAGGCCGGAGGCCGAATGGGCTATTGACTCGTAGGCCATGAGGGCGAGAGGTCTAATTGTTTTAGTAAAAACCTACTAATCGGTCCAATAAGAGGATGCAAAAAGTTTTGGATTTTGCTTTGAATATATTTTTTTTGGTTTTCAAAACCGGCGCTTTTCGCTACTCAGTAGAGGTCTATCACTAATAGACCCATATATAGTAGCTCAGCCAATCACAGGGCTCGATTGGTGATAGACCATTAGTAGGCTTTTTCTAATCTACATTAATGTGCAGGAATGTGAACTATATAATTATTTTTCCGAGAAACTAGCTGGGAAAAATACTAGATATCTTATGTTTTTCTTGTATATATGAGCATGCGTAGATGATGATTACGTCATTTTCAATGTGTTTGCTCATCTCCCGTAGAGAAGTTAAGGTGACTGACTACTTTTGAACGTTCAATTTGAGCCCACGATGCGCGCGTGCATAACAGCCAATCATAACCGCATAATGACCTTCCAAATTTTATTGAGCAACCAAACCCTAAAATTTTGCACGGGACTCAATATTTCTTTGAATTTCCTAAAACAGCAGGTAAAAGGCAATCGTTTCTCAAAATTTGGGGGAAAAAACGTTATTATTAGAACTTATAGAAAAAATGTTTTATGTGTTTTTGTTGTTTATCGTTTGAGAACAGTTTTCGGTTCACCAGCCTAACAAAATACCGAGTTTTGATGCTGATATTTAAAGTAGATGTCCTGAGAAAATTACTTCTATAGCTTGTTTAGTTTTTGATTTATATATGAATGTTTTTGTGTGCAAACTTGGTTTCCAGCATTTATCTTCCGAAAACTTTTCAAGATGATAATATTCAAAATTCTTTATCTCGAAAACGAGTTTGGGACACTAAATTTTTGTTTTCTTTTTTGGAATCAGCGTTTTGAAATTTTGTATAAAACAAATTTCTATGAAATAACTTCTTGCTAAAGTAGTCAGTCAGCTTAGGGTGGAGATATGACGTGATGAACTTTCAATCGTTTTTTTTTCCGAACCAAGTGGCGGAGCTGACTATAACGCTTCACTGAGGCAGGCTTCTGGAACCCTGCACTTCGGGTACGTTGAGTTTGTAACGGCGAGAAACGAATTCCTCATTATAAATTCAAGGTTAATATCTAGATATTATATTGACCTTCTTCTAGAGTCCTGGCCAAAAGATGAAACATGTTTACCGCGCGCGTGTTTCCTCGGTGTTTCCCAGGTTAGCCACGTGCCAAATATTGCTACTCGAGACAAATCTACTCAGTTCCAAGAAGTAAAATATGTTTTTGCATTACGGCAGAAACATTTCATATTTCCGCACCGCATGGGTACAATATTACAAATGTTTCCTGACATGCACAGTTTAGCCACCTTTGGAAACAACTGTCACAACATGTTTCTGGGAACATGTTTTTTCGTTTAGCCAGGACTTAACGTAATCATCGGGTTTGTATCAGATATACAACCCGATGAAAAACAAACAAACAAAAAAACCGTGTTAGGTATGCAATAAACATTATCGAAATCCTAAATAAAAAAACTAATGAACCAAATATATGAATGAAGGGTTCAATAAATGGCTGCTAAAGCATGCTGAGATTCAAACGTCGAACATCACATATATATGCCAAACCTAATGACACTGATAAAAGAAGACTGCCTTATTCCATTGTTTTCAATATGTACGGCTCATGTGAAGTTAGACGTTTGCATGACCTTCGTCTTAGATTTGGAAATATAAATGAATACAAATACAAACTAAGTGTTGAAAATTTATCCCAAATTTTTATCAAGAGAAATCATATTGTGCGAACTACTACGATACTAATGGTTAGAGTATAGACCCTTTGCAAAAACAGACGGACAAGGAATACGTGTTTCCACTTCCTGAGTGCTCTATTGCTAACGCTTGACACCTGGAAACTTACAGCGTTTTGAAAAGCTACGAAACCTTGTTTTCGTATTTTTTTAGTTCCGTCTTTCCTCATATTCGAGACATCGGAAGTAGGTTATGGCAGAAACTCATAAGGGGGTTGAAACGTGTAACAGCCATTCATGTCTTTGGTGCGATGTTCCTGAATGTTCAAACTTTCGATGATGAACTTCATGTTCCCATATGCTTCCAAAACTCTCAAAATTAAATTAAAGACAGATAAACCGTGTGTTCCATTGACAAATTCAGTAAATCTCCTTTGAAAGCCAGGAAATGCAACGAGAAATATGATTGTCATAGAAGCAGCCATTTTGAATGAAGCTTTTAAAAATTCGAAATATGGTTAAAACAACTCTAAAGCCTGGTTCACACTAGCGACGTAAGCGTAAGCATAACGACATACGCAAGCACAGATAGTCTTTCATGGTTAGTTAACTCCTTTATATTTGGAGAGAATAAAACATTCAGTCATCCTTAAGGGGAGGCTTACCTATTTACCAGCACGTTTGCTATGGAAAGTATTTATATCTCTAAAATTTTTTTCATATAACTTCATGTATAAAATGAATTTGTGAAATGGATCATTTTCTGATATGTGCGATGACGTCATCTCTCTTACGCAGTTTATGACGTCATAGTTCATTAGAAATTAAAAAAAACAAGCGTGCATTTGGTCGGATTGATTAATAAATAGACGAAATCATAGCTGACATGATTTGAGACAAAGTTGAGCATTATTTTTGTAAACGGTAAAAAGGTCAGGCTACCAAGACATGTTGAAGTTTTTAAATCTAAATATTTTCACACTCTCTTGACGTAGAGTAAACTCCATGCTCAACTTTGTTTCAATTTACGTCAGTAATAAGTTCATTCACTTTGGGGTCAAACTGACCAATTGCACGCTTGTTTTTTAACTTTTTATGAAATATGACGTCTTGATTGACCCAAGAGTGATGACGTCATTACACGTATTAAAAATGGTCCATTTTACAAATTGATTTTGCTTGTGAAGTTATAATATAAGAAAAACCTCTTCGACATTTTTAAATACTTTCCATAGCAACAGTCGCTATCTTCGGTTGTGTATGCTTATGCCTGCGTCGCTAATGTGAACCAGGCTTAATTTGCAAATCTGAATCATGCATAGTTATAGTGTTACACGTTTCAACCTAATGTGTTTCTGGTTATGGTCAATTGTGATCAGTTATCAGTTATGGTCAATTATTTTCATCATTTCGTAATATGAGTTTCCTTGCCTTTTCATCCAATCACTGGACGGTACGTCGCTTCTGGCGGCACTGTTTATCTCACACAGTTTGCTACTGGAATCATGGTTGATGGATTTGCATGACGGGTGTGACAGACAGACTGCTACGCACTCAAGTAGGTCCAGGTCAGGTTCAGTGTGAAGCACATGTTTTTCAAGGGCGTAGAGGGATCCGTCAGTGGATGTCACGTGTTGGAAAGAAACACTTGGGCTCAAAGTATTGGAGATTTCTAAGAAAAACGCAAAAGCTTGTCATGACGTTTCGAATTCAAAGAAATAAATGTTCGAAATAGATATACCACAGGTAACCCATAGAATATTTTACCTGCACAGTAGCCAGCGTGTACATCAAATGATGGTTTTTGGAGCTTGTAAACGTAGAAGCCATGACATTTTCGTACAAGAATAGTGGTATTGTATCTGCAGCAATTGCCATCCCAGTTAAAGCACACAGTACGACGAACTACTCCGTCCTCAATACCCGGATGAGAACCGAGAAGCCACCCTGAGGCCTGGGTTGAGCAACGCATGGAAGGTGTACAAGACTCAGGGATCTAATAAATCAAATGAACGAAAATGATGATAATGATGATGATGATGAGTAAATGTGGTAGTGTAATGGAGGTGGTGATGGAAGATGATGACGGTAGTGATGATGATGATGATGATCAATGAAGGTGGTAGTGTAATGGAGGTTGTGATGGAAGATGATGACGGTGGTGATGATGATGATGATGATCAATAAAGGTGGTAGTGTAATGGAGGTGGTGATGGAAGATGATGACGGTGGTGATGATGATGATGATGATCAATAAAGGTGGTAGTGTGATGGAGGTGGTGATGGAAGATGATGACGGTGAAGATGATGATGATAATGATGATGAACAAAGGTGGTAATGTGATGAAGGTTGTGATGGAAGATGATGACGGTGGTGATGATCATAATGATGATGAACAAAGGTGGTAGTGTGATGATGGTGATGGAAGATGATTACGGTCGTGATGATAATATTAATGATGATCAACAAAGGTGGTAGTGCGATAGAGGTGGTGATGGAAGATGATGACGGTCGTAATGATAATGATGATGATCAACAACAAAGGTGGTAGTGTGATGGAGGTTGCGAAAGAAAATGATGACAGTCGTGATGATAACCATGATGATCAACGAGGGCGGTGGTGTGATGAAGGTTGTGATGGAAGTTGATGATAATGATGATGATGATGATGATGATCAGTAAAGGTGGTGGTCATACAAGGATAGCTCTTATGTGGCAGTCACCGTAGGCAGAGTTTTACTTACCTGCATAGTCTGAGATGTAACAGGATGCTTGAGGCAGAACCACACAGACTCATTCACAGCAGAGTCATTGGAAGCTTGATTAGGACTGCTCAAAACATCGTTCAAGGTTCGTTTGTCAGCAAGTACTTCGTGCTTTGCACACATTCTGTGCCATGACTTTTTATATATTGGTTCTACATATGGCAAATGAGAATAGATTGAACTCAAGTGGGAAACAAGGCTGGCGTAGAGTACGTCTTCGGTTCGAATCCGGGACTCGCTATAATATGTGAGTAAAACGTTTTTAGGTCTCTCCCCTGATTCGAGGGTTTTTTGCCGAGCTTTCGCTAAGGTTTTCTTCCCCTCGCAAAACCCAACACATTAAATTCTAATTCGATCTGTGTATTAGCCGTGCCCTGACTTTTTTCTTTTTTTTATCAGCCAACAAATTGTTTCAGGGTTCAATCTGTGAGTTAGCCATGCCGTGACTTAGATCAGCCCAGAGTTTTTTTCAGGGTTTAATCTATGAATTAGCCGTGCCCTGACTTAGATCAGACCACAAGTTGTTTCAGGGTTTAATCTGTGAGATAGCCATGCCCTGATTTAGATCAGTCCAGAGGTTGTTTCAGGGTGCCGATGGATAAAAATTTTAAATTATGTCCAGTTGGTAACAAGAAAAAAAATAGAATTACATATGAGTAGGTTAGAATACGTTTCTACTATCACACCTTTGATGTGAAATTGATGGAAGTCTGATCCATGGATATTCGAGACGACACATTCCCATTTTGATTGATTGCGGTTTTTGTTCAGCTCGATTTTCTGGAAAACTGACGTGGTTGTGGTGTTTTGATAGACCACTCCATTTTGTACCCAGGCAACAAAGGGTTCTGGGTAACCAAATACAGGGCATGTCAAAGCAAAGGGTAGTCCTTGAACCACGGTGGGACCTGCCTGATCAATATCTATGATGGCTGCAATAAACCAATGTAATCAACTTAAAAATAAAAATTTTATGAAAAAAGCAAAAAATATCAGGAGATGCTAAAAGTGTTGAAAGATAAACTCCTTAAATCATTATAGCATTTACAAAGCATCTCATCATTATATCAATAAGTGGTCATGTACCTTTGCTCTCAGAATAAATCTCAACTTCACAGAGTGTCAGTGGTCGAATTGTTCCCGTGGGAAGCATCCTGATGTTCACATAGCGCCCAGTCTTTCTCGGCTTACAGTATAATGACGTTTTGTTGAGATTTTTCATAGTATAAATGCCTCCACATCTGGGGTTGGAGTTACCATTATCAACCAGGCTATCACCTGTTCAATAAAATGTTAAAAGCTACCTTGTTATCATCATTTGCATAATCATTTAGATCGCGTGATATTGAGCAGCACGTGACCAGGAAATAATAAAATATTGATATCATTGGTGAAATTAGACAACACCTCAGTGGAAGCCTAAGTTTGTTTAGAATTGTATGGAGATAATGACGTAGAGATGGATTATGGCCACCGCATGACAGTGACGTACAACCGCTATTGAAGTAAAAGTCTATGTTCGTGAAGTGTATGACGAGTTTTTGAAGCTGATCAATAAATTCGCAGAACGCAAGGGCGGATCAAGGAATTTGTTAAAGGGGGGGGGGGGTCCAAACGTTGAAAAGAGTCGTCGAAGCATATAAAAGAAAAGAAAAACAACAACAACAAAAAAAACAAAGATGTGTGCGACGACATATAATTTTTACTACGAGCCTGGAGAGGGGGGTCCAAATGTGTTATTCGTACTAAATTTACTTAAATACAGTGCAACCCTACGTATCACAGGGGGGTCCTGACCCTCCGTCCCTCCCCCTGGATCCGCCCTTGGAACGTGTTCTAAACTCATGGGCTAGAATACCGGTCATCTCGCGGGCGCGCCATCAGCGGTTTTCCCTCTGAATGTAGGGTAGGCTGCCTTGAAGAAGCGTTTATAGGTCTTTTGAACTTTACAAAAAAAATGATACATCCAAGTATGTCCAAGAGATCGAAATTCTCTAAAGGGTTTTACAAAGACTTGAATAACATAAGCAGCTGTTTTGAAGAACAAACCACGAAAAAAAGGAAAACACTACCTGGATTATGGAATAGATTTTTCGAAATATTGTGTATTTTAGGTGAAAAATGGACGATGTTAGCTTTTATCGATAGAACTTAAAATCACCTATTATGTCTACAATTACAGGTTCTTCCAAAATCTGGGTGGACAATTTAGATTCAGTGAACAGAAGATAACCAAAATACGATGAAAGTTTTCCAATTTCGCTATTTCTTTGTTTACTATTGGCCCGGGGGGGGGGGGGGGGGGGTACTCCCCTATATTTGCTATACGGGTATGTGCCGCCCGATAGGGTATGGTTTTTTGGCTTTTAGGTCTGGGGTAGGGTATCATAATTTTTTAATTTGTCTGGGGAAGGGTAAGGTTTTTGTCTGGGATAGGGTATCTTTTTGACATTTTTTCCGGGATAGGGTTATGTTTTAGTTGTTTTAGCCTGGTAGGCTAGGTTTTCTGCCGGCACAAAAAATAACGATTTAAATTCAATTAAACAATTGCCAAATAGTTATTGAAATCTATTGAATAATCGTTTTTTGCATTTCAAAAAAATGTAGGTTTAGTCTGGGGTAGGGTATATGAAATCAAAATTCTAGGTCTGGGATAGGGTCAGGGTTTTGAGGACCTGGCGGTACACCACCACCCAAGTTGGGGTGGTAGTACCCCCCCCCCCCCCCCCCCACGGGACTATTGGGAATGACAGGCGATAATTTCCAAAACTCACCGGTAAGTTTGGACGTTGAATTTCATATCGTGGCAGCATGAAATGTACTTCATAAGAATTGTCATATAACACTGGGGGAGAATCGACGTGGACAAATGCTACAAATGCTCAAGTACGCTATTTATTGCTATATCATTTTTTCTCTCGAAGGTTTTTTCAGTACCGCCGCCATCTTGGTTTGACAAATATTAGAGCATGCTCAGTTACGATGACCGGTATTCTAGCCCATTAATTCTGCTCCAGTGATATCCTCTAATAAATATACTTATAACCCAACGATGAATTTTCGCGCGCTCTCATTGGTTCAAATGGGTCACGTGCAGGACGGGTATCAGGCGATATCCCCCGTCCGAAGTGATATTCGTCCAGCAGAAGGTAAAAACGTTAAAAAAGAAAAGAAAAAACCCGGAAAACAAAGAAACTCGGTTTTTACAAACAAGTGAGAGTAAAATACAAAGACTGGTTGAGAAAACTACGCCAGGAAACACGAAAAAATCAACAAAATATACTGTAAATGTCTCCAATGGTAAGCATCCATGTTTCGTGAATGAAGTTTTTGGTTTGTTTTCGAAATTGTTTTTATAAACTACTAAAAACCAACAAAGAATTCGACAACAAATGTCAGACAATAGAATAATTCAATGTCAAATAGCTTTCATTTACCAAAATAATTGTTTTTATATCCAGCGTGGAGACGAGAGAGAATTATTTTTTGAAAACTCTGGAGATGACCAGTCGATGCAGTTTGCTGAATTCATTTCAGCGAAGTCGTTGGGTTATAAAATAAATAAACCCCCTCTGGCTCACTGGAATGTCGGCTGATAATGTCCTTGGATGAGAAATGGTCCTCAAAATATCACATTTGCCCTCGAAGCTTCGCTTCTCGGCCAAATGTTCTTTTTTCGGACCATTTCTCATCCTCGGACATTATCAGCCGATATCCCAGCCGCCAGGAGGGGTTTATTTACTAAATAATAGCTGCGATAACACGATGCATCTTTGGTTTTCTTTCACGGATATCTATTTTGTTTCATGCCTATTAGTATTTGCGATGAATGTGCATCAAAGTTAGGATGAAGATTTTTAAGTCTTAAAAGCAAGCTGTTTCACACTAGCTTTGTTTCATCAAATCTAAAACCAATTATACATGATCTCACTTTAGCTCAATGAATCTGAATTTTATACCAAATGTTAGGCTTGGATAAAAGTTTTGAATGCATTCTTTTTCTAATCAGCATTTCCATAGCAACGATAAACAAACTTTGCACACACAATAAAAAACAGTTTTTCCTAACGAAATTCCTCGCTCAATAGCATTCATAACTCGGAATACAGCCCCATCTTCCGCATCAGTAACAACTCAACCGCTTTTATCGTATCTAAGCTCCATACCTTTTGAGTACGTATCAACTTACCCACTCGTATCTCAAAGTTGTGCAATCGCTCAGGTAATCCAACTCTGTTCACAATAAATACTTCTGACACAGGTTTACTAGAACCCAGGTCCACGCGCCACCATGGACTGCTCTCGTCACCTGTGTATGTGCAAGAGTTGCTGTCATATACTCCATCTGAATTACCATCCACTGCTCTGGTTGATGTCCCTCCGGCAGCCGTGGTGGATTGTGAAGTAATTTTTTGAAGGGCAATATTTTCTGCAGAAAGAATCAATTGATTATCAACAATTAACGATCTTATAAAGAGGCAAGGCAAAGGCAAGGAAAGGAAATAAAAGGCAAGGAGAAGCGAATCTAGCACTCGACTAAGGGGCTAATTACAAGGGAAAAAGTTGTAATGGGAAAACATTGTCCCTGTTACCAGGGTGACCCTCCGCCCTGGGTCACCCTATGCGAGTCAACGTTAGCTGATATTTTTGTAAATCAAGGTCGAGTGTTTACCTGAGATAGTTTTACATATCTAGACTAGAAAGGCTAACCTGCTGGTAGGGTTACTCTCCTTACTTTGTCTCTAGGTACCAAGGCAAGACCGGGGGCAACTATATCTCTTGAACATACGCTCACAACCAAACTGATAGTTGACCCGTGACCCATTTCCATATAAACACTCGGTATAGTTGACTCGGGTAGGAGGGTGTTCCTGCTACCAGGGATACACATATGAAAACGTTTCCTTTTTCGAATTCTTTTTTGGATCACTTAATAGGAATTAGAGAGCTGGGAACTCTGCTTACCGGTAGGATTGCGGTTGATCATTACTTCGCATAATGTTAGTTCCTTGGCGGCTCCTGGTACGTGAACGCTGACGTATCTTCCTCTCAAACCAGGTGAACATTTAAAGGCTGCCTTTAACTGACCGGAATACGAAGGGATGTCGGCGCATTTGGGATTTGAAGCACTATTATTTCCAAACTGGCCACCTGAAATGTGATTAATTGGAGCTCAACAGGCCGATAATACAGTTATGGTGGGAAATCGTAAGGTTTATACAATTTTGTCGCGCGACTTAGACGGCGATTTAACTGCGATTTTATTGCATTCTCGATCTCGAGTGTAAACGGCCGACGGCAACTTTATTGCAAACTGGCGGAGATCAATCGCGGATCCAGGAATTTGTTGAGAGGGGGTCCAAACGTTGAGAGTGGGGTCCAAATGTAAACTTCATACAAAATTTACTTCAAACTTGTGGGAAAACTTTAATTCTAGGATGTAACAAACAATGGAACTTTAGGTATGACGAGGGGTCTGAGAAATTGAAAGGCCTTGGTCTGTTGGCAGGGAAGTCCTTAACAAAACGTGTAAGTTCGTGTCCGTTCAGTGTCCATTCGTACCGTGACTCCTTATCGTACGTATGCCAAATCCCAGAGTTTCCATTGTGATGGTTTGATTGTTTGAGTCCGTACCTCATCAATGTAGTAAGTGTTTTGTTTGTGTCTGAGTTAGCGTAAAGTGTGTAATTTGGCGTTTTTGATTTAGTGTATGTTCTGTATTTTGGTTTTACAAACAACGGAAACAGTGTTAAGGCAATGGGTTCGCGCAAATATAACCGATAGATTTTCCTATAATTTTGCATATACATAGTTTTTGAGATGGAGAAAACAGAACAACAACAAAAATCTGGGGTCATCGACATAGATTTTGCGCTATGTTAGCTTGAACACGGCACTCCCAAGCGAGTCTAGAACGAAAACAACGCTTCTCAAAGTATTACGTCTGCTTTAATTCTGGTGGCTGCAATATGAAAAACAGAGGCTTTCAGAGGTACTAAAGTAAATAAACTTCCTTGAAAAACAGTTTAATTTCACAAAGTTCAGGAAAAATGCTAAGTTTTGACATTTCCAAATTGAAAAACAGTCGAAATTACGTGCGAATGTCGTCTTTTTTAGATGATGTTTCACGATTTTCTCGAAAACAAACCGATAGATTTTTTATTTTTTTCAATATGTACTAGCTTTAGTTAAAAGACATCGAATTCAGGAAAAAATTGTATAGGTCACCGTATTCATTTACAAGATATAAGTCGTAAAGCAACGCAAAATGAAGAGCGACAAACAGAAAGCACACAGGTAGCCCAATTCATGAGTTTTGTCGGGCATGCCTCGAGTCATCGAACATACACAAAATGACTGCCATGCGACTAATTGTCAAGTTATATAAATACAGTGTATTGTTTCACATCTTGGTCAATATATTATACAATTCTAAATAAAAAGAAGATGCGCAGAAAGATGCGCACGAGTGCGCGAGCCCATTGCCTTAAGCCCTGACAAACAAGACTTGTAAAATGATCACCAGAAATATTGAAGGATAAATTGAAATAAACAAGGCGAAGTGAAGTAGACCGCGGACTGTACACCATGTCCTTTCAATGGTAACTGGATTTAGTTGGACATTAGTAAATTGTTAATAATATTTTTGTTGTGTTTTCTTACCGACTCTTATTTCACTTCCAATCATTCTTGTCATGCAACAGTCAGATCGTCCAATTAAGAACACTTCGTCAATAATATAAGTTTTTCCCAGATCAACAATCCAGTATGGATTATCTTGCTCCTTGGAGACGGCACAACGCAATCGTTTTCCAACAGGATACCCATCAACTACCTGCCTGCTCAAACCGAAATTGTCTTTGTAAACAGATGATAACTGGGATGGCTGGCGGAGGGCAAGGTTGCCTGGAAATGAAAATAATTTTTTTTCGGTGTGATGGTGTGAATGATTACAATCGCTATATACCTGCCATCACTGATGTCACAGGCACTAACCCTATCATTCTCACTGCGACTGCCAGTGCCACAGACATTATCACCATCAAAATCACCATCACCACCAACACTACCACTACCACTACCACTACCTCTACCACAAACATTATTGTCACCATCACTACCAACACTACCACTACCACTACCACTACCACTACCTCTATCTCTACCACAAACAATATTGTCACCATCACCACCAACACTAGCATTAGCACTACTCCACTACAAACATTATTATCACCATCACTACCACTAGCACTACCTCTATCTCTACCACAAACATTATTGTCACCATCAGCACCAACACTAGCATTAGCACTAGCCCTATCCCACCACAAACATTATTATCACCATCACCACCAACACTACCATTACCACTACCTCTATCTCTACCACAAACATTATTATCACCATCACCACCAACACTACCATTACCACTACCTCTATATATACCACAAACATTATTATCACCATCACCATCACCACCAACACTACCATTACCACTACCTCTATATCTACCACAAACATTATTATCACCATCACCATCACCATCACCACCAACACTACCATTACCACTACCTCTATCTCTACCACAAACATTATTGTCACCATCAGTAGCATTAGCACTAGCACTACCCCACCACAAATATTATTATCACCATCACCACCAACACTACCATTACCACTACCTCTATCTCTACCACAAACATTATTGTCACCATCACTAGCATTAGCACTAGCACTACCCCAACACAAACATTATTATCACCATCACCACCAACACTACCACTACCACTACCTCTATCTCTACCACAAACATTAATATTGTCACCATCACTAGCATTAGCACTAGCACTACCCCACCACAAACATTATTATCACCATCACCACCAACACTAGCAATCGACTTAGTTAACGTGTCTATTCATTATTGTACTGTTATTATAGTTGCAAATGTTCTTACCTGCATGAACTACTCCACTCTTCCACATACAGAAAAATGAAAATAGATGATACCATGCCAGCTACCGTGGAGAAAACATCAAAGAAAAATGAGATCAATTGGACTAGAGGGCTAGAAATGTTTTAGCTCTCAGACTGACATAAAATGATTATTACTGGGTTACCTGTGGTAGCTTTGTCATAAGATTCCTTTCGGTAATTGTTTAAACGTGTGACTCAAACATATTTTCATTAACTTGTCATTAGAAGCGATAAACAAGCATTCTGTCTTTGCCTAATAAAGACTTGATTTTTTTTTTTTTTTGTTGCTGTTAACCAGTTGTAATTACTAGCAATGTCTCATTAATATATAATGATTTCAATGTTGTACCACAAGTCGTTCGACTTTTGTCATTTGCGTACATCCTTGCATTCGAGATTGTTTATATGAAGTATGAATAATAGTGGCCCAAGAATTGAGCTTTGAGGTATACCACAATTAATAATATAAATTTAAACACTGCCTAAAAGCGGAGCTCTCAAGAGTATGTAAAACTCCCAAGAGTATATAAAACTAAACTCGGACAAGACGGAATTCCTAGTTTTTAGCTCACAGTTTCGTCTTTGGCCATCTCTCCCTCCTGTTGGAGTTGGTGAAGACCTGAGTAAATCTTCTGACTCTGCCAGGAACATTGGTGTGATATTTGACAAACACTTGAATTATATATTAATCTCAGGTTATAAGTAATATATACAATATGAGTGGCAGTGTTGTATCATGGATTTACTGGAAAGATATGTACCAGCACGTTCTTTACGCTCTATTAACCAGTTACTGCTCAAAGTTCCAAGTACTAACACCGTTACTTATGGGGACCGTGCTTTCAGTGTTGCAGCGCCTAAATTATGGAACTCTATACCGTTTCACATAAAGTCATGTGAAAATGTAAGTACATTTAAATCTAAACTCAAGACTCATTTATTTCGTATGGCTTATTCTTGATTTGTTTGGCAAAATATTGGCCTAATCGTTACAAGAGTGACAAAAGTGTCAAATTTGGCACAGGTGTTCCTTATCCCCTACCAACTAATATCAAAGTGGGTGCCCATCGCAATCGGCCGTATTTCACGAATTATGGGATAGTCAAATTTTTGAGCTAAATTTACGAATTGGGCTACCTGTTGTGCATATATTTCCCCCTCTGTTTCAACTAAAAAAAACAAAAACAAATAAAAGAATGGCGTTTTGAACTGTAAAAGATCATTTTGTAGTTATGAATATGCTATTTTCTTAAAATCACGCAGACAAGTTGATTGTTCATTCACATTTAATAGCGGAGCTCCCGCGCGGAGCACCATACTTAAGAAAAAATGGTAACCCATCGACTTGATTTTTCATGGCTTGATTTGTCCATACATACATACATACGTCCGTGTACCACTTTGCACAGGGTTCCCGCGCGCTTTGCTTAGTCACAAATGCACAGAAAAATTGCAATAATGTAGTAAAAGATGGATCAAGAAGTATTTTTTTCTTATTTTTCCAATGCGAAAAATACGTTTAATCGAAGTCATGTCTGTCTTAAAGTGAACAAAAACAGTTTTTCGACTTTAGCGACTTGTTAAAGAAGATTTAGCGAGGGAAAGCGAGGGAAGATTCTTAATCTTACGATGAATTAAGTTTCGTGACTGATACTTCAGTGAGAGAAAAAGTGGCCTGTAGACCAGAAAAAACCTGATCATACTGCAAGAGTGATATTTCAGTTTCGTAGAAAACACTTCATAGAAGGTAAATTCATTAATTTTAACTAATATTTCGTAAAAAATCGACAAGAAATGTGTAAACTAGCTGGAGAAACTCTCAGACAAGCCAAGGACGTTGGTTCGGCAAACATTGTCAGAGAAACTTGGATAGTTTGTCGTTTTTACTGCATTCTAGATTTTTAACATCTTTTTCTTCATTACTTGTGAACCAAAAAAGCGATATTTGAAGCTTTGATTATTTGTTTTTGATCCCATTTCAAGAAAAAAGGCTAAGACTTAGTAAAAAGACTTGGTTCTTTGAAAAAATATATTTGACGGCCAGCGAACCTTACGCGAAGTCAAAACAAGATTCCAGTTTCATAATCATATGAATATTTTGACATTTTTATAGATAATTTATTCTAATGTTGAATGAAATATGAAAAAGGAATACATATCACACCAAATATTTGCTATTTATCGGGCTTTTCCAGCAATCACTATTACACAATCGCAAAAATGATGAGCTTGTTTTTTTTTATGGATAAGCTTATGTTTTTGTAAGATTTTTCGCTCGATAATAAAGTTAAGAATAAATCTAAAAAAAATACTTTTCAAAGACCAACTTACTAACAAAGAAAATTATTATCTTGCATTAATGAATATGTCTCTTTTTACGTGTGAAGTTCAAGTGAATGTAAGCTTAAGCTTATCAGTAATATTTTTCGACAATTTTCAGTTTAGTTTACTTTCCACCTAAAAAACTTACAACTTTGATTACTAAGATTTGCTGAATAAAATCCTTCGTTCTATACATGTATTCATATGTTCTACAATGTATAATTATTATTCTTCGAATTGAAAAGTTCTCTAATGCTTTTGAAGGCTTAAAATAATGGTTTTTCTTTTAGTTTTTCCTCCTGAATTCTGGTAAAATCAAACAATGTGGTAACGCTATAACCAGCGTTATGCCGCGTCACACAATTGTCACGCTTTTAGCACTAAATATACTATTTATGGGAGCTCCGCTTTTAGGCAGTGCCTAAATCTATATATTAGCGGAGCACCATACTTAAGAAAAAATGGTAACCCATCGACTTGATTTTTCATGGCTTGATTTGTCCATACATACGTACGTCCGTCCGTGTACCACTTTGCACAGGGTTCCCGCGCGCTTTGCTTACTCACAAATGCACAGAAAAATTGCAATAATGTAGTCAAAGATGGATCAAGAAGTATTTTTTTCTTATTTTTGCAATGCGAAAAATATGTTTAATCGAATTCATGTCTGTCTTAAAGTGAACAAAAACAATTTTTCGACTTTAGCGACTTGTTAAAGAAGATTTAGCGACGGGAAAGCGAGGGAAGATTCTTAATTTTACGATAAAGTTTCGTGAGTGAAACTTCAGTGAGAGAAAAAGTGGCCTGTAGACCAGAAAAACCTGATTATACTGCAAGAATGATATTTCAGTTCCGTAGAAAACACTTCATAGAAGGTAAATTCATTCATTTCAACTAATATTTCGTAAAAAATCCGACAAGAAATGTGTAAACTAGCTGAAGAAACTCTCAGACAAGCCAAGGACGTTGGTTCGGCAAACATTGTCAGAGAAACTTGGATAGTTTCTCGTTTTTACTGCATTCTAGATTTTTATCATCTTTTTCTTTATTACTTGTGAACCAAAAAAGCGATATTTGAAGCTTTGATTATTTGTTTTTGATCCCATTTCAAGAAAAAAGGCTAAGACTTAGTAAAAAGACTTGGTTCTTTGAAAAAATATATTTGACGGCCAGCGAACCTTACTCGAAGTCAAAACAAGATTCCAGTTTCATAATCATATGAATATTTTGACATTTTTATAGATAATTTATTTTAATGTTGAATGAAATATGAAAAAGGAATACATATCACACCAAATATTTGCTATTTATCGGGCTTTTCCAGCTATTACTATTACACAATCGCAAAAATGATGAGCTTGTTTTTTTCATGGATAAGCTTATGTTTTTTGTAAGATATTTCCCTCGATAATACAGTTAAGAATAAATTTGAAAAAAAAACTTTTCAAAGGCCAACTTACTAACAAAGAAAATTATTATCTTGCATTAATGAATATGTCTCTTTTTACATGTGAAATTCAAGTGAATGTCAGCTTAAGCTTATCAGTAATATTTTTGGACAATTTTCAGTGTAGTTCACTTTCCACCTAAAAATCTTACAATTTTGATTACTAAGATTTGCTGAATAAAATCTTTTGTTCTATGCATGTATTCATATGTTCTACAATCTATAATTATTATTCTTCGAATTGAAAAGTTTTCTAATGCTTTTGAAGGCTTAAAATAATGGTTTTTCTTTTAGTTTTTCTTCCTGAATTCTGGTAAAATCAAACAATGTGGTAACGCTATAACCAGCGTTATTCCGCGTCACACAATTGTCACGTTTTTAGCACTAAATATACTATTTATGGGAGCTCCGCATTTAGGCAGTGCCTAAATCTATATATTAGTTGTAAACATGCAAACATGAAAGTTTTAATGGAGCCTTGCGAATAGTATTGAGAATAATATCGGTTTGAAAATGTCTTGGAATAATGAATTATTGCATCCGAAGTCCAAGGAATAATTAAAAATGGCAAATTGAAAAAAACTAGAATAATCAATAAATACAAAAATATAAAAAAGACATAATGAATAATAGAAAAAACTGAAAATGAATAATGACTTTTTGAGAAGAAATATTTTGGAATATTTGCGAATAATGAAAAACTTTCGGGTAATCGAAAAATTCTGCTTCCTCCCCGAAGGAAGAACAAGAAGCTTAAGAAGTTGAAGGAAGTATCAGGAAGAAGAAGAATTGTAATTTTTAACAAAAAGAGAATTCATTACTAAGAAGAAGAAAAAGAAGAAGAAGAAGAAGAAGAAGAAGAAGAAGAAGAAGAAGAAGAAGAAGAAGAAGAAGAAGAAGAAGATAGAGTAGAATAATACTAATACTTTATTTTAACGCGCGGAAAAGTTTTAAGACGCTTCACATAATAGAAAATTATGCAATACATAAAAAATATATATACGAAACAGCTTAGAAAGTCTACTAAAAAAGATAAGTTAAGATTTGATTTAAAAGAACTAATACTAGAGCTAAGTCCAATTTTACGTGGAAGACTATTCCAAAAGTTATGAGCACAAACAGAAAACCCCCTATCTCCATTAGTTTTAAGATTATTGACTTTTAGTCAAAAAAGTGGGATGATGTTTGTACAAAAACTCTATCATTCACCAGAAAAAGGATTAAAAAATTGATCTGGAGTGATCGAAGAAAAAATCTGACATGCAATTAGTGAAAATTATTTATAATGATTTATGAATTATATAGCGCCCTTTCTATATGAATTACTTACATTATTCTTGATAGCCATCATATACCAGAGAAGCTGTATAACCAAGGGGCTTGAGGTATACTCTGCATGAATCTTCCTAAGATGTCACTTCACCTGCCTCAAATACTTTATTTATAAATTCGTGTTGTGTCCCCAGTTTTGTTTGAAAAATGAAAACTCTATTGTATTCATGAATACCCAGCGGCGAATTGGAGTGCTTTCTAAATCAGCCGGTAAAGAATTATCTCCTTAGCGACGACTACTACCTTCAGTTTGTTTCTAATGTTTCCTCACGGTGAGAACGCCCACCCGTTCTATTTTCGTTCGTGACAGAAACCTAAAAAGCCCTCGAAAAAACCTGCAATAGTCTATCGTAGTACAACAAGATTGTTTGTTGGACTAATACATGAAGGAATAGGGTGCATGATAAAAGGGATATCAAGTCTAAGTAGCTTTATTACATGCAGTGTCAATTTAAATTTCTTTAGCGCGTTTTAACACTATGGGTTCGAATGCGACGATTAATAATCAATTAATAATTAATGGTAATTATGCTCTTCCTACAGGAGGCACCAAAAACAAAAGTTAGTTAAACGTTAGAGATTCTCAACCTTGAAAGGAACTATAACCAGGTCATTTTATCAACATCTTAGTTTAATAAGGAAAAAATTAGTTTTTTAAAAATCCTCTAGTATGGTGAGAAATGGAACATGATCTAATAGGAATGATTACAAAACATTACTGGGTGATGTATTCATTCACTTGCCACAAAACATGATCATGAAGAAGAGAAAGGATGAAAGAAATGTAATTTTTTTAGGGAAAAAAGTATATTTTATTGATGAAAAGCAGATGTAAGAAATAACAATTGACCCAACAAAACACATTAAAAATGTAATAGTACAAGCTGCTGATATTTACATCAGTAAGATGGAGAAGAACACAACAGTACAATTTGAAAGAGTTTCATGTAGAAATATAAACCATCAATATGTATTTGTGTGTAAGACATTAACCTCATATAAGTAAAAAGTTATTTTATCTCGTCAAAACGAAGACTGGTCTTCTGCAAGAATCGAGCATTGAGGTTAAGATGAAAATGATAATAATTAAAAGTCTCGAAAAAGATAATAATTCTAGTTTTTTTCTTTTTTTCAAAATTGGTCAGAATAAAGATTAGGATAAGTTCTACATAGAAAAAATACTCTGATTTAAAAAAAAAAAAATTTTTTTTTTTTTTAAGCCGTACGGCAGCCGTTTTGATGTAATGGGAAGCCCTCTTAGGTAATCGAAATCCGCCTGTGGCGAAAAGGCTCGTCTACTACTGGTTAATGACCATAGTAGTAAGAAATAAAATAAATATTTCGAAACACGAGATACTACTAAACACTAAGAAATGTCAATTTTGGATAATTCATGAATTTAATTTTGAATATTTCAAAATTGTTTTACTTGTTTACAATTTTTGAAGATTTATATGACATTAATCAAAAAAGGACGATATTACGATAATAAAATCGGCAACTGTTACATGGTCAACCCTCATTAAATAGATATACAGTGGAAGATAAATGTTTCTACTATAATTACAAATATCTGGGATAAAATATTCGGGCTGGTGAGATCTGAAGAATTAGAAATTACAATCGTATGACTTACGTTAATTAGCATATTGCTGGTCCTGAAGGCTCCTTCTGGTCATAACAGGAATATTAATTACAATGCAGATTTTAAAAAATCATAGCAATAAAACTAGTATAGTTCGAAAGCCAGTATTTTGAAATACTTTACCTGGTTGTTTTGAGCAATTAGTTGGGTTCAGAAAATTTTAGAGAAAGATATAGAGGATATCACATGGTCGCGCGGAGATTTGACTTTGACTTAATTTGACTTAAGTTTATATTCTAAAATTATAAAACTTTAGCAAAAATAAATCTATGAGGCTGTGCTAAATTGCACTATAATCCAACATTGCACTGCTATCCGACAGTAATGTAGACATCCAGCCACTAAATTATAAGTTTAGCAGACTAGTGGGCTTATAACCAGGGTTATAAATATTATATTCTGGCGGCAATGGGCTTGCAATCGGGGGATGGGACTCATAACTGGAAGGATATTTGTGTTAGCCGAGTAATGGGTTGTATTATAACAAGGAAGGCTTATAACTGGAAGGATAATTGCGTTGGCAGACTAGCTAGTGGGCTTATATCCTGAAAGGCTTAGGGCGCAGACACACGATGCGATTTTTAATGCGACGTTGCATGCGACGTCGAAAAAACTAGATCGCACAGTGTGACCACCGGTGCGGCGTTGTGTTCAAACGGTAAGGTTCGTCGCGCGCCACTTCGCAAAAGTAGGACTCGTTTCTACTCTTTGCGACGTCGCACGGCTGGACACACGGTGCAATCTCTAATTCTTGCGACGTTGCATGACACGTGGCATAAAAAACCGCCTCATGCGTCTGTGCCTTTATTACCTGCGCGCCACCTTGGAACAGAGATGAACAATGATATCGATGGTAGTTTGTAAAGTCGTTCTACAAAACATACATCACTATCCTCAAGATATAAAACGTTAGATCATGTGAGCCCAGCAAGGTCTTTATTGTAATCATTCTCCACATGTAATGTAGACTGTAGACTTGTAATCTAAAACTTGCCTGACATGATACAGAAGTTTTTAGATCAGTCGTACATTAAACCGGGCTCTGATTTCTTGTGCTTTTGACTTTATATTATTGGTGCAATGCATGCAGAAGTTTACGCGGGATTTGTCACAAGGGGTTCACTGTTCTTTTATCCAGACAAATCGGCCCTCCCTCCCTTACAAAACTGCTTATAGGAAGGGGGAGTCACATGATCATAACCCCCTGGTTTACATATCCTGTAAATACGAGCGCGGTCGATCTGTATGGACAAATAGGGACTTAAGGATTTCAAAATCTACCACAGCGACGTCAGCCGGAAATGTAAAAAAATTTCATTAGGGTTCTGTTCATTGGGGATTTCATTCAAAACTTTGTGAGTAAAGTCAACTCATCCACAGGGAAGACAGACTTTGAAGGCGCGAAATCCCAAAGTGAAATTATTTACTCTTACGGTTAACGTCGCTGTCGTAGATTTTGCACATCTTAAAGTCCTTATTTACGATGGTAAGCCGTAGGCGAGGTACAGATCGGAGTTAAATATCGTATGTACTTCTTTGAAAAAATTAGTCACCAAAAAACCTACAAAGCTGAGGCCAGCAAAGATCACAATTCATATTGATACAAAGTAAAGCTGAAGGATGCTCACAGGAGATGCAGCGATGTCTGGTAAAAACTGAAGATCTCAGGTCCATCAATAGTTATCAAGTGGTTGAAAACATCTAAAATGTCTCCCATAATCCTTGCCGGTCTGAGCTATGTACCTTTTTAGGTGACTAACTTTCTTGAAATAAATATGTGCTGGCTTAAGCATAATTAGCCACAAAGACTTTAAAAAAAAGCTGGCACCGATAAGGATCAGAGGAAATATTTCATATCCAACGAGTAACGCTTTTGATACAAACTGCAGGATCAGTGCTCACAGGAGGCAAACCTGTAACTTGTAAAAGATGTCACGTAACCCAATAGTTATCAAGCGGTTGAAACATGTAAAATATCTTCCCATAATCCTTACTGGTCTCAGCCTTGTAGCATTTCAGGTGACGTACTTTACTAAAATGAGTATATATAAATAATTCTAGGTGCATAATTTCATGTTGTATAAAATTTTGATATTTGAGTGAGTATGACTGAAAAAATCCAATGAGGATGGATTCTGTATTCGATTTACAGACTTTTCTATGATTTGATAAATGCTTTTCAGGGGCGGATCCAGGAGTTTTTAAAAGAAGGTGGCTGTTACAGCGTAACTCGCGCCTATAACACAGGAAACCCATAAAAGACGGAAAAAGGGGTCTTGAGTTCCCTCATCACCCTGGGATCCGCCTCTGAAATAAAAACGTGCAATTTTTTGTACAAAAAAAAAAAATAAATAAATAAATAAATAAAAAAGGAAATCTAATTTTATCACTCTAGTATTTTTGTCATTCCAAAAGGAGGGATGGCTAGCCACCCCCTTCACCACCCCTGGATCAGCCCCTTGTATTTTGACAATAAAATTGGTTATCAGTGATAATGCTACGTTGTGCACTCATGGGATACCGTATAATAATCCCAATTACTCTACATTAGACCGATTAAGCATCACGTTATTTCTTCCCGCAAACGGCAGACATGACCACGTTTTCATCTTTACCCTGCACTAAAGTTTGTTTTGCGTTACTTTGCCGTAAACGAGATGCTTAAACTGGATTTGGATTAGTGTGGTAAAAACACCGCGCGATCAACGTCGGCGCATAAAAGACTCGTAATGTGCAGGAATGTGAACTATATAATCATTTTTCCGAGAAACTAGCTGTGAACAATACTAGATATCTTATGTTTTTCTTGTACATATGAGCATGCGTAGATGACGAATTACGTCATTTTCAATGTGTTTGCTCATCTCCCGTAGAGAAGTTAAGGTGACTGACTACTTTTGAACGTTCATTTTGAGCCCACGATGTGCGCGCGCATAACAGCCAATCATAACCGCATAATAACCTTCCAAATTTTATTGAGCAACCATACCCGTTTTCAACTTCAAGAGAGTAAAACCCTAAAATTTTGCACGGGACTCAATATTTCTTTGAATTTCCTAAAACAGCAGGTAAAAGGCAATCGTTTGTCAAAATTTGGGGAAAAAACGTTATTATTAGAACTTTTATGTGTTTTTGTTGTTTATCGTTTGAGAACAGTTTTCGGTTCACCAGCCTAATAAAATAGCGATTTTTGATGCTGATATTTAAAGTAGATGTCCTGAGAAAATTACTTCAATAGCTTGTTTAGTTTTTGAGTTATACATAAATGTTTTTGCGTGCAAACTTGATTTCCAGTATTTGTCTTTCGAAAACTTTTCAAGGTGGTAATATTCAAAATTCTTTTTCTCGAAAACGAGTTTGGGACACTCCATTTTTCTTTTCATTTTTGGAATCAGTGTTTTTAAAATTCTGTATAAAACAAATTTCTATGAAATAACTTCTTGCTAAAGTAGTCAGTCAGCTTAGGGTGGAGATATGACGTGATGAACTTTCAATAGTTTTTTTTTCGAACCATGTGGCGGAGCTGACTATAACGCCTCACTGAGGCAGGCTTCTGGAACCCTGCACTTCGGGTACGTTGTGTTTGTAACGGCGAGAAACGAATTCCTCATTATAAATTCAAGGTTAATATCAAGATATTGACCTCTACTAGAGTCCTGGCCAAATGAGGAAACATGTTTACCGCGCGCGTGTTTCCTCGGTGTTTCCCAGGTTAGCCACGTGCCAAATATTGCTACTCGAGACATATCTACTCAGTTCGATCCAAGAAGTAAAATATGTTTTTGCATTACGGCAGAAACATTTCATATTTCCGCACCGCATGGGTACAATATTACACTTGTTTCCCAATGTTTCCTGACATGCACAGTTTAGCCACCTTTGGAAACAACTGTCAAAACATGTTTCTGGGAACATGTTTCTTCGCTTAGCCAGGACTTAACGTAATCATCGGGTTTGTATCAGATATACAACCCGATGAAAAACAATACAAACAAAAAAACCGTGCTAGGTATGTAATAAACATTATTGAAATCCTAAATAAAAAACTAAGGAACCGAATATATGAATGAAGGGTTCAATAAATGGCTGCTAAAGCATGCTGAGATTCAAACGTCGAACATCACATATATATGCCAAACCTAATGACAATGATAAAAGAAGACTGCCTTATTCCATTGTTTTCAATATGTACGGCTCATGTGAAGTTAGACGTTTGCATGACCTTCGTCTTAGATTTGGAAATATAAATGAATATAAATACAAACTAAGTGTTGAAAATTTATCCCAAATTTTTATCAAGAAAAATTATATTGTGCGAACTACTACGATACTAATGGTTAGAGTATAGACCTTTTGCAAAAACAGACGGGCAAGGAATACGTGTTTCCACTTCCTGAGTGCTCTATTGCTAACGCTTGACACCTGGAAACTTACAGCGTTTTGAAAAACTAAATGGATTTCAATGAGAAAAAGGGGTATCGCTTTCATGTTTTTGAAATATCTTAAATGTTTGTAAATATTTCCCTTATTACCATGATGTTGCCCCACGAGTCCTTCCAATCTCCGAGCATGCGCAGTATATAGGAATGACCGGACTCTGGAGCAGAATGTAGGATAGCCTACTTCAGAGGTCTCGTCACCTGATACAAGAGCGAGGCTTCGTAATAAACACAGGTTGATAGTGCAAATAACATTAAATTTCTCGTCAGTTCTCAGAGTTTCTCTGTAACTGCATGTCTTCATCACAGGGAGTCCAAATTGGATAAAAAAAAGTGAAATCGGAATAAAGCCAGTTATGCAAGAAAACAATGAGTCAGGAAAATATATTTTGCTGCATTTTTCCTATCTGTCATGGAAGATGCTATTTCGAACTCGAATACGAAAATTCAATAAAGGCGAATCTTTTCGATATTTCAACCTTTAAAAAAAATCACTTTTATCTAAATTGGGCTCCCTGTGTTTATTTTGATTTTCGCTGCTGTGTCGGGCATCAATTCGCACGAAACCTTGTTTTCGTATATTTTTTAGTTCCGTCTCTCCTCATATTCGAGACATCGGAAGTAGGTTATGGCAGAAACTCATAAGGGGGTTGAAACGTGTAACAGCCATTCATGTCTTTGGTGCGATGTTCCTGAATGTTCAAACTTTCGATGATGAACTTCATGTTCCCATATGCTTCCAAAACTCTCAAAATTAAATTAAGACAGATAAACCGTGTGTTCCATTGACAAATTCAGTAAATCTCCTTTGAAAGCCAGGAAATGCAACGAGAAATATGATTGTCATAGAAGCAGCCATTTTGAATGAAGCTTAAAATTCGAAATATATATGGTTAAAACAACTCTAAAGCCTGGTTAACACTAGCGACGCAAGCATAAGCATAACGACATACGCAAGCACAGATAGTCTTTCAGGGTTAGTTAACTCCTTTATATTTGGAGAGAATAAAAAATTCAGTCATCCTTAAGGGGAGGGGGGGGGGCTTACCTATTTACCAGCCACGTTTGCTATGGAAAGTATTTAAATCTCTAAAAGTTTTTTCTTATAACTTCATCATTAAAATCAATTTGTGAAATGGATCATTTTCTGATATGTGCGATGACGTCATCTCTCTTACGCAGTTTATGACGTCATAGTTCATTAGAAATTAAAAAACAAGCGTGCATTTGGTCGGATTGATTAACAAATAAGCGAAATCATAGCTGACATGATTTGAGACAAAGTTATGCATTAGTTTTGAAAATGGTAAAAAAGCCAGGCTCTCAAGCCATGTTGAAGTTTTTAAATCTAAATATTTTCCCACTCTCTTGACGTAGAGTAAACTCCATGCTCAACTTTGTTTCAATTCACGTTAGTAATAATTTCGTTTATTTTGGGGTCAAATTGACCAATTGCACGCTTGTTTTTTAACTTTTTATGAAATATGACGTCATGAATGACGCAAAAGTGATGACGTCATTACACGTATTAAAAATTGGTCCATTTTACAAATTGATTTTGCTTGTGAAGTTATAATATAAGAAAAACCTCTTCGACATTTTTAAATACTTTCCATAGCAACAGTCGCTATCTTCGGTTGTGTATGCTTATGCCTGCGTCGCTAATGTGAACCAGGCTTAATTTGCAAATCTGAATCATGCATAGTTATAGTGTTACACGTTTCAACCTAATGTGTTTCTGGTTATGGTCAATTGTGATCAGTTATCAGTTATGGTCAATTATTTTCATCATTTCGTAATATGAGTTTCCTTGCCTTTTCATCCAATCACTGGACGGTACGTCGCTTCTGGCGGCACTGTTCATCTCACACAGTTTGCTACTGGAATCATGGTTGATGGATTTGCATGACGGGTGTGACAGACAGACTGCTACGCACTCAAGTAGGTCCAGGTCAGGTTCAGTGTGAAGCACATGTTTTTCAAGGGCGTAGAGGGATCCGTCAGTGGATGTCACGAGTTGGAAAGAAACACTTGGGCTCAAAGTATTGGAGATTTCTAAGAAAAACGCAAAAGCTTGTCATGACGTTTCGAATTCAAAGAAATAAATGTTCTAAATAGATATACCACAGGTAACCCATAGAATATTTTACCTGCACAGTAGCCAGCGTGTACATCAAATGATGGTTTTTGGAGCTTGTAAACGTAGAAGCCATGACATTTTCGTACAAGAATAGTGGTATTGTATCTGCAGCAATTACCATCCCAGTTAAAGCACACAGTACGACGAACTACTCCGTCCTCAATACCCGGATGAGAACCGAGCAGCCAGCCTGAGGCCTGGGTTGAGCAACGCATGGAAGGTGTACAAGACTCAGGGATCTAATAAATCAAATGAAGGAAAATGATGATGATGATGATGATGATCAATAAAGGTGGTAGTGTAATGGAGGTGGTGATGGAAGATGATGACGGTAGTGATGATGATGATGATGATCAATAAAGGTGGTAGTGTAATGGAGGTGGTGATGGAAGATGATGACGGTGGTGATGATGATGATGATGATCAACAAAGGTGGTAGTGTAATGGAGGTGGTGATGGAAGATGATGACGGTGGTGATGATGATGATGATGATCAACAAAGGTGGTAGTGTGATGGAGGTGGTGATGAAAGATGATGACGGTGGTGATGATGATAATGATGATGGACAAAGGAGGTAGTGTGATGGAGATGGTGATGGAAGATGATGACGGTGAAGATGATGATGATAATGATGATGAACAAAGGAGGTAATGTGATGAAGGTTGTGATGGAAGATGATGACGGTATTGATGATGATAATGATGATGAACAAAGGTGGTAGTGTGATGATGGTGATGGAAGATGATTACGGTCGTGATGATAATATTAATGATGATCAACAAAGGTGGTAGTGCGATAGAGGTGGTGATGGAAGATGATGACGGTCGTAATGATAATGATGATGATCAACAACAAAGGTGGTAGTGTGATGGAGGTTGCGAAAGAAAATGATGACAGTCGTGATGATAACCATGATGATCAACGAGGGCGGTGGTGTGATGAAGGTTGTGATGGAAGTTGATGATAATGATGATGATGATGATGATGATCAGTAAAGGTGGTGGTCATACAAGGATAGCTCTTATGTGGCAGTCACCGTAGGCAGAGTTTTACTTACCTGCATAGTCTGAGATGTAACAGGATGCTTGAGGCAGAACCACACAGACTCATTCACAGCAGAGTCATTGGAAGCTTGATTAGGACTGCTCAAAACATCGTTCAAGGTTCGTTTGTCAGCAAGTACTTCGTGCTTTGCACACATTCTGTGCCATGACTTTTTATATATTGGTTCTACATATGGCAAATGAGAATAGATTGAACTCAAGTGGGAAACAAGGCTGGCGTAGAGTATGTCTTCGGTTCGAATCCGGGACTCGCTATAATATGTGAGTAAAACGTTTTTAGGTCTCTCCCCTGATTCGAGGGTTTTTTGCCGAGCTTTCGCTAAGGTTTTCTTCCCCTCGCAAAACCCAACACATTAAATTCTAATTCGATCTGTGTATTAGCCGTGCCCTGACATTTTTTTTTTTTTATCAGCCAACAAATTGTTTCAGGGTTCAATCTGTGAGTTAGCCATGCCGTGACTTAGATCAGCCCAGAGTTTTTTTCAGGGCTTAATCTATGAATTAGCCGTGCCCTGACTTAGATCAGACCACAAGTTGTTTCAGGGTTTAATCTGTGAGATAGCCATGCCCTGATTTAGATCAGTCCAGAGGTTGTTTCAGGGTGCCGATGGATAAAAATTTTAAATTATGTCCAGTTGGTAACAAGAAAAAAAATAGAATTACATATGAGTAGGTTAGAATACGTTTCTACTATCACACCTTTGATGTGAAATTGATGGAAGTCTGATCCATGGATATTCGAGACGACACATTCCCATTTTGATTGATTGCGGTTTTTGTTCAGCTCGATTTTCTGGAAAACTGACGTGGTTGTGGTGTTTTGATAGACCACTCCATTTTGTACCCAGGCAACAAAGGGTTCTGGGTAACCAAATACAGGGCATGTCAAAGCAAAGGGTAGTCCTTGAACCACGGTGGGACCTGCTTGATCAATATCTATGATGGCTGCAATAAACCAATGTAATCAACTTAAAAATAAAAATTTTATGAAAAAAGCAAAAAATATCAGGAGATGCCAAAAGTGTTGAAAGATAAACCCCTTAAATCATTATAGCATTTACAAAGCATCTCATCATTATATCAATAAGTGGTCATGTACCTTTGCTCTCAGAATAAATCTCAACTTCACAGAGTGTCAGTGGTCGAATTGTTCCCGTGGGAAGCATCCTGATGTTCACATAGCGCCCAGTCTTTCTCGGCTTACAGTATAATGACGTTTTGTTGAGATTTTTCATAGTATAAATGCCTCCACATCTGGGGTTGGAGTTACCATTATCAACCAGGCTATCACCTGTTCAATAAAATGTTAAAAGCTACCTTGTTGTCATCATTTGCATAATCATTTAGATCGCGTGATATTGAGCAGCACGTGACCAGGAAATAATAAAATATTGATATCATTGGTGAAATTAGACAACACCTCACAGGAAGCCTAAGTTTGTTTAGAATTCTATGGAGATAATGACGTAGAGATGGATTATGGCCACCGCATGACAGTGACGTACAACCGCTATTGAAGTAAAAGTCTATGTTCGTGAAGTGTATGACGAGTTTTTGAAGCTGATCAATAAATTCGCAGAACGCAAGGGCGGATCAAGGAATTTGTTAAAGGGGGGGGGGGGGGGGGGGTCCAAACGTTGAAAAGAGTCGTCGAAGCATATAAAAAAAAAAGAAAAACAACAACAAAAAAAAAACAAAGATGTGTGCGACGACATATAATTTTACTACGGGCCTGGAGAGGGGGGTCCAAATGTGTTATTCGTACTAAATTTACTTAAATACAGTGCAACCCTACGTATCACAGGGGGGTCCTGACCCTCCGTCCCTCCCCCTGGATCCGCCCTTGGAACGTGTTCTAAACTCATGGGCTAGAATACCGGTCATCTCGCGGGCGCGCCATCAGCGGTTTTCACTCTGAATGTAGGGTAGGCTGCCTTGAAGAAGCGTTTATAGTTCTTTTGAACTTTACAAAAAAAATGATACATCCAAGTATGTCCAAGAGATCGAAATTCTCTAAAGGGTTTTACAAAGACTTGAATAACATAAGCAGCTGTTTTGAAGAACAAACCACGAAAAAAAGGAAAACACTACCTGGATTATGGAATAGATTTTTCGAAATATTGTGTATTTTAGGTGAAAAATGGACGATGTTAGCTTTTATCGATAGAACTTAAAATCAGCTATTATGTCTACAATTACAGGTTCTTCCAAAATCTGGGTGGACAATTTAGATTCAGTGAACAGAAGATAACCAAAATACGATGAAAATTTTCCAATTTCGCTATTTCTTTGTTTACTATTGGCCCCTATATTTGCTATACGGGTATGTGCCGCCCGATAGGGTATGGTTTTTTGGCTTTTAGGTCTGGGGTAGGGTATCATTTTTTTTAAATTTGTCTGGGGAAGGGTAAGGTTTTTGTCTGGGATAGGGTATCTTTTTGACATTTTTTCCGGGATAGGGTTATGTTTTAGTTGTTTTAGCCTGGTAGGCTAGGTTTTCTGACAGCACAAAAAATAACGATTTAAATTCAATTAAACAATTGCCAAATAGTTATTGAAATCTATTGAATAATCGTTTTTTGCATTTCAAAAAAATGTAGGTTTAGTCTGGGGTAGGGTATATGAAATCAAAATTCTAGGTCTGGGATAGGGTCAGGGTTTTGAGGACCTGGCGGTACACCACCACCCAAGTTGGGGTGGTAGTACCCCCCCCCCCCCCCCCCCCCCGGGACTATTGGGAATGACAGGCGATAATTTCCAAAACTCACCGGTAAGTTTGGACGTTGAATTTCATATCGTGGCAGCATGAAATGTACTTCATAAGAATTGTCATATAACACTGGGGGAGAATCGACGTGGACAAATGCTACAAATGCTCAAGTACGCTATTTATTGCTATATCATTTTTTCTCTCGAAGGTTTTTTCAGTACCGCCGCCATCTTGGTTTGACAAATATTAGAGCATGCTCAGTTACGATGACCGGTATTCTAGCCCATTAATTCTGCTCCAGTGATATCCTCTAATAAATATACTTATAACCCAACGATGAATTTTCGCGCGCTCTCATTGGTTCAAATGGGTCACGTGCAGGACGGGTATCAGGCGATATCCCCCGTCCGAAGTGATATTCGTCCAGCAGAAGGTAAAAACGTTAAAAAAGAAAAGAAAAAACCCGGAAAACAAAGAAACTCGGTTTTTACAAACAAGTGAGAGTAAAATACAAAGACTGGTTGAGAAAACTACGCCAGGAAACACGAAAAAATCAACAAAATATACTGTAAATGTCTTCAATGGTAAGCATCCATGTTTCGTGAATGAAGTTTTTGGTTTGTTTTCGAAATTGTTTTTATAAACTACTAAAAACCAACAAAGAATTCGACAACAAATGTCAGACAATAGAATAATTCAATGTCAAATAGCTTTCATTTACCAAAATAATTGTTTTTATATCCAGCGTGGAGACGAGAGAGAATTATTTTTTGAAAACTCTGGAGATGACGAGTCGATGCAGTTTGCTGAATTCATTTCAGCGAAGTCGTTGGGTTATAAAATAAATAAACCCCCTCTGGCTCACTGGAATATCGGCTGATAATGTCCTTGGATGAGAAATGGTCCTCAAAATATCACATTTGCCCTCGAAGCTTCGCTTCTCGGCCAAATGTTCTTTTTTCGGACCATTTCTCATCCTCGGACATTATCAGCCGATATCCCAGCCGCCAGGAGGGGTTTATTTACTAAATAATAGCTGCGATAACACGATGCATCTTTGGTTTTCTTTCACGGATATCTATTTTGTTTCATGCCTATTAGTATTTGCGATGAATGTGCATCAAAGTTAGGATGAAGATTTTTAAGTCTTAAAAGCAAGCTGTTTCACACTAGCTTTGTTTCATCAAATCTAAAACCAATTATACATGATCTCACTTTAGCTCAATGAATCTGAATTTTATACCAAATGTTAGGCTTGGATAAAAGTTTTGAATGCATTCTTTTTCTAATCAGCATTTCCATAGCAACGATAAACAAACTTTGCACACACAATAAAAAACAGTTTTTCCTAACGAAATTCCTCGCTCAATAGCATTCATAACTCGGAATACAGCCCCATCTTCCGCATCAGTAACAACTCAACCGCTTTTATCGTATCTAAGCTCCATACCTTTTGAGTACGTATCAACTTACCCACTCGTATCTCAAAGTTGTGCAATCGCTCAGGTAATCCAACTCTGTTCACAATAAATACTTCTGACACAGGTTTACTAGAACCCAGGTCCACGCGCCACCATGGACTGCTCTCGTCACCTGTGTATGTGCAAGAGTTGCTGTCATATACTCCATCTGAATTACCATCCACTGCTCTGGTTGATGTCCCTCCGGCAGCCGTGGTGGATTGTGAAGTAATTTTTTGAAGGGCAATATTTTCTGCAGAAAGAATCAATTGATTATCAACAATTAACGATCTTATAAAGAGTAGAGGCAAGGCAAGGAAAGGAAATAAAAGGCAAGGAGAAGCGAATCTAGCACTCGACTAAGGGGCTAATTACAAGGGAAAAAGTTGTCATGGGAAAACATTGTCCCTGTTACCAGGGTTACCCTCCGCCCTGGGTCACCCTATGCGAGTCAACGTTAGCTGATATTTTTGTAAATCAAGGTCGAGTGTTTACCTGAGATAGTTTTACATATCTAGACTAGAAAGGCTAACCTGCTGGTAGGGTTACTCTCCTTACTTTGTCTCTAGGTACCAAGGCAAGACCGGGGGCAACTATATCTCTTGAACATACGCTCACAACCAAACTGATAGTTGACCCGTGACCCGTTTCCATATAAACACTCGGTATAGTTGACTCGGGTAGGAGGGTGTTCCTGCTACCAGGGATACACATATGAAAACGTTTCCTTTTTCGAATTCTTTTTGGATCACTTAATAGGAATTAGAGAGCTGGGAACTCTGCTTACCGGTGGGATTGCGGTTGATCATTACTTCGCATAATGTTAGTTCCTTGGCGGCCCCTGGTACGTGAACGCTGACGTATCTTCCTCTCAAACCAGGTGAACATTTAAAGGCTGCCTTTAACTGACCGGAATACGAAGGGATGTCGGCGCATTTGGGATTTGAAGCACTATTATTTCCAAACTGGCCACCTGAAATGTGATTAATTGGAGCTCAACAGGCCGATAATACAGTTATGGTGGGAAATCGTAAGGTTTATATAATTTTGTCGCGCGACTTAGACGGCGATTTAACTGCGATTTTATTGCATTCTCGATCTCGAGTGTAAACGGACGACGGCAACTTTATTGCAAACTGGCGGAGATCAATCGCGGATCCATGAATTTGTTGAGAGGGGGTCCAAACGTTGAGAGTGGGGTCCAAATGTAAACTTCATACAAAATTTACTTCAAACTTGTGGGAAAACTTTAATTCTAGGATGTAACAAACAATGGAACTTTAGGTATGACGAGGGGTCTGAGAAATTGAAAGGCCTTGGTCTGTTGGCAGGGAAGTCCTTAACAAAACGTGTAAGTTCGTGTCCGTTCAGTGTCCATTCGTACCGTGACTCCTTATCGTACGTACGCCAAATCCCAGAGTTTCCATTGTGATGGTTTGATTGTTTGAGTCCGTACCTCATCAATGTATTAAGTGTTTTGTTTGTGTCTGAGTTAGCGTAAAGTGTGTAATTTGGCGTTTTTGATTTAGTGTATGTTCTGTATTTTGGTTTTACAAACAACGGAAACAGTGTTAAGGCAATGGGCTCGCGCAAATATAACCGATAGATTTTCCTATAATTTTGCATATAGATAGTTTTTGAGATGGAGAAAACAGAACAACAACAAAAATCGGGGGTCATCGACATAGATTTTGCGCTATGTTAGCTTGAACACGGCACTCCCTAGCGAGTCTAGAACGAAAACAACGCTTCTCAAAGTATTACGTCTACTTTAATTCTGGTGGCTGCAATATGAAAAACAGAGGCTTTCAGAGGTACTAAAGTAAATAAACTTCCTTGAAAAACAGTTTAATTTCACAAAGTTCAGGAAAAATGCTAAGTTTTGACATTTCCAAATTGAAAAACAGTCGAAATTACGTGCGAATGTCGTCTTTTTTAGATGATGTTTCACGATTTTCTCGAAAACAAACCGATAGATTTTTATTTTTTTCGATATGTACTAGCTTTAGTTAAAAGACATCGAATTCAGGAAAAAATTGTATAGGTCACCGTATTCATTTACAAGATATAAGTCGTAAAGCAACGCAAAATGAAGAGCGACAAACAGAAAGCACACAGGTAGCCCAATTCATGAGTTTTGTCGGGCATGCCTCGAGTCATCGAACATACACAAAATGACTGCCATGCGACTAATTGTCAAGTTATATAAATACAGTGTATTTTTTCACATCTTGGTCAATATATTATACAATTCTAAATAAAAAGAAGATGCGCAGAAAGATGCGCACGAGTGCGCGAGCCCATTGCCTTAAGCCCTGACAAACAAGACTTGTAAAATGATCACCAGAAATATTGAAGGATAAATTGAAATAAACAAGGCGAAGTGAAGTAGACCGCGGACTGTACACCATGTCCTTTCAATGGTAACTGGATTTAGTTGGACATTAGTAAATTGTTAATAATATTTTTGTTGTGTTTTCTTACCGACTCTTATTTCACTTCCAATCATTCTTGTCAAGCAACAGTCAGATCGTCCAATTAAGAACACTTCGTCAATAATATAAGTTTTTCCCAGATCAACAATCCAGTATGGATTATCTTGGAACTTGGAGACGGCACAACGCAATGGTTCAGTTCCAACAGGATACCCATCAACTACATGCCTGCTCAAACCGAAATTGTCTTCGTAAACAGATGATAACTGGGATGGCTGGCGGAGGGCAAGGTTGCCTGGAAATGAAAATAATTTTTTTTCGGTGTGATGGTGTGAACGATTACAATCGCTATATACCTGCCATCACTGATGTCACAGGCACTAACCCTATCATTCTCACTGCGACTGCCACTGCCACAGACATTATCACCATCAAAATCACCATCACCACCAACACTACCACTACCACTACCACTACCTCTACCACAAACATTATTGTCACCATCACTACCAACACTACCACTACCACTACCACTACCACTACCACTACCACTACCACTACCACTACCACTACCACTACCACTACCACTACCACTACCACTACCACTACCACTACCACTACCACTACCACTACCACTACCACTACCACTACCACTACCACTACCACTACCACTACCACTACCACTACCACTACCACTACCACTACCACTACCACTACCACTACCACTACCACTACCACTACCACTACCACTACCACTACCACTACCACTACCACTACCACTACCACTACCACTACCACTACCACTACCACTACCACTACCACTACCACTACCACTACCACTACCACTACCACTACCACTACCACTACCACTACCACTACCACTACCACTACCACTACCACTACCACTACCACTACCACTACCACTACCACTACCACTACCACTACCACTACCACTACCACTACCACTACCACTACCACTACCACTACCACTACCACTACCACTACCACTACCACTACCACTACCACTACCACTACCACTACCACTACCACTACCACTACCACTACCACTACCACTACCACTACCACTACCACTACCACTACCACTACCACTACCACTACCACTACCACTACCACTACCACTACCACTACCACTACCACTACCACTACCACTACCACTACCACTACCACTACCTCTATCTCTAACACAAACAATATTGTCACCATCACCACCAACACTAGCATTAGCACTACTCCACTACGAACATTATTATCACCATCACTACCACTACCACTACCTCTATCTCTACCACAAACATTATTGTCACCATCAGCACCAACACTAGCATTAGCACTAGCCCTATCCCACCACAAACATTATTATCACCATCACCACCAACACTACCATTACCACTACCTCTATCTCTACCACAAACATTATTATCACCATCACCACCAACACTACCATTACCACTACCTCTATATATACCACAAACATTATTATCACCATCACCATCACCATCACCACCAACTCTACCATTACCACTACCTCTATATCTACCACAAACATTATTATCACCATCACCATCACCATCACCATCACCACCAACACTACCATTACCACTACCTCTATCTCTACCACAAACATTATTGTCACCATCACTAGCATTAGCACTAGCACTACCCCACCACAAACATTATTATCACCATCACCACCAACACTAGCAATCGACTTAGTTAACGTGTCTATTCATTATTGTACTGTTATTGCAAATGTTCTTACCTGCATGAACTACTCCACTCTTCCACATACAGAAAAATGAAAATAGATGATACCATGCCAGCTACCGTGGAGAAAACATCAAAGAAAAATGAGATCAATTGGACTAGAGGGCTAGAAATGTTTTAGCTCTCAGACTGACATAAAATGAATATTACTGGGTTACCTGTGGTAGCTTTGTCATAAGATTCCTTTCGGTAATTGTTTAAACGTGTGACTCAGAACTTATTTTCATTAACTTGTCATTAGAAGCGATAAACATGCATTCTGTCTTTGCCCAATTAAGACTTGATTTTTTTTGCTTTCAACCAGTTGTAATTACTAGCAATGTCTCATTAATATATAATGATTTCCATGTTGTACCACAATTCGTTCGACTTTTGTCATTTGCGTACATCCTTGCAGTCGAAAATTGTACACTATTTGGCAGATATACACTATTTCTAAGATAAGCCGATAGTAGAAGTAGAAGAAGAAGTAGAAGTAGAAGTAGGATTTCTAAGATAAGCCGATAGTTATGAGTAATATATACAATATGAGTGGCAGTGTTGTATCATGGATTTACTGGAAAGATATGTACCAGCACGTTCTTTACGCTCTATTAACCAGTTACTGCTCAAAGTTCCAAGTACTAACACCGTTACTTATGGGGACCGTGCTTTCAGTGTTGCAGCGCCTAAATTATGGAACTCTATACCGTTTCACATAAAGTCATGTGAAAATGTAAGTACATTTAAATCTAAACTCAAGACTCATTTATTTCGTATGGCTTATTCTTGATTTGTTTGGCAAAATATTGGCCTAATCGTTACAAGAGTGACAAAAGTGTCAAATTTGGCACAGGTGTTCCTTATCCCCTACCAACTAATATCCAAGTGGGTGCCCATCGCAATCGGCCGTATTTCACGAATTATGGGATAGTCAAGTTTTTGAGCTAAATTTACGAATTGGGCTACCTGTTGTGCATATATTTCCCCCTCTGTTTCAACTAAGAAAAAAACAAATAAAAGAATGGCGTTTTGAACTTTAAAAGATAATTTTGTAGTTATGAATATGCTATTTTCTTAAAATCACGCAGACAAGTTGATTGTTCATTCACATTTAATAGCGGAGCACCATACTTAAGAAAAAATGGTAACCCATCGACTTGATTTTTCATGGCTTGATTTGTCCATACATACGTACGTCCGTCCGTGTACCACTTTGCACAGGGTTCCCGCGCGCTTTGCTTACTCACAAATGCACAGAAAAATTGCAATAATGTAGTCAAAGATGGATCAAGAAGTATTTTTTTCTTATTTTTGCAATGCGAAAAATATGTTTAATCGAATTCATGTCTGTCTTAAAGTGAACAAAAACAATTTTTCGACTTTAGCGACTTGTTAAAGAAGATTTAGCGATGGAAAGCGAGAGAAGATTCTTAATTTTACGATAAAGTTTCGTGAGTGAAACTTCAGTGAGAGAAAAAGTGGCCTGTAGACCAGAAAAACCTGATTATACTGCAAGAATGATATTTCAGTTCCGTAGAAAACACTTCATAGAAGGTAAATTCATTCATTTTAACTAATATTTCGTAAAAAATCCGACAAGAAATGTGTAAACTAGCTGGAGAAACTCTCAGACAAGCCAAGGACGTTGGTTCGGCAAACATTGTCAGAGAAACTTGGATAGTTTCTCGTTTTTACTGCATTCTAGATTTTTATCATCTTTTTCTTTATTACTTGTGAACGAAAAAAGCGATATTTGAAGCTTTCATTATTTGTTTTTGATCCCATTTCAAGAAAAAAGGCTAAGACTTAGTAAAAAGACTTGGTTCTTTGAAAAAATATATTTGAAGGCCAGCGAACCTTACTCGAAGTCAAAACAAGATTCCAGTTTCATAATCATATGAATATTTTGACATTTTTATAGATAATTTATTTTAATGTTGAATGAAATATGAAAAAGGAATACATATCACACCAAATATTTGCTATTTATCGGACTTTTCCAGCTATTACTATTACACAATCGCAAAAATTATGAGCTTGTTTTTTTCATGGATAAGCTTATGTTTTTTGTAAGATATTTCACTCGATAATACAGTTAAGAATAAATTTGAAAAAAAACTTTTCAAAGGCCAACTTACTAACAAAGAAAATTATTATCTTGCATTAATGAATATGTCTCTTTTTACATGTGAAATTCAAGTGAATGTCAGCTTAAGCTTATCAGTAATATTTTTGGACAATTTTCAGTGTAGTTCACTTTCCACCTAAAAATCTTACAATTTTGATTACTAAGATTTGCTGAATAAAATCTTTTGTTCTATGCATGTATTCATATGTTCTACAATCTATGATTATTATTCTTCGAATTGAAAAGTTTTCTAATGCTTTTGAAGGCTTAAGATAATGGTTTTTCTTTTAGTTTTTCTTCCTGAATTCTGGTAAAATCAAACAATGTGGTAACGCTATAACCAGCGTTATGCCGCGTCACACAATTGTCACGTTTTTAGCACTAAATATACTATTTATGGGAGCTCCGCATTTAGGCAGTGCCTAAATCTATATATTAGTTGTAAACATGCAAACATGAAAGTTTTAATGGAGCCTTGCGAATAGTATTGAGAATAATATCGGTTTGAAAATGTCTTGGAATAATGAATTATTGCATCCGAAGTCCAAGGAATAATTAATAATGGCAAATTAAAAAAAACTAGAATAATCAATAAATACAAAAATATGAAAAAGACATAATAAATAATAGAAAAAACTGAAAATGAATAATGACTTTTTGAGAAGAAATATTTTGGAATATTTGCGAATAATGAAAAACTTTCGGGTAATCGAAAAATTCTGCTTCCTCCCCGAAGGAAGAACAAGAAGCTTAAGAAGATGAAGGGAGTATCAGGAAGAAGAAGAATTGTAATTTTTGACAAAAAGAGAATTCATTACTAAGAAGAAGAAGAAGAAGAAGAAGAAGAAGAAGAAGAAGAAGAAGAAGAAGAAGAAGAAGAAGGAGAAGGAGAAGAAGAAGAAGAAGAAGAAGAAGAAGAAGAAGAAGAAGAAGAAGAAGAAGAAGAAGAAGTAGAAGATAGAGTAGAATAATACTAATACTTTATTTTAACGCGCGGAAAAGTTTTGAGACGCTTCACATAATAGAAAATTATGCAATACATAAGAAATATATATACGAAACAACTTAGAAAGTCTACTAAGAAAGATAAGTTAAGATTTGATTTAAAAGAACTAATACTAGAGCTAAGTCCAATTTTAAGTGAAAGGCTATTCCAAAAGTTATGAGCACAAACAGAAAACCCCCTATCTCCATTAGTTTTAAGATTATTGACTTTTAGTCAAAAAAGTGGGATGATGTTTGTACAAAAACTCTATCATTCACCAGAAAAAGGATTAAAAAATTGATCTGGAGTGATCGAAGAAAAAATCTGACATGCAATTAGTGAAAATTATTTATAATGATTTATGAATTATATAGCGCCCTTTCTATATGAATTACTTACATTATTCTTGATAGACATCATATACCAGAGAAGCTGTATAACCAAGGGGCTTGAGGTATACTCTGCATGAATCTTCCTAAGATGTCACTTCACCTGCCTCAAATACTTTATTTATAAATTCGTGTTGTGTCCCCAGTTTTGTTTGAAAAATGAAAACTCTATTGTATTCATGAATACCCAGCGGCGAATTGGAGTTCTTTCTGAATCAGCCGGTAAAGAATTATCTCCTTAGCGACGACTACTACCTTCAGTTTGTTTCTAATGTTTCCTCACGGTGAGAACGCCCACCCGTTCTATTTTCGTTCGTGACAGAAACCTAAGAAGCCCTCGAAAAAACCTGCAATAGTCTATCGTAGTACAACAAGATTGTTTGTTGGACTAATACATGAAGGAATAGGGTGCATGATAAAAGGGATATCAAGTCTAAGTAGCTTTATTACAGTGTCAATTTAAATTTCTTTAGCGCGTTTTAACACAGTGGGTTCGAATGCGACGATTAATAATCAATTAATAATTAATGGTAATTATGCTCTTCCTACAGGAGGCACCAAAAACAAAAGTTAGTTAAACGTTAGAGATTCTCAACCTTGAAAGGAACTATGACCAGGTCATTTTATCAACATCTTAGTTTAATAAGGAAAAAATTAGTTTTTTAAGAATCCTCTAGTATGGTGAGAAATGGAACATGATCTAATAGGAATGATTACAAAACATTACTGGGTGATGTATTCATTCACTTGCCACAAAACATGATCATGAAGAAGAGAAAGGATGAAAGAAATGTAATTTTTTTAGGGAAAAAAGTATATTTTATTGATGAAAAGCAGATGTAAGAAATAACAATTGATCCAACGAAACACATTAAAAATGTAATAGTACGAGCTGCTGATATTTACATCAGTAAGATGGAGAAGAACACAACACTACGATTCGAAAGAGTTTCATGTAGAAATATAAACCATCAATATGTATTTAAGGAATAAAAAACAGTTTTCCGTGTATTATACTCTGATAAAGACACGCGGGATGTGGAGAGAACACGAGAGAAGCGTAGGAAACCACGACGCGTAGCGGAGTGGTTTCCAGCTTCTCAAGTGTTCTCTCCACATCCCAAGTGTCTTTATCAGAGTATAATACACGGAAAACTGTTTTTTTATTGCTTTTATGAAATAACTAGCGCTCAAATGCTTTTAAGAAGCAGAGAGAGAGAAAAAATAGCGCGAGCATGTATTATACTCTCATAAAACATGGCTTTTTGACCAATCAGAGCGCGCGTAATATCAAAGTTATTTTATAATTGTGTGTAAGACATTAATCTCATATAAGTAAGAAGTTATTTTATCTCGTCAAAACGAAGACTGGTCTTCTGCAAGAATCGAGCATTGAGGTTAAGATGAAAATGATAATAATTAAAAGTATCGAAAAAGATAATAATTTTAGTTTTTTCTTTTTTTCAAAATTGGTCAGAATAAAGGTTAGGATGAGTTCTACATAGAAAAAATACTCTGATTTAAAAAATTTTTTAAAAATATATTTTTTGAGCCGTACGGCAGCCGTTTTGATGTAAAGGGAAGTCCTCTTAGGTAATCGAAATCCGCCTGTGGCGAAAAGGCTCGTCTACTACTGGTTAATGACCATAGTAGTAAGAAATAAAATAAATATTTCGAAACACGAGATACTACTAAACACTAAGAAATGTCAATTTTGGATAATTCATGAATTTAATTTTGAATATTTCAAAATTGTTTTAATTGTTTACAATTTTTGAAGATTTATATGACATTAATCAAAAAAGGACGATATTACGATAATAAAATCGGCAACTGTTACATGGTCAACCCTCATTAAATAGTTATACAGTGGAAGATAAATGTTTCTACTATAATTACAAATATCTGGGTTAAAATGTTTGGGCTGGTGAGATCTGAAGAATTAGAAATTACAAATGTATGACTTACGCTAATTAGCATATTGCTGGTCTAGGAGGCTCCTTCTGGTCATAACAGGAATATTAATTACAATGCAGATTTTAAAAAAATCATAGCAATAAAACTAGTAAAGTTCGAAAGCCAGTATTTTGAAATACTTTACCTGGTTGTTTTGAGCAATTGGTTGGGTTCAGAAAATTTTAGAGAAAGATATAGAGGATATCACATGGTCGCGCGGAGATTTGACTTTGACTTAATTTGACTTAAGTTTATATTCTAAAATTATAAAACTTTAGCAAAAATAAATCTATGAGGCTGTGCTAAATTGCACTATAATCCAACATTGCACTGCTATCCGACAGTAATGTAGACATCCAGCCACTAAAGTATAAGTTTAGCAGACTAGTGGGCTTATAACCAGGGTTATAAATATTATATTCTGGCGGCAATGGGCTTGCAACGAGGGATGGGACTCATAACTGGAAGGATATTTGTGTTAGCCGAGTAATGGGTTGTATTATAACAAGGAAGGCTTATAACTGGAAGGATAATTGCGTTGGCAGACTAGCTAGTGGGCTTATATCCTGAAAGGCTTAGGGCGCAGACACACGATGCGATTTTTAATGCGACGTTGCATGCGACGTCGCAAAAACTAGATCGCACAGTGTGACCACCGGTGCGACGTTGTGTTCAAACGGTAAGGTTCGTCGCGCGCCACTTCGCAAAAGTAGGACTCGTTTCTACTCTTTGCGACGTCGCACGGCTGGACACACGGTGCAATCTCTAATTCTTGCGACGTTGCATGACACGTGGCATAAAAAACCGCCTCATGCGTCTGTGCCTTTATTACCTGCGCGCCACCTTGGAACAGAGATGAACAATGATATCGATGGTAGTTTGTAAAGTCGTTCTACAAAACATACATCACTATCCTCAAGATATTTAACAATTAGAAGACGAACTCGAGATTTCTATCGGCTGATAGTTGACGAGGGGCTCCGGCCCCGAGTCAACTATCAAAGCCGATAGAAATCGAGAGTGAGTCTTCTAATTGTTTTAGTAAAAATCTCAACTAAACTATACTATACTAAACTAAACTAAACTTCACAAAAGCGCGAAGGAAAAGCCGCCATTTTTTCAAAACAAGTCCGGCTTTCTCTACCAACTATCTATCGGCTGATAGATAGTGAGTACGTTAGCCAATCAGAATGCAGGATTTGCATTAGTATAGTAGTAGAATTTTACTAAAAAACGTTAGATCATGTGAGCCCAGCAAGGTCTTTATTGTAATCATTCTCCACATGTAATGTAGACTGTAGACTTGTAATCTAAAACTTGCCTGACATGATACAGAAGTTTTTAGATTAGTCGTACATTAAACCGGGCTCTGATTTCTTGTGCTTTTGACTTTATATTATTGGTGCAATGCATGCAGAAGTTTACGCGGGATTTGTCACAAGGGGTTCACTGTTCTTTTATCCAGACAAATCGGCCCTCCCTCCCTTACAAAACTGCTTATAGGAAGGGGGAGTCACATGATCATAACCCCCTGGTTTACATATCCTGTAAATACGAGCGCGGTCGATCTGTATGGACAAATAGGGACTTAAGGATTTCAAAATCTACCACAGCGACGTCAGCCGGAAATGTAAAAAAAATTCATTAGGGTTCTGTTCATTGGGGATTTCATTCGGAACTTTGTGAGTAAAGTCAACTCATCCACAGGGAAGACAGACTTTGAAGGCGCGAAATCCCAAAGTGAAATTATTTACTCTTACGGTTAACGTCGCTGTCGTAGATTTTGCACATCTTAAAGTCCTTATTTACGATGGTAAGCCGTAGGCGAGGTACAGATCGGAGTTAAATATCGTATGTACTTCTTTGAAAAAATTAGTCACCAAAAAACCTACAAAGCTGAGGCCAGCAAAGATCACAATTCATATTGATACAAAGTAAAGCTGAAGGATGCTCACAGGAGATGCAGCGATGTCTGGTAAAAACTGAAGATCTCAGGTCCATCAATAGTTATCAAGTGGTTGAAAACATCTAAAATGTCTCCCATAATCCTTGCTGGTCTGAGCTATGTACCTTTTTAGGTGACTAACTTTATTGAAATAAATATATGCTGGCTTCAGCATAATTAGTCACAAACACTTTAAAAAAAGCTGGCACCGATAAGGATCAGAGGAAATATTTCATATCCAACGAGTAAACGCTTTTGATACGAACTGCAGGTTCAGTGCTCACAGGATGCAAACTTGTAACTCGTAAAAGATGTCACGTAACCCAATAGTTATCAAGCGGTTGAAACATGTAAAATATCTTCCCATAATCCTTACTGGTCTCAGCCTTGTAGCATTTCAGGTGACGTACTTTACTAAAATGAGTATATATAAATAATTCTAGGTGCATAATTTCATGTTGTATAAAATTTTGATATTTGAGTGAGTATGACTGAAAAAATCCAATGTGGATGGATTCTGTATTCGATTTACAGACTTTTCTATGATTTGATAAATGCTTTTCAGTAGCGGATCCAGGAGTTTTTGAAAGAAGGTGGCTGTTACAGCGTAACTCGCGCCTATAACACAGGATAATGTTATCAGTGATAATGCTACGTTGTGCACTCATGGGATACCGTATAATAATCCCAATTACTCTACATTAGACCGATTAAGCATCACGTTATTTCTTCCCGCAAACGGCAGACATGACCACGTTTTCATCTTTACCCTGCATTTCACTTTACGTTTTGCAAACCTTCTCACTCAAGACAAGTATTCTTTTAACAATTTACTTGTTTTCACTAATTTTGAAGATTTTTTGGTTGTCAACTAAAGTTTGTTTTGCGTTACTTTGCCGTAAACGAGATGCTTAATCTGGATTTGGATTAGTGTGGTAAAAACACCGCGCGATCAACGTCGGCGCATAAGAGACTCGTAATGTGCAGGAATGTGAACTATATAATCATTTTTCCGAGAAACTAGCTGTGAACAATACTAGATATCTTATGTTTTTCTTGTACATATGAGCATGCGTAGATGACGAATTACGTCATTTTCAATGTGTTTGCTCATCTCCCGTAGAGAAGTTAAGGTGACTGACTACTTTTGAACGTTCATTTTGAGCCCACGATGTGCGCGCGCATAACAGCCAATCATAACCGCATAATAACCTTCCAAATTTTATTGAGCAACCATACCCGTTTTCAACTTCAAGAGAGTAAAACCCTAAAATTTTGCACGGGACGCAATATTTCTTTGAATTTCCTAAAACAGCAGGTAAAAGGCAATCGTTTGTCAAAATTTGGGGAAAAAACGTTATTATTATACTCTTATGTGTTTTTGTTGTTTATCGTTTGAGAACAGTTTTCGGTTCACCAGCCTAACAAAATAGCGATTTTTGATGCTGATATTTAAAGTAGATGTCCTGAGAAAATTACTTCAATAGCGTGTTTAGTTTTTGAGTTATACATGAATGTTTTTGCGTGCAAACTTGATTTCCAGCATTTGTCTTTCGAAAACTTTTCAAGGTGGTAATATTCAAAATTCTTTTTCTCGAAAACGAGTTTGGGACACTCCATTTTTCTTTTCATTTTTGGAATCAGCGTTTTGAAATTCTGTATAAGACAAATTTCTATGAAATAACTTCTTGCTAAAGTAGTCAGTCAGCTTAGGGTGGAGATATGACGTGATGAACTTTCAATAGTTTTTTTTTCGAACCATGTGGCGGAGCTGACTATAACGCCTCACTGAGGCGGGCTTCTGCAGCCCTGCACCTCGGGTACGTTGTGTTTGTAACGGCGAGAAACGAATTCCTCATTATAAATTCAAGGTTAATATCAAGATATTGACCTCTACTAGAGTCCTGGCCAAATGAGGAAACATGTTTACCGCGCGCGTGTTTCCTCGGTGTTTCCCAGGTTAGCCACGTGCCAAATATTGCTACTCGAGACATATCTACTCAGTTCGATCCAAGAAGTAAAATATGTTTTTGCATTACGGCAGAAACATTTCATATTTCCGCACCGCATGGGTACAATATTACACTTGTTTCCCAATGTTTCCTGACATGCACAGTTTAGCCACCTTTGGAAACAACTGTCAAAACATGTTTCTGGGAACATGTTTCTTCGTTTAGCCAGGACTTAACGTAATCATCGGGTTTGTATCAGATTACAACCCGATGAAAAACAAACAAACAAAAAAACCGTGCTAGGTATGCAATAAACATTATTGAAATCCTAAATAAAAAACTAAGGAACCGAATATATGAATGAAGGGTTCAATAAATGGCTGCTAAAGCATGCTGAGATTCAAACGTCGAACATCACATATATATGCCAAACCTAATGACAATGTTAAAAGAAGACTCCCTTATTCCATTGTTTTCAATATGTACGGCTCATGTGAAGTTAGACGTTTGCATGACCTTCGTCTTAGATTTGGAAATATAAATGAATATAAATACAAACTAAGTGTTGAAAATTTATTCCAAATTTTTATCAAGAAAAATTATATTGTGCGAACTACTACGATACTAATGGTTAGAGTATAGACCCTTTGCAAAAACAGACGGGCAAGGAATACGTGTTTCCACTTCCTGAGTGTTCTATTGCTAACGCTTGACACCTGGAAACTTACAGCGTTTTGAAAAACTAAATGGATTTCAATGAGAAAAAGGGGTATCGCTTTCATGTTTTTGAAATATCTTAAATGTTTGTAAATATTTCCCTTATTACCATGATGTTGCCCCACGAGTCCTTCCAATCTCCGAGCATGCGCAGTATATAGGAATGACCGGACTCTGGGGCAGAGTGTAGGATAGCCTACTTCAGAGGTCTCGTAACCTGATACAAGAGCGAGGCTTCGTAATAAACAGGGAACCCAAATTGGGTTAAAAAAAAGTGAAATCGGAATAAAGCCAGTCATGCGAGAAAACAATGAGTCAGGAGAAAACATTTTGCTGCATTTTTCCTGTCTGTCATGGAAGACGCTATTTTGAACTCGAATACGAAAATTCAATAAAGGCGAATCTTTTCGATATTTCAACCTTCAAAAAAAATGACTCTTATCTAAATTGGGCTCCCTGTGTTTATTTTGATTTTCGCTGCTGTGTCGGGCATCAATTCGCACGAAACCTTGTTTTCGTATATTTTTTAGTACCGTCTTTCCTCATATTCGAGACATCGGAAGTAGGTTATGGCAGAAACTCATAAGGGGGTTGAAACGTGTAACAGCCATTCATGTCTTTGGTGCGATGCTCCTGAATGTTCAAACTTTCGATGATGAACTTCATGTTCCCATATGCTTCCAAAACTCTCAAAATTAAATTAAAGACAGATAAACCGTGTGTTCCATTAACAAATTCAGTAAATCTCCTTTGAAAGCCAGGAAATGCAATGAGAAATGATTGTCATAGAAGCATGCATTTTGAATGAAGCTTAAAATTCGAAATATGGTCAAAACAACTCTAAAGCCTGGTTAACACTCGCGACGCAAACATAAGCATAACGACATACGCAAGCACAGATAGTCTTTCATGGTTTAGTTAACTCCTTCATATTTGGAGAGAATAAAACATTCAGTCATCCTTCAAGTACTATCTGCTCTTGTGTGTGTGTCGTTATGCTTATGCCTGCGTCGCTAATGTGATCCAGGCTTAATTTGCAAATCTGAATCATGCATAGTTATAGTGTTACACGTTTCAACCTAATGAGTTTCTGGTTATGGTCAATTGTGACCAGTTATCAGTTATGGTCAATTATTTTCATCTTTTCGTAATATGAGTTTCCTTGCCTTTTCATCCAATCACTGGAAGGTACGTCGTTTCTGACGGCACTGTTCATCTCACACAGTTTGCTACTGGAATCATAGTTGATGGATTTGCATGACTGGTGTGACAGACAGACTGCTACGCACTCAAGTAGGTCCAGGTCAGGTTCAGTGTGAAGCACATGTTTTGCAAGGGCGTAGAGGGATCCGTCATTGGATGTCACGTGTTGGAAAGAAACACTTGGGCTCAAAGTATTGGAGATTTCTAAGAAAAATGCAAAAGCTTGTATTGACGTTTCGAATTCCAAGAAATAAATGTTTTAAATAAATATACCACAGGTAATCCATAGAATATTTACCTGCACAGTAGCCAGCGTGTACATCAAACGATGGTTTTTGGAGCTTGTAAACGTAGAAGCCATGACATTTTCGTACAAGAATAGTGGTATTGTATCTGCAGCAATTGCCATCCCAGTTAAAGCACACAGTACGACGAACTACTCCGTCCTCAATACCCGGATGAGAACCGAGTAGCCAGCCTGAGGCCTGGGTTGAGCAACGCATGGAAGGTGTACAAGACTCAGGGATCTAATGAAGGAAAGTGATGATGTTGATGATGATCAATAAAGGTGGTAGTGTAATGGAGGTGGTGATGGAAGATGATGACGGTCGTGATGATAATGATGATGATTAACGAGGGTGGTGATGGAAGATCATTGCCAGAAATCCTCTACAGCATGGTGCGACGCATGCGCATTTTCTATTTAGTAGACTTAAATTTCGGCATCGAATACGCACTAAAATACAAGGAATTATACTCATTGTTTGTTCTTTTTCTTGTGATTTATGTTCAACTTTGTCCACAAGTCCTAATTCGTAGATCGGTGTATTTACTATGATATGGCGATAGAATATAAGCTGTTCTGAAGTTAAGAACTGGTTCCCAAATCAATCGAAAAAAGACAACAAAATAGATCTCGGCCGCCATAATGAGTCTTCTACACCATTGCCACCTCGTAGTGTAAAGGTCCTCATCAGACTGCCTTAACTTTCAGAATTTTGATGTCCACAAGTCTCATTCTTCAGAACACATAATAAACTCGATTTCTTTGCCAAAAAGAGATAGCTACACACCATTTAAATCGGTTCCATTCGCCTTGAAAAACTGTCATTCTCTTTTCTCTCAGAGTGCGCAATAAAGGTCCAAGTCGATCTTGTAGAATAGAATTAGAAATTAAGCTTTGTAGGATTCCACGTCGGCCTTCTTGTCCGCCATTTTCTCTCTGTTTATACCTTAGTAACCTTTCCTTCGTTAAAAAAAACTTTTATAGGTTACCTGTGGTAAACGATTTCGCGGTAAATTACAAAAATAAAACAAACAAAATGTCGTATGTTGTCAACGCGGATGCGCATTACTTTGACTTACACATGAGCCCGCGTATTTACAATGCACCGCTGACTGTAGAGGATTTCTGGCAATGGATGACGGTAGTGATTATAATGATGATGATCAACAAAAGTGTTAGTGTGATGATAGTGATGGAAGATGATGACGGTAGTGATGATAATGATGATGATGAACAAAAGTGTTAGTTTGATGATGGTGATGGAAGATGATTACGGTGGTGATGATAATGATGATGATGAACAAAGGTGGTAGTGTGATGGAGGTGAAAATGGAAGATGATGATAATGTTTATGAACAGTAAAGGTGGTGGTCTCGCAAGGAGATCTGTTATGTGGCTGGATCCCCCAGTCACCGTAGGCAGAGTTTAACTTACCTGCATAGTCTGAGATGTAACAGGATGCTTGATGCAGAACCACACAGACTCATTCACAGCAGAGTCATTGGAAGCTTGATTAGGACTGCTCAAAACATCGTTCAAGGTTCGTTTGTCAGCAAGTACTTCGTGCTTTGCACACATTCTGTGCCATGACTCTCCTGGAAAAGCAAAATATTTTTGAAATATATGGCTCTACATATGGCAAAGGAAAATAGATTGAACTCAGGTGGGAAACAAGGCTGACTTAGATCAGCCCAGTGGTTCTTTCAGGGTAAGAGTTCGATGTGTGAGTTAGCCATGCCCTGACCTAGACCAGCCCAGAGGTTGTTTCAGGGTTAGAGTTCCATCTGTGAGTTAGCCATGCCCTGGCTTAGATCAGCCCAGAGGTTGTTCTAGGGTTAGATCTGTGAGTTAGCCATGAACTGACTTAGATCAGTCCAGAGGTTGTTTCAGGGTTCAATCTGTGAGTTAGCCATGCCCTGACTCAGATCAGCCCAGAGGTTGTTTCAGGGTTCAGTCTGTGAGTTAGCCATGCCCTGACTTAGATCAGTCCAGGGGTTGTTTCAGGGTGTCGATGGATAAAAATTGAAATTTAGTCCAGTTAGTAACAAGAAAAAAAATAGAATTACATATGAGTAGGTTAGAATACGTTTCTACTATCACACCTTTGATGTGAAATTGATGGAAATCTGATCCATGGATATTCGAGACGACACATTCCCATTTTGATTGATTGCGGTTTTCGTTCAGCTCGTTTTTCTGGAAAACTGATGTGGTTGTGGTGTTTTGATAGACCACTCCATCTCGTACCCAAGCAACAAAGGGTTTTGGGTAACCAAATACAGGGCATGTCAAAGCAAAGGGTAGTCCTTGAACCACGGTGGGACCTGCTTGATCAATATCTATGATCGCTGCAATAAACCAATGTAATCAATTGAAAAATAAAAATAGTATGAAAAAAGCAAAATATATCAGGAGGTGGCTAAAGTGTTGAAAGATGAGCTCCTTGAACCTCTGTCATTCTGATATCATTAGAACATTTACAAAGCATCTCGTCATTATATCAATAAGTGGTCATGTACCTTTGCTCTCAGAATAAATCTCAACTTCACAGAGTGTCAGTGATCGATTTGTTCCCGTGGGAAGCATCCTGATGTTCACATAGCGCCCAGTCTTTCTCGGCTTACAGTATAGTGACTTTTTGTTGAGATTTTTCATGGTATAAATGCCTCCACATCTGGGGTTGGAGTTACCATTATCATCCAGGCTATCACCTGTTCAATAAAATGTTACAAAGCTACCTTGTTATCATCATTTGCATAATTTATTTATTTATTTATTTATTTATTTAGCTTCGCCATTAAACAACAAAAAAACAAAACAAAACCCACGCACGCACACACTCACGCTCACACACAATATTTACAAAAATATATACATAATGGCTGGGAATCCACTACAGCGTGTGCCAATTACAGTGGCCCCTCACATATATTAATATTTTGAATTAAAAGTTGAAGAAATAAATTCTTCAATTATAATAAATAATAATAATAATATAATAATATAATATAATAATATAATATAATATAATATAATATAATATAATATAATATAATATAATATAATATAATATAATATAATATAATATAATATAATATAATATAATATAATATAATATAATATAATATAATATAATATAATATAATATAATATAATATAATATAATATAATATAATATAATATAATATAATATAATATAATAATCATTAAGATCGGGTGATATTGAGCAGCGCGTGACCAGGAAATAATAAAATATTGATATCATTGGTGAAATTAGACAACACCTCAATGGAAGCCTAAGTTTGTTTAGAATTATATGGAGATAATGACGTAGAGATGGATTATGGCCACCGCATGACAGTGACGTACAACCGCTATTGAAGTAAAAGTCTATGTTCGTGAAGTGTATGACGAGTTTTTGAAGCTGATCAATAAACTCGCAGAACGTGTTCTAAATATTCTGCTTGAGTGATATCCTCTAATAAATATACATAATAGCAGCGATAACACGATGCATCTTTGGTTTTCTTTCACGGATATCTATTTTGTTTCATGCCTATTAGTATTTGCGATGAATGTGCATCAAAGTTAGGATGAAGATTTTTAAGTCTTAAAAGCAAGCTGTTTCACACTAGCTTTGTTTCATCAAACCTAAAACCAATTATACATGATCTCACTTTAGCTCAATGAATTTGAATTTTATACCAAATGTTAGGCTTGGATAAAAGTTTTGAATGCATTCTTTTTCTAATCAGCATTTCCATAGCAACGATAAACAAGATTTGCAAAAAAAAAAAAAAAAAAATTTAGCCTTACGAAATTCCTCGCTCTAAAGCATTCATAACTCGGCATACAGCCTAATCGTCCGCATCAGTAACAACTTACCGCTTTTATCGTATCTAAGCTCCATACCTTTTGAGTAGTGACGTATCAACTTACCCACTCGTATCTCAAAGTTGTGCAATTTCTCAGGTGCTTCAACTCTGTTCACAATGAATACTTCTGACACAGGTTGACTAGAACCCAGGTCCACGCGCCACCATGGACTGCTCTCCTCATCTGTGTGTGTGCAAGAGTTGCTGTCATATACTCCATCTGAATTACCATTAACTGCTCTGTTTGATGTCGCGTCGCGAACTGTGGTGGATTGTGAAGTAGGTTTTTGAAGGGCAATATTTTCTGCAGAAAGAATCAATTGATTATCAACAATTAACGATCTTATAAAGAGGCAAGGCAAAGCAAGGAAAGGCAAGGAAAAGTGAAGCAAATCTAGCGCTCAACTAAGGAGCCATTTACAAGGGAAAAAGTTGTAATGGGAAACATTGTCCCTGTTACCAGAGTTACCCTCCTCCCTGGGTCACCCTATACGACCCAACGTTCTCTGATATTTTTGCAAATCAAGGTCGAGTGTTTACGTGAGATAGTTTTACATGCCTCGGCTAGAAGGGTTAACATAACACGGCGGTCAAACGCAATGCGCATGCGTGGGCAATGTTGCAGCGCGGCAAATTTACATTTGTAAACATTAGGATTTTACGTACGACTGAATTCAAAGCTGATTTATAAGAAATTCCCTGCATATTTAAGCTCGTTTTTTTCTGTACACACTCTTTGTCATACCCTCAAACTATTCTCAGTTTACACTTTTTTAATTCTTTTTACATTTTGAGAAAAACGCGATGAAAGTTGCCTCCTTCGTAGTTTTGATAGTAATCGCTACGAGTGTCAGCTTTGCGAGTAGCTACGGTTGTGAAAAAGCTTCAAAAACTCGGTCGCACAAAGATAACTGTACTCTAGGAGGCCTTTTTAAGGTAAATCATAAATTAGCAAGGGCTGGAGAAATTCCAGAGAATTCCAAAGTGTGTAGAAAACACAAGAACGATATAGAAAAGCAAGATAATCACTGTTCTTTTCCGTGTGACCGGCATTCTACAACATTGGTCCCGATACCATCTAGACTGTATGAGACTGAGTATGGAAAAGGAGTAAATACGCATAAACCAGGAACTATGTGGTGTACGAACTGTAGAAAAGTCGGTGAAGAGGAGTTGAAAAGCACAGAGGAGTACAAGCCACCTACAAAGCGGAAACGAGTAAGTGTTCTTTTATAAAGGGGATATGTTATCATTTCTTATTATAAGAATAATAAATAAGCTCGGTTTGGACTAACATTACATATAACTGTGACTTTAAACAAACAAATAAACAATCAACTTACAATTCACAACAGTAACTGTAAACAAAGATTTAATACTGTATATTTTCTTGTAAAATTATATTATTAATTTTTCCAATAAACTGTGCCAAGTAACTTCTGGGTTGTTCATCCTGTAATTTGGCTGTAACCCACATACAAGAACCTTCTTGATCCTGTTTGGCTAAACAGGTTCTTATATTAAGGGGTATTAAAATGCCAAATTTCTGCCAAGAGGTTCTTAATCAACTAGGTTCTTGACTGCGAGTGTTTACTGTATTGTTATACATTATCAAAATGTAAGATCACATCCTTCAAAATAAGAATTATTCTGAAATGTTTTTTATTTTTCAGGTTAAAACAGATGTGCATCCAAATAAAGAAACAGGTGTTTGCCAAACAAGTCCTACAAGCACACTCTCAAAAGTAAAATTATCTGATATTATAAAAAAACTACGGAGGCAACTTTCATCGCGTTTTTCTCAAAATGTAAAAAGAATTAATAAAGTGTAAACTGAGAATAGTTTGAGGGTATGACAAAGAGTGTGTACAGAAAAAAACGAGCTTAAATATGCAGAGAATTTCTTATAAATCAGCTTTGAATTCAGTCGTACGTAAAATCCTAATGTTTACAAATGTAAATTTGCCGCGCTGCAACATTGCCCACGCATGCGCATTGCGTTTGACCGCCGTGTTGGTTAACATGGGCTAGAATACCAGTCATCTCGCGGGCGCGCCTTCAGCGGTTTTCCCTCTGAATGTAGGGTAGGCTGCCTTGAAGAAGCGTTTACAGTTCTTTTGTACTTTACAAAAAAAATAATACATCCAAGTATGTCCAAGAGATCGAAATTCTCTAAAGGGTTTTACAAAGACTTGAATAACATAAGTAGCTGTTTTGAAGAACAAACCACGAAAAAAAGGAAAACACTACCTGGATTATGGAATAGATTTTTCGAAATATTGTGTATTTTAGGTGAAAAATGGACGATGTTAGCTTTTATCGATAGAACTTAAAATCACCTATTATGTCTACAATTACAGGTACTTCCAAAATCTGGGTGGACAATTTAGATTCAGTGAACAGAAGATAACCAAAATACGATGCAAATTTTCCAATTTCACTATTTCTTTGTTTACTATTGGGAATGACAGGCGATAATTTCCAAAACTCACCGGTAAGTTTGGACGTTGAATTTCATATCGTGGCAGCATGAAATGTACTTCATAAGAATTGTCATATAACACTGGGGGAGAATCGACGTGGACAAATGCTACAAATGCTCAAGTACTCTATTTATTGCCATATTATTTTTTCTCTCGAAGGTTTTTTTCAGTACCGCCGCCATCTTGATTTGACAAATATTGGCGCATGCTCAGTTACGATGACCGGTATTCTAGCCCATGCCTACTGGTAGGGTTACTCTCCTTATGAAAAGGGGTGACCCTTGTACCCGCGACAACTTTGCTTCATGTAAACACTTTGTCTCTAGGTACCGAGGCAAGACCAGAGGCAACTATATCTCTTGAGCATACGCTCGCAACCAAACCGATAGCTGACCCTTGACCCTTTTCCATATAAACGCTCGGTTTAGTTGGCTTGGGTGGGGGGTGTCCCTGCTACCAGGAACAACTTTTTCCCCCATGTAAATGGCCTCTTAAGTTAAGTTGAACTAAAATACATACACATATGAAAACGTTTCCTTTTTCGTTATTGGATCAAGTTAATAGGAATGAGAGAGCTGGGAGCTTTGCTTACCGGTAGGATTGCGGTTGATCATTACTTCGCATAATGTTAGTTCCTTGGCGGCTCCTGGTACGTGAACGCTGACGTATCTTCCCCTCAAACCAGGTGAACATTTAAAGGCTGTCTTTAACTGACCGGAAAAGGATGGAATGTCTGCGCATTTGGGATTTGAAGCACTGTCTGTTCCAAACTGGTCGCCTGAAATGTGATTGATTGGAGCTCAACATATCGATAATACAGTTACAGTGGGAAATCGTTTATAAAAAGGTTCATAAAATTTGGTCGCGCTACTAAAGCGTCGATTTCAACGGTGCTTTCAGTGCAATCTCGGTCTCGAGTGTAATCTGCTGGCGGCAATTTTATTGCAAACTGGCTGAGATATTTCCTAAACAGCAGTGAGGTTTTTCAACGGCAACGGATAAAAAGTTTTTTTCCCGTTTAGGACTTGTTTTTTGGTGCCACCGGTGGTAATCCTTTCATCAAATTTACTTTCGTGCTCGCAATTTTCATTTGTTTCCCCCAAAAGGTAGGTACGGCAGCATTTTGCGTATTTTTGAAGTGAAAATCCTGCAATTTGCACTAAATTTCGATTATATTCGCATTGATGACGACTTCGTTGAGATCTGTTGCAAATAATGAAATCGCCATAAAACTGCCGGCCGTTTACACGCCCGATTTGGGGTTGCGATAAAACTTAATCGTCGGTGAATTCGCTGCTCAAGATCTGCGGCAAAATTACTAGTGTAAATAATTATCTGCGCTTACGCGTCAAATATTTTCACCACTCGAAGATAAACTTCATAATTTCGCGCCACCGTGTAATATCCGCTATGTATTTATTCGGTCTACAAGTCAATCTACTTAAAGAGTTGAATTGTTTAAGGGCCGTATGATATTTCTTTAATAGTTTCCTTCGCAGTTCCCTGCGCCATCTTCAAACGTGGACGAGACCGAGACCGAGAACTCAAGTTTTGCATGTGAGTTCGTCAAATCCCAGAGTTTCCATTGTGATCGTTTGATTGTTTGAGTCCGTACCTCATCAATGTAGTTAGTGTTTTGTGTGTGTGTCAGAGTTAGCGTAAAGTGTGTTATTTTACATGCGTTTTTGATTTAGTGTATGTTCTGTGTTTTGGTTTTACAAGCAACGGAAACAAATATTAAGCCCTGACGAAGCAGACTTGTAAAATGATCACCAGAAATATTGAAGGATAAATTGAAATAAACAAGGCGAAGTGAAGTAGACCGCGGACTGTACACCATGTCCTTTCAACCATAACTTGATTTAGTTGGACGTTAGTAAATAGTTAATAATATTTGTGTTGTGTTTTCTTACCGACTCTTATTTCACTTCCAATCATTCTTGTCATGCAACAGTCAGATCGTCCAATTAAGAACACTTCGTCAATAATATAAGTTCTTCCAAGATCAACAATCCAGTATGGATTATCTTGGCGCGTGGAGACGGAACAACGATATAAAGAAGTTCCGACAGGATACCCATCAACTGCATACCTGCTCAAAGCGAAATATCCAATGTTTTCGTAAACAGATGATAACTGGGATGGCTGGCGAAGGGCAAGGTTGCCTGGAAATAAAAATAATTTTTTTCGGTCTTATGGTGTGAATGGTTACAACCACTATATCACTGCCATCACTGATGTAACACGCACTCCAACTATCACCACCACCGCCACCACCGCCCCACCGCCCCACCGCCGCCACCGCCACCACCGCCACCACCACCATCACCACCACCACCACCACCACCACCACCACCACCACCACTACCACCACCACTACCACCTACTACATCAACCACTAACACTAGCAATTGCACTTAGTTAACATGGCTAGTCGTTGTCGTATTGTAGTTGCAAATGTTCTTACCTGCATGAACTACTCCACTCTTCCACATACAGAAAAATGAAAATAGATGATACCATGCCAGCTAACGTGGAGAAAACATCAAAGAAAAATAAGATCAATTGGACTACAGAGTATATGGAGCTCTCAGATGACGTAATATTTTAATAAAATATGTTAATATAAATCTTACTCTTGATTTTTCATGGCTTGATTACGTCATCATCTTCTCCATACATACATACATACATACATACATACATACATACATACATACATACATACATACATACATACATACCTACCTACCTACCTACCTACATACATACATACATACATACATACATACATACGTCCGTCCTTGTACCACTTTGCAGAGGGTTCCAGCGCGCTTTGCTTACTCACAAATGCACAGAAAAATTGCAATAATGTAGTCAAAGATGGATCAAGAAGTATTTTTTCTTATTTTTGCAATGCGAAAAATACATTTAATCGAAGTCATGTCTGTCTTAAAGTGAACAAAAACAATTTTTCGACTTTAGAGACTTGCTAAAGGATATTTAGCGAGGGAAAGCGAGGGAAGATTTTTAATCTTACGATGAAGTTTCGTGACTGAAACTTCATTGAGAGAAAAAGTGGCCTGTAGACCAGAAAAACCTGATTATACTGCAAGAATGATATTTCAGTTCCGTAGAAAACACTTCATAGAAGGTAAATTCATCAAAAATCGACAAGAAATGTGTAAATAAGCTAGCGCTGGAGAAACTCTCAGACAATCCAAGGACGTTGGTTCGGCAAACATTGTCAGAAAAACTTGGATAGTTTGTCGTTTCTACTGCATTCTAGATTTTTATCATCTTTTTCTTCATTTCTTGTGAACCAAAATAGCGATATTTGAAGCTTTGATTTTTTGTTTTCATTTGATCCCATTTCAAAAAAAAAGACTTAAAGACTTGGTTCTTTGAAAAAATATATTTGACGGCCAGCGAACCTCACGCGAAGTCAAAACAAGATTCCAGTTTCATAATCATATGAATATTTTGACATTTTTACAGATAATTTGTTTTAATGTTGAATGAAATGTGAAAAAGGAATACATATCACACCAAATATTTGCTATTTATCGGGCTTTTCCAGCTATTACTATTACACAATCGCAAAAATGATGAGCTTGTTTTTTTTTTATGGATAAGCTTATGTTTTTTGTAAGATATTTCGCTCGATAATAAAGTTAAGAATAAATTTGAAAAAAAAGAACTTATCAAAGACCAACTTACTAACAAAGAAAATTATTATCTTGCATTAATGAATATGTCTCTTTTTACATGTGAAATTCAAGTGGATGTAAGCTTAAGCTTATCAGTAATATTTTTCGACAATTTTCAGTGTAGTTCACTTTCCACCTAAAAAACTCACAACTTTGATTACTAGGATTTGCTGAATAAAATCCTTTGTTTTATACATGTATTCATATGTTCTACAATCTATAATTATTCTTCTTCGAATTGAAAAGTTTTCTAATGCTTTTGAAGGCTTAAAATAATGGTTTTTCTTTTAGTTTTTCCTCCTGGATTCTGGTAAAATCAAACGAAGTGGTAACACTATAACCAGCGTTATGCTGCGTCACATAATTGTCACGTTTTTAGCACTAAATATACTATTTCTGGGAGCTCCGCTTTTAGGTAGTGCCTAAATCTATATATTAAAGTATATTCTGCCCTATGCCTTTTTTCTGTAGGTAGTACGTTAATCTGCGAGAGATCATGAAAGACAGAGTGGCTATTGAAAGCACGAATAATGTACTAACTGAACCCAAGTGTAATAATTTTTTTTATTATATGGCTACGATAGTACGCGCGCTCTGATTAGCTGATTTCCGGTCTTAGATTTTCCCATCTCAGACCGTTACCATGACAATTGGTCCGGACGGCGTATATCAAATTTGCAAGTTTGTTTACAATTTTCACTGCGCGAAATTTGACATTTTTTCTCGTTAAACAAGACATTTATAAGCAAAATAAAACAAAAAGCGAACAAAGAAATTATGAGCGACGAAGAGAATCATTCTCCAAGCGAATTTTACTACCCTGACGAGTTCGAAGTGGACATAAAAATGAAAACCAACAATATGAAAACACAGCTCCTAACAGTCAAGAACTGATTGAAAACTTCGTTACAAACCAGAAAGCTAAAAATACGATTAGAGAAACCAAATTGGACATGAACATACTCCATAAATATTTAAACAGCCTTGGAAAAAACACAGAGATTGAAAGCTTACCAGCTAACGACCTATAGACCATCTGTTTGTTCCACTTCGATAAATGAGATTTGTTCTATTACGATTGTTTTAAAAAAACAAACTTAGAAACATTTAAAATGCTTGAACTTCTATGACATCGGTCTGAAGGGTCTTTAAAGTTCTTTGTGTAAAAAATAGCAGTTTTCTGATGTAATAAACACCCGATTTGACAGTTCGACTTTATGTGTTTTGCTAGTTGGAAACGTTCGATACCTGGCCAATCGATATTCGCGCGATTCCGGAAGTTCGCGTGTTTTTTGTCAACGCAGCTAAAAATAAAAGTTTTAAATGTAATACGCTTTGAACCCAAGTGTAATAAAAGTTCCAAATGTAATACGTTTTGGACCCAAGTGTAATAAAAGTTCCAAATGTAATACGTTTTGGACCCAAGTGTAATAAAAGTTCCAAATGTAATACGTTTTGGACCCAAGTGTATTAAAAGTTCCAAATGTAATACGTTTTGGACCCAAGTGTATTAAAAGTTCTAAATGTAATAAGTTTTGGACCCAAGTGTAATAAAAGTTCCAAATGTAATACGTTTTGGACCCAAGTGTATTAAAAGTTCCAAATGTAATACGTTTTGGACCCAAGTGTATTAAAAGTTCTAAATGTAATAAGTTTTGGACCCAAGTGTATTAAAAGTTCCAAATGTAATACGTTTTGGACCCAAGTGTATTAAAAGTTCCAAATGTAATAAGTTTTGAACCCAAGTGTAATAAAAGTTCCAAATGTAATAAGTTTTGAACCCAAGTGTAATAAAAGTTCCAAATGTAATAAGTTTTGAACCCAAGTGTATTAAAAGTTCCAAATGTAATACGTTTTGAACCCAAGTGTAATAAAAGTTCCAAATGTAATAAGTTTTGAACCCAAGTGTAATAAAAGTTCTAAATGTAATAAGTTTTGGACCCTAGTGTAATAAAAGTTCCAAATGTAATAAGTTTTGGACCCAAGTGTAATAAAAGTTCCAAATGTAATACGTTTTGAACCCAAGTGTAATAAAAGTTCTAAATGTAATAAGTTTTGGACCCAAGTGTAATAAAAGTTCCAAATGTAATAAGTTTTGGACCCAAGTGTGATAAAAGTTCTAAATGTAATACGTTTTGGACCCAAGTGTAATAAAAGTTCCAAATGTAATAAGTTTTGGACCCAAGTGTATTAAAAGTTCCAAATGTAATAAGTTTTGGACCCAAGTGTGATAAAAGTTCTAAATGTAATACGTTTTGGACCCAAGTGTAATAAAAGTTCCAAATGTAATAAGTTTTGGACCCAAGTGTATTAAAAGTTCCAAATGTAATAAGTTTTGGACCCAAGTGTAATAAAAGTTCCAAATGTAATACGTTTTGAACCCAAGTGTAATAAAAGTTCTAAATGTAATAAGTTTTGGACCCAAGTGTAATAAAAGTTCCAAATGTAATAAGTTTTGGACCCAAGTGTGATAAAAGTTCTAAATGTAATACGTTTTGGACCCAAGTGTAATAAAAGTTCCAAATGTAATAAGTTTTGGACCCAAGTGTATTAAAAGTTCCAAATGTAATAAGTTTTGGACCCAAGTGTAATAAAAGTTCCAAATGTAATAAGTTTTGGACCCAAGTGTGATAAAAGTTCTAAATGTAATACGTTTTGGACCCAAGTGTAATAAAAGTTCCAAATGTAATAAGTTTTGGACCCAAGTGTATTAAAAGTTCCAAATGTAATAAGTTTTGGACCCAAGTGTGATAAAAGTTCTAAATGTAATACGTTTTGGACCCAAGTGTAATAAAAGTTCCAAATGTAATAAGTTTTGGACCCAAGTGTAATAAAAGTTCCAAATGTAATAAGTTTTGGACCCAAGTGTATTAAAAGTTCTAAATGTAATAAGTTTTGGACACAAGTGTAATAAAAGTTCCAAATGTAATACGTTTTGGACCCAAGTGGAATAAATGTTCCAAACGCATAAGAGTTTCAGCAAAAAATTAATCATGCACTACTAAATAATTAAACAATTGATCTGGAGTAGCTTGTGTCTCAAAAAGAAAAGAAGAAAAATCACCAAAAAACGCAGAGCTAAAATTTTGACATTTGACAGGAAGTGAGGTGCGTTATTATCGAGGAAGAGGGAGGAGGAAAAGTGGATAAAAGATAAGGACCGCTGAAAGGATTGATAGAGGAGAGAAGGAAACTAGAAAAACGATACTAGAGAACAACCCTGCGAATAGACAAAATTAGAAGAGGAAAGATATTGGAGTACAAGACGGGGCCTATTAAACGGTCAATAGAATTAAGAAATCGGAGTTTATTCATGAACAGAGATATAGTTTACTTACATTGGTCTTGATTGCCATCATATACCAGAGAAGCAGTACAACCAAGGGGCTTGAGGTGTACACTGAATCAATCTTCCTAAGATGTCACTTCACCTGCCTCAAATATTTTATTTATACATTCGTGTAGTGTGTCCCCAGTTTTGTTTGAAAAATAAAAACTCTATAGTATTCATGGATACTCAGCTAAGCTGGAGTGCTTTGTGAATTAGAAACATCTCCTTGGCGACGACTACTTCCTTAAGTTTGTTTGCCATGTTCCCTCAAGGTGAGAACGCAAACCCGTTCTATTTTGGTTGCTGATACAAACTTAAAAAGCCCTCCAAAAAACCTGCAATAGCTAGTTTATCGTAGTACAACAAGATAGATAATAGCTGAATAAAAGTTCGAGATGTTTGTTCGACTAATACATGAAGGAATAGGGTGCACAATACAAGGGATATTAAGTCTAAGATACTTTATTAAAGTGTGATTTAGCGTGACAATAAGCTAGTTAGACTTGGATTTGTTCTTTTTTGCAGGAGGGCTGGCTTTAAATACAAAAGCTAGCTTAAACAGTAGGGTTTCTGAACATTGAAAGGGACATTTTATCAACATCTTTAATCAAGAAGAAATTAGGTTTTTTAATGCCATAAAATGGTGAGAAATGGGACATATTCTAAGTATGATTACAAAACATTACTAGATGGTGTTTCCATTATCCTGCCACCAAACATGAAGAAGAAAGAATAAAATAAATGTTTTTTTTTTTTTTTTTTTAGGAAAAGAATTGTATTATTAAGATAATGAAAAGCTGATGAAGGAAATAACAATTGATCCAACAAAACACATTAAAAATGTAATAGTACAAGCTGCTGATATTTACATCAGTAAGATGGAGAAGAACACAACACTACAATTCGAAAGAGTTTCATGTAGAAATATAAACCATCGATATTTATTTGTGTATAAGACTTTAACCTCATATAAGTAAAAAGTTATTTTATCTCGTCAAAACGAAGACTGGTCTTCTGCAAGAATCGAGCATTGAGGTTAAGATGAAAATGATAATAATTAAAAGTATCGAAAAAGATTTTTTTTTTTTTCAAAATGGGTCAGAATAAAGGCAAGGATGAGTTCTACATAGAAAAAATACTCTGATTTAATAAAAAGAATAAGTATCGAAAAACACATCATATTTACATCAGTAAGATGGAGAAGGAGGTACAACATAATACAATATTAATACGAAACATACCATCGATATTTATTCATTTAATTATAAGGCTTTTATCATATAAGTAAACTTTTTTTTTCTCTCGTCGATATGAAGAATGGTAGGTCCTCTGCAAAAATCAAGTATTAAGGTTAAGTTGAAAATGATAATAATCGTTAATTTTTTTTTTTTGAAAATTGGTCAGCTCTGTTGGTGAGAGCGTCGGTCTGTTGTGCGGGAGGTCGTGGTTCGAGTCCCGGTCAGACCAACACTCAGGGTCTTAAAATAACTGAGGATAAAATGCTGCCTTTGCAATTACATCTACAAATGGTTAGACCTTCAAGTCTTCTCGGATAAGGACTTTAAACCGTAGGCCCTGTCTCCCAGCCCTTCATTAACCTGTAAATGGGGGACATAAAAGAACCTGTTGAATTATTCATGTAAGAGTAGGGGATTGTCTCCCGGTTCAACAGCCTATCCCAATTTGGAGGCACAACACTAATTACTAACAATTCACTCATGATTGTAAGCTGCACGGCTGCTAATAGCGCCTTAATATGCAGCCCATAAAGTCCTCCACTGGTCAAAATTGTAAAGCGCATTGAGACGATGTGATATGCGCTATATAAGAACTTCCCATTATTATTATTATTATTATTATTATTATTATTATTATTATTATTATTATTATTATTATTATTATTATTATTATTATTATTATAGAAAAAATACTCTGATTTCAAATGATATTTTTAAGTCGTACTGCAGCCGTTTTGATGGAACGTGTTTCAGAAGCCCTCTTGGGTGACTATAAGGCTCGTCTACTACTGGTTAATGACCATAGTAGTAAGAAAGAAAATAAGAAGATAAATGTTTCTACTACAATTATCTGGGATAAAAATTTTTGGCTGGTGAGATCTGAAGAATTAGGAATTACAAACGTATGACTTCCGCTAATTAGCACACTTGCCGGTCCAGGAGGCTCCTTCTTGTCATAACAGTAATTACAATGCAGATTTTTAAATATCATTTCAACCCGAATTCCATGTTAGATAGCAAAAAAATTAGTATTGTTCGAAAGCCAGTATTTTGAAATAATTTGCGTTGTTGTTTTGAGAAATTGTTTGGGTTATACGAGTGCACAAATTAAGTGTTGCTTCAAAGTGCATATCAACTCTAACGGTTTAGTTTGAAAACCACTTCTACATGCAGGTTATAATAATATGATGGAACAGTTTTACAGGATATGGCCTACTCATTCGAGAGATATAAAGGTTTAAAATTATGAAAATACGATTCAGATGAAGTAGAAGTAACTTTTTCTTGCTGTTGCTGTTGCTGTTGCTGTTGCTGTTGCTGTTGCTGTTGCTGTTGCTGTTGCTGTTGCTGTTGCTGTTGCTGTTGCTGTTGCTGTTGCTGTTGCTGTTGCTGTTGCTGTTGCTGTTGCTGTTGCTGTTGCTGTTGCTGTTGCTGTTGCTGTTGCTGTTGCTGTTGCTGTTGCTGTTGCTGTTGCTGTTGCTGTTGCTGTTGCTGTTGCTGTTGCTGTTGCTGTTGCTGTTGCTGTTGCTGTTGCTGTTGCTGTTGCTGTTGCTGTTGCTGTTGCTGTTGCTGTTGCTGTTGCTGTTGCTGTTGCTGTTGCTGTTGCTGTTGCTGTTGCTGTTGCTGTTGCTGTTGCTGTTGCTGTTGCTGTTGCTGTTGCTGTTGCTGTTGCTGTTGGTTGTGGTGGTGGTGTTATTTTAAATTCGTTACAAAAGTTGTTGTCTCTCAGACTGTTATTATAGAATGTGTCTAGGCAACGGCTTTGTGATTGGTTGTGTCATTCTGTTTCTGATTGGAATAAAGATTGTATAATAGTCATCTTTTAATCGTAATATTTTATGTGTCATAAGCTTGAGACTAGAGGGGAGGGGTTGATCAAAACTGGAACGATATTTGAGTCAGCAGACTAGTGGGCTTATAAACAGTGAAGCTCATAACTGGAACGATATTTAAGTCAGCCGAGACTAGTGGGCTTATAAACTGGGGTCTAATTATAACTGGAAGGTTATTTGCTTCACCAGACTACGCTAGTGGTCTTATATCCTGAAAGGCTTATTTTAACTGTGCGCCTCCTTCGAGAAGAGAAGAAGAATGAAATCAAGGGTGGTTTGTAAAGTCGTTCTACAAAACAAACATCACTATCCTCAAGATATAAAACGTTAAATCATGTGAGCCCAGCAAGGTCTTTATTGTAATCATTCTCCACATGTAATGTAGACTGTAGACTTGTAATCTAAAACTTGCCTGACATGATACAGAAGTTTTCAGATCAGTCGTACATTAAACCGGGCTCTGATTTCTTGTGCTTTTGACTTTATATTATTGGTGGATTGCATGCAGAAGTTTACGCGGGATTTGTCACAAGGGGTTCACTGTTCTTTTATCCAGACAAATCGGCCCTCCCTCCCTTCCAAAACTGCTTATAGGAAGGGGGAGTCACATGAGTGCCGTGTTCAAGCTAACATAGCGCAAAATCTATGTCGATGACCCCCGATTTTTGTGGTTGTTCTGTTTTGTCCATCTCAAAAACTATCTATATGCAAAATTATGGGAAAATCTATCGGTTGAATTTGCGCGAGCCCATTGCCTTAAAGATTTCAAAATCTACCACAGCGACGTCAGCCGGAAGTGTAAAAAAATTCATTAGGGTTCTGTTCATTGGGAATTTCATTCAAAACTTTGTGAGTAAAGTCAACTCATCCACAGGGAAGACAGACTTTGAAGGCGCGAAATCCCAAAGTGAAGTTATTTACTCTTACGGTTAACGTCGCTGTCGTAGATTTTGCACATCTTAAAGTCCTTATTTACGATGGTAAGCCGTAGGCTAGGTACAGATCGGAGTTAATATCGTATATACTTCTTTGAAAAAATTAGTCACCAAAAAACCTACAAAGCTGATGCCAGTAAAGATCACAATTCATATCGATACAAATTACAGCTCAAGGATGCTGTGCAACCATAACTGGTAAAAAGATCTCAGGTCCAGCAATAGTTATCAAGCGGTTGAAACATGTAACACATCTTCCCATAATCCTTGCTGGTCTCAGCCTTGTAGCATTTCAGGTGACGTACTTTACTAAAATGAGTACATCGCTTATCAAATTCTAGGTGCATAATTTCATGTATTGGAGTGAGTTTAACTGAGAAAATCCAATGACGATGAATTCTGTATTCTTTATGATTTGATCAATGCTTTTCAGGGGCGGATCCAGGAGTTTTTAAAAGGGGCTGTTACAGCGTAACTCGCCCCAATACCACAGGAAACCTATAAAGGGCGGGAAAATGGTTGGGGGGGGGGGGGGGGGGGGAGGAAATGGGGTCTTGAATTGACAGAAATTATTCTCAAAGCGTCAATTAAACCGAGTGAAATTTAACACATTTTCATTTCACTTGTGCAAAAGGGAGAGGGTGACTAGTCGCCTCCGACACCACACTTGGATCCGCCTCTGAAATAGAAACGTGCATTTTTTTGTAAAACAAAGCTGTATTTTATCACTCTAGTATATTTTGTCATTCCAAAAGGAGGGATGGTTAGCCACCCCCTTCACCACCCCTGGATCAGCCCCTGGTTTTGTGACAATAAGAGTTGGTTATCAGTGATAATGCTACGTTGTGCACTTATGGGATACCGTATAATAATCCCAATTACTCTATATTAGACCGATTAAGCATCACGTTGTTTGTTCCCGCAAACGGCAGACATGACCACGTTTTCATCGTTACCCTGCATTTCACTTTACGTTTTGCAAACCTTCTCACTCAAGACAAGGTGACTGACTACTTTTGAACGTTTAATCTGAGCCCACGATGTTTCGAGCATGAAAACCGCAAATCAGCCTTCGAAATTTTATTGAGGAACCATATACTTAAACTTCAACCCTGAGGGCAAAACCCTAAAATTTCGCACGGGACTCTATATTTCTTTGAATTACCTAAAACAGCAGGTAAAAAGCAATCTTTTGTCAAAGTTTGAAAAAAAAAAAAAAAAATGAGACAATATAAGAATAGTTTTTTATGTGTTTTCGATGTTGTTGTTTGAGGACGATTTTTTGTTTCCCCATGCTAACAAAATACTGAATTTTGATGCCGATTTTTAAAACTTTCTTCAAATATTTTACGTTATATTAGTAATGTTTAAAGTAGATGCCTTAAGAAAATAACTTCCATAGCTCGTTAGTTTTCGAGTAATGATTTTTGTTTGTACAAAGCTTGGTTTCCAGCATTTTTGTTTCGAAAACTTGTCAAGATGGTAATATTCAAAATTCATTATCTCGAAAACGATTTCGGGACACTCCATTTTTCCGGTTTCATTTTTGGAATCAGCGTTTTAAAAATGTTGCATAAAACAGCTTTCCAACAAATTACTCCTTGCTAAAGTAGTCAGTCAGCTTAAAGTTGAGATATGACGTGATGTATGAACTGTTAACCGCTTTTTTCAAAACATTTGGCGAAGTTGACTATAATTAACGCCTCACTGATGCGGGCTTCTGCAGCCCTGCGCTACTTTGAGTTTGTAACCAGAAACGAATTCCTCATTATAAGTTCAAGTTTATATCTAGATATTGACCTTCTTCTAGAGCCCTGGCCAAAAGATGAAACATGTTTACCGCGCGCGTGTTTCCTCGGTGTTTCCCAGGTTAGCCACGTGCCAAATATTCCTACTCAAGACAAATCTACTCAGTTCCAAGAAGTAAAATATGTTTTTGCATTACGGCAGAAACATTTCATATTTCCGCACCACATGGGTACAATATTACAATTGTTTCCAAATGTTTTCTGACAGTTTAGCCACCTTTGGAAACGATTAACAAAACATGTTTCTGGAAACAAGGCTTAACTGACGTATTCATCGCACTTGTATTAGATATACAACCCGATGAAAAACAAAGAATCCGTGTTATTGAAATCCAAAATAAATAAATAAAAAAAAAAAAACAAAGAGGTACTTGTCTTTGTTTTGCTTTTCGTTGCTGCTCTGGTCATCAATTTGTACGAAACCTTGTTTTTTTTAAAAGCTATTTAAAAAAGGTTGGTTAAGGTTTTGTTGCATGCTGCATGTTGCACGTTGCTCGCCAATCTTGAAATGTATTATATTCATTTGTAAATAATGTCAGCGCAGAAGAAAAAATATGCTGGAAAAACTTCCAGACAATGTTTGGGAAAGTCCCTTATTGTTGCTGTGATGGAGTTTCGGTGCTTGAATTCACATTACTCATACTGTATTTCAAGCTTGCTATTAAACAAGCAACATGCAGCGAACAACAAAACTTTCACCAACCTTTTTTGAAAGCTATATCTTTTCGTCCCGTTTCTCCTCATATTCGAGACATGGGAAGTAGGTTATGGCAGAACCTCATAAGGGGCTTGAAACGTGTAACAGCCATATATTTCGAAGTTCTAGAATATTCAATTTTTTTTTATTGATATTTTTTTTACCAGTAAATCACGTCCTCATGTTTCAAAAACTCTCAAAATTAAATTAAAGATAGATACGCCGTATGTTCCATTGACAACTTCAGTAAATCTCCTTTGAAAGGCAGGAAATTCAACGAGAAATTTGAATGTCATAGAAGCAGCCATTTTTAAACAAACATAAAATTCCACATATGAGCAAACAAACCCTGTAATTTGCATATCTGAATATTTCAGAGCACAGTTATAGTGTAACACGGTTCAACCCCCTAATAAGTTTCTGGTCATGGTCAATGATTTAATAGGAGCTATTCAATTATTTTCATCATTTCGTAATATGAGTTTCCTTGCCTTGTCATCCAATCACTGGACGGTACGTCGCTTCTGGAGGCACTGTTCATCTCACACAGTTTGCTACTGGAATTATAGTTGATTGATTTGCATGAAAGGTGTGACAGACAGACTGCTACGCACTCGAGTAAGTCCAGGTCAGGTTCAGTGTGAAGCACATGTTTTTCAAGGGCGTAGAGGGATCCGTCATTGGATGTCACGTGTTGGAAAGAAACACTTGGGCTCAAAGTATTGGAGATTTCTAAGAAAAACGCAAAAGCTTGTAATGACGTTTCGAATTCAAAGAAATAAATGTTCTAAATAAATATACCACAGGTAACCCATAGAATATTTTACCTGCACAGTAGCCAGCGTGTACATCAAATGATGGTTTTTGGAGCTTGTAAACGTAGAGGCCATGACATTTTCGTACAAGAATAGTGGTATTGTATCTGCAGCAATTGCCATCCCAGTTAAAGCACACAGTACGACGAACTACTCCGTCCTCAATACCCGGATGAGAACCGAGAAGCCAGCCTGAGGCCTGGGTTGAGCAACGCATGGAAGGTGTACAAGACTCAGGGATCTAATAAATCAAATGAAGGAAAATGACGATAATGATGAAAGTTGTGATGGAAGCTCGAAGATGATGACGGTGGTGATGATGATCAACAAGGGTGGTAGTGTGATGAAAGTGGTGATGGAAGATGAGGACGGTGGTGATAATAGTGATGATGATGATGATGAAGATCAACAAAGGTGGTAGTGCGATGGAGGGGGTGATAGAAGCTCGAAGATGATGACGGTCGTGATGATAATGATGATGATTAACAAGAGTGGTGGTGATGATGGAAGTTGATGATAATGATGATGATGATCAGTAAAGTTGGTGATCTTGCAAGGAAAGTTGTTAATTGGCTGAAGCCCCCAGTCACCGTAGGCATAGTTTTACTTACCTGCATAGTCTCAGAGGTAACTGGGTGCTTGAGGCAGAACCACACAGACTCATCCACAGCAGTGTCATTGGAAGCTTGATTAGGATTACTCAAAACATCGTTCAAGGTTCGTTTGTCAGCAAGTACTTCGTGCTTTGCACACATTCTGTGCCATGATGCTCCTGGAAAAGCGAAATATTTTTGATATATATGGTTCTACATATGGCAAAGGAGAATATATTGAACTCAAGTAGGAAACAAGGCTGACTTAGATCAGCCCAGAGGTTGTTTCAGGGTTCGATCTGTGAGTTAGCCATGCCCTGACTTAGAGCAGCCCAGAGGTTGTTTCAGGGTTCAGTCTGTGAGTTAGCCATACCCTGACTTAGATCAGCCCAGAGGTTGTTTCAGGGTTCGATCTGTGAGTTAGCCATGCCCTGACTTAGAGCAGCCCAGAGGTTGTTTCAGGGTTCAGTCTGTGAGTTAGCCATACCCTGACTTAGATCAGCCCAGAGGTTGTTTCAGGGTTCGATCTGTGAGTTAGCCATGCCCTGACTTAGAGCAGCCCAGAGGTTGTTTCAGGGTTCAGTCTGTGAGTTAGCCATACCCTGACTTAGATCAGCCCAGAGGTTGTTTCAGGGTTCGATCTGTGAGTTAGCCATGCCCTGACTTAGAGCAGCCCAGAGGTTGTTTCAGGGTTCAGTCTGTGAGTTAGCCATACCCTGACTTAGATCAGTCCAGAGGTTGTTTCAGGGTTCGATCTGTGAGTTAGCCATGCCCTGACTTAGGTCAGAGGTTGTTTCAGGGTTCAATCTGTGAGTAAACCATGCCCTGACTTAGATCAGTCCAGAGGTTGTTTCAGGGTTCGATCTGTGAGTTAGTCATGCCCTGACTTAGATCAGCTCAGAGGTTGTTTTAGGGTGTCGATGTATAAAAAAATTGATATTTAGTCGAGTTGGTAACAAGGGAAAAAATAGAATTACATATGAGTAGGTTAAAATACGTTTCTACTATGACACCTTTGATGTGAAATTGATGGAAATCTGATCCATGGATATTCGAGACGACACATTCCCATTTGGATTGATTGCGGTTTTCGTTCAGCTCGTTTTTCTGGAAAACTGACGTGGTTGTGGTGTTTTGATAGACCACTCCATCTTGTACCCAGGCAACAAAGGGTTCTGGGTAACCAAATACAGGGCATGTCAAAGCAATGGGCAGTCCTTGAACCACGGTGGGACCTGCTTGATCAATATCTATGATGGCTGGAATAAACCAATGTAATGAATTAGAATGCGGCTACTATATTTTATCATGCGCGGCAACTCCAACTTCTAGTTAGAACTATTATTCATGGTCACTAGAACGGAACTGTAATAAGGTATAATTTCGTACTAGTGGGAAATATGCGGCCTATTCCTATACTGTAGCCGTACCGTATCTTACCGTAGCTTTAACAACGCGCTGTACGTGATCACTATTGGATGGATTATTTGAAGAAAATAGGAAACCATTTCAATGTTACGGCACGTTGTAGCGTGTACGTGATGTAAGTCAGTATCGTACGTTTCCCAATCATACGATAACCATTCTTATGGGAAGCAATTTCAATGGTACGGTATGTCGTACCGTTTACGTGCTGTAAGTCAGTATCGTACGTTTCCCAATCATACGATAACCATTCTTATGGGAAGGCATGTCGTACCGTGTACGTGCTGTAAGTCAGTATCGAAAACCGCTCTGTAGTCGTGGTTTCTTCTTATATTGAGCAACATCATTATGAAGATATTATTAGCGTATTTACCCAGCATCTAGTCATTATATCAATAAGTGACCATGGAATTGACCTTTTTAACAATTAGTCCTCGACTCCGAATGGTCTACGAGTCAATAGCCCATGAGGCCGAAGGCCGAAGGCCGAATGGGCTATTGACTCGTAGGCCATGAGGGCGAGAGGTCTAATTGTTTTAGTAAAATAAAAACCTACTAATCGGTCCAATAAAAGGATGCAAAAAGTTTTGGATTTTGCTTTAAATATATATTTTTTGGTTTTCAAAACAGGCGCTTTTCGCTACTAGAGGTCTATCACTAATAGACCCCTAGTAGCTCAGCCAATCACAGGGCTCGATTGGTGATAGACCATTAGTAGGTTTTTTCTAATTCATATTAGTAAAATTCTATTACTATACTATTGCAAATCCTGCATTCTGATTGGCTAACGTACTCACTATCTATCAGTCGATAGATAGTGGGTAGAGAAAGCCGGACTTGTTTTGAAAAAATGGCGGCTTTTCCTTCGCGCTTTTGTGAAGTTTAGTTTAGATTAGTATAGTATAGTTTAGTTGAGATTTTTACTAAAACAATTAGAAGACTCACTCGAGATTTCTATCGACTTTGATAGTTGACGAGGGGCTCCGTCTTCTAATTGTTAAATAGTCGCCATCTAATTAGCATAAACTAGAAAAGGAATGTCTACAAATAATGAAACACCCGCTAACATGAAAATAAATACTACCAATAAAATTTAAGCAGTATTAAGCTACTAACAATAATCATTGAGGAATTAAGTTTAGTAAAAACACAATGAAAACGAAGCCACAAAGGCCAGAAGTGTTTTTTCAATACAATTCTTTTAAAATTCAAATCGCAATAACTCTGCCGGCTTTGGCGATTTTCATCTAAAATTTGTCCAGATTGCTAATTCTAGCATTTCCGTTTGCATGAGAATAATGATTTTATTAAAACATTTGTCTAAATTACTAATACAAATTACCTTTGCTCTCAGAATGAATTTCAACTTCACAGAGTGACAGGTATAATGTTGTTAACTTCACAGAGTGACAGGTATAATGTTGTTCCCGTGGGAAGCAGCCTGATGTTCACATAGCGCCCAGTCTTTCTCGGCTTACAGTACAAGGACTTTTTCAAGACAGTTTTCATGGTATGTATGCCTCCACATCTGGGGTTGGAGTTACCATTATCATTCAGGCTATCACCTGTTCAACAAAACGTTACAATGCGACCTTGTTATCATCATTTGTATAATCATTTAGACCGGGTGATATTGAGCAGCACGTGACCAGGAAATAATAAAATATTGATATCATTGGTGAAATTAGACAACACCTCAATGATATGGAAGCCCAGGTTTGTTTAGAATTCTATGGAGATAATGACGTAGAGATGTATTATGGCCACCCTTTCCCACCTCGATCGAAGTAAATGTCTCGTGAAGTGTTCGTGACGTGTATGCATGGTCGTTGTAACTCGACCAAAGGTTGGTGAATTATTTCTGAGTTTTTGAAGCTGATCAGCAATTGCAAACTCCAGAACTTGTTTTGTCAGGTCTGAATCCACTAGGCTACACTTCGTAGTATGTTTTGTTTTATCACACTTCTCTTTTTGAATCCATACATATAATCTCACTTACCCACTCGTATCTCAAAGTTTTGCAGTCGCCAAGTTGCTCCAACTCTGTTCACAATAAATACTTCTGACACAGGTTTACTTGAGCCCAGGTCCAAGCGCCACCATGGACTGCTCTCTCCATTTGTGTGTGTGCAAAAATTGTTTAGAAATACTCCATCTGAATTACCATCCACTGCTCTGGTTGATGTCGCTCCGCTAGCTGTGGTGGATTGTGAAGTAGGTTTTTGAAGGGCAATATTTTCTGCAGAAAGAATCAATTGATTATCAACAATTAACGATCTTATAAATAGGCAAGGCAAGGCAAGGCAAGGCAAGGCAAGGCAAGGCAAGGCAAGGCAAGGCAAGGCAAGGCAAGGCAAGGCAAGGCAAGGCAAGGCAAGGCAAGGCAAGGCAAGGCAAGGCAAGGCAAGGCAAGGCAAGGCAAGGCAAGGCAAGGCAAGGCAAGGCAAGGCAAGGCAAGGCAAGGCAAGGCAAGGCAAGGCAAGGCAAGGCAAGGCAAGGCAAGGCAAGGCAAGGCAAGGCAAGGCAAGGCAAGGCAAGGCAAGGCAAGGCAAGGCAAGGCAAGGCAAGGCAAGGCAAGGCAAGGCAAGGCAAGGCAAGGCAAGGCAAGGCAAGGCAAGGCAAGGCAAGGCAAGGCAAGGCAAGGCAAGGCAAGGCAAGGCAAGGCAAGGCAAGGCAAGGCAAGGCAAGGCAAGGCAAGGCAAGGCAAGGCAAGGCAAGGCAAGACAAGGCAAGGCAAGGCAAGGCAAGGCAAGGCAAGGCAAGGCAAGGCAAGGCAAGGCAAGGCAAGGCAAGGCAAGGCGGCAAGGCAAGGCAAGGCAAGGCAAGGCAAGGCAAGGCAAGGCAAGGCAAGGCAAGGCAAGGCAAGGCAAGGCAAGGCAAGGCAAGGCAAGGCAAGGCAAGGCAAGGCAAGGCAAGGCAAGGCAAGGCAAGGCAAGGCAAGGCAAGGCAAGGCAAGGCAAGGCAAGGCAAGGCAAGGCAAGGCAAGGCAAGGCAAGGCAAGGCAAGGCAAGGCAAGGCAAGGCAAGGCAAGGCAAGGCAAGGCAAGGCAAGGCAAGGCAAGGCAAGGCAAGGCAAGGCAAGGCAAGGCAAGGCAAGGCAAGGCAAGGCAAGGCAAGGCAAGGCAAGGCAAGGCAAGGCAAGGCAAGGCAAGGCAAGGCAAGGCAAGGCAAGGCAAGGCAAGGCAAGGCAAGGCAAGGCAAGGCAAGGCAAGGCAAGGCAAGGCAAGGCAAGGCAAGGCAAGGCAAGGCAAGGCAAGGCAAGGCAAGGCAAGGCAAGGCAAGGCAAGGCAAGTTAAACTAAAACACGATGAAACACAAACAAAACGTTTCTTTTTTTGATCAAGTTAATAGGAATGAGAGATCTGGGAGCTTTGCTTACCGGTAGGATTGCGGTTGATCATTACTTCGCATAATGTTAGTTCCTTGGTGGCTCCTGGTAGGTGAACGCTGACGTATCTTCCTCTCAAACCAGGTGAACATTTAAAGGCTGCCTTTAACTGACCGGAAAAGGATGGAATGTCTGCGCATTTGGGATTTGAAGCACTGTCTGTTCCAAACTGGTCGCCTGAATTGTGATTGATTGGATGAGTTCACTGAACAAGTCGATGATACAGATACAGTGGAAAATCTTTGGATGATGTAGAACAGTATCTCATAAGTCATTAAGTCACTTGGTAAGTCAGTCAAAGAGTTAGATAGATTATGGGCGGTATAATTATATATTTTTTGATGGGTTGCTGGTCAAATTTCCCGATAGTACAGTAGGTATATTTCATAACTATTAGGAACACGGAGAGAGAGAGAGAGAGAGAGAGAGAGAGAGAGAGAGAGAGAGAGAGAGAGAGAGAGAGAGAGAGAGAGAGAGAGAGAGAGAGAGAGAGAGAGAGAGAGAGAGAGAGAGAGAGAGAGAGAGAGAGAGAGAGAGAGAGAGAGAGAGAGAGAGAGAGAGAGAGAGAGAGAGAGAGAGAGAGAGAGAGAGAGAGAGAGAAAGTGAGAAAGTGAGAAAGTGAGAAAGTGAGAAAGTGAAAGAGCGAGAGAGAGAGAAAGAGAGAGAGAGAGAGAGAGAGAGAGAGAGAGAGAGAGAGAGAGAGAGAGAGAGAGAGAGAGAGAGAGAGAGAGAGAGAGAGAGAGAGGCCTTGTTTAGTTGGCAGGTATGTCCTTTCAGTGGTTAAAATGTTGTTTTTATGGGTGTTTTGTTGTGTTTTCTTACCGACTCTTATTTCACTGCCAAATATTCTTGTCAAGCAACAGTCAGATCGTCCAATTATGAACACTTCGTCGATAATATAAGTTCTTTCCAGATCAACAATCCAGTATGGACTAGCTTGGCTCTGGGAGACGGCACAACGGGTTGAACGAGTTCCAACAGGATACCCATCAACGGCAAAGCTGGCGAGCCTTAGGTTTTGGTGAACAGATGATAACTGGGAAGGCTGGCGAAGGGCAAGGTTTCCTGAAATGAAAAGCGAAGAATTTTTTTGTCGTCATAGTGTCAACGGTCACCACCACCACCACCCCTACCCCCACCCCAACATTATTATCACCATCACCACCAACACTAGCAATCGACTTAGTTAACGTGTCTTGTCGTTATTGTACTGTTATTGCAAATGTTCTTACCTGCATGAACTACTCCACTCTTCCACATACAGAAAAATGAAAATAGATGATACCATGCTAGCTACCATGGAGAAAACATCAAAGAAAAATAAGATTAATGGGACTTGAAACTTAGAATCTTTTTAGCTCTCTGATGACATAAAAAGTTTTATTACTGGGTTACCTGTGACAGCTTCGTCATAACATACTATTTTTTCCATTCCTAGAAAATGGATAAATTGCGCAATAGTACCCAGGGGTCTTCAGGACCCTACACAAGATACCTTTGCGGGCATCTGCTACGTTCTCGTACACGTACCGTTCAACCGGGACACTCAGTATGCGCATGCGTTAAATTATGCAGAATTTGATAGAAAGAATTCGACACGTCGCCTGAGCGCCTGGGCGAACAGGTTTAGCCCATTGTCCACCGAATGCTCTTCTAAGCTCTAAAATTACTTTAAACAACATCGATTGGAAACTTAACGTACAATTGTTGAAACTAATACATTTTTGTGCAAATTTATAAATATTTTGGAGCACCAGAAGAGGAATATGGATATCAAATATTTAGGTCGAATTTGACGTCTTCCGCTTCGCCTATTCATCAGTTGGATCAAGATAGTCATGTACTGTCGCACTTTGGTTTTTCCTTTAAAAAAACAACATTTTCTTTGGCTTTTTCATAAGCTTGACATGCTATCTTTCAATATGTTTGTGAAACTTTTGCCAAATTTTGATTGTAAAACACAAAATTTTGAGATGCAAAAGTTTTACGACTAGATTGCAAACAGTATATCCGTGAAATACGAATTACTAAATAGCACAATATAGTGCTAATTAAACAATAGAAAACAATAGAATTTGTACAAATTTGTGGAATTTTGTTTTGCCAAATGTTTCACAGATACACTGTTTGCACTCTAACTGTGACATTTTGTACATTGGTATCAGTTTGGTGTGCAACCACGTTACCAATGACGTCATCTCGTGCATCTGGCAGCTGGTTGGTACCAAGGGGTGTTGATCGATTAAAATATACTTGGTCAATAACGTTTTATATATATTATGCACTCTTTGGTAATAAGTATTACAAAGTGCGACGAAGGTTATTACAATGTGCGACAAGATTTATTACAAAGTGCGACAAGTATTACAAAGTGCGACAGATTTATTAGAGTGCGACAGTGCGACAGCTTTTTTATTACAAAGTGCGACGAAGGTTATTACAAAGTGCGACAAGATTTATTACAAAGTGCGACAAGTATTACAAAGTGCGACAGATTTATTAGAAAATGCGATAGGTATTACAAAGTGCGACGATTATTACAAAGTGCGACAGTACATAGTCATATTTTGATGCCCAATACTGCTTTTCTTTATTTTTATTTGGCTTTTTGCATAGATGTACATGTTAGTCATTCATTGGACTCTAGCTTGGACTGAATGTTTTAGAGTGGCCCTTTATTTCAAGCAAATTTTCGGCTTCATCCATATGCCATATTGGCGGGCCGGGGAGGGGGGTACTCCCTATAATTGACTATACGGGGATGCTCCGCCCGAAAGGGATACGTTTTTCAGGCCGCAGGTATAGAAAAGGGGTAGTTTTTCTTCAAAAGTATATGAAAGGGGTACTTTTTCAGGCAAAAAAAGTATATATAAGGGGTAACTTTTTGCTTAAACTTGGTATATCAAAGGGTAAGGGGTCCACCCGAAGTACTCCTTCCCCGTGATTGGCGGTAAGGGAACGTAAACAAACCCCGACGGACTATGTAAGCGAATCTTTGTTTATAATATTTTATTTGTTAGCATATGGTTTTTTTAAAAGTCAAGAAAATTACAAACCGAACCCAAAACTCAAAAGATCTTATTGATATAAGTAGTCTACAACATTGTTAGCTCTTTGCATGCAATAGTTTCCGAGATATCAGCTTTCGAATCAGTACTGGTTGGCAATAATGCCAATGAGCCCACACATTCTCTGTAATCTTATTTAGAGATGTTTAAACCACTTCACGCAAAATTTATTTCATTTGTCATGCTCAAATTTAAAAAATAGCCTAATTTTATCATGCTCTTTCAATATTCAGAACGGATTTGGCTAAAAAGTGAAATTCTTATGAAATTCCGAATTAATGAAGCAAAATAGTCTGCATTCTAGTTGGGTCGTATAGTCAGGTCTGTTAGCGCAAAGATCGTAAGCTTTTGAATACAAGCACCAAACTTGTCACAAATGTTCGTTGGGGCATACTAAACGCATTTAGGGGTGGGTGCCAAGAAATGGTGGTCGGGGGGAGGCACACCACTTTTGCTTCTTATCTTTTCTATCTTACTCTTGATAAATAAAATGCAAGGTATCCCATCCGCAATTGTAGAAGAATAAGAACAATCAGAACGAAATAAGAATCCAAAAAGCGCAAATTGCAAAGGTAAACAAACAATCCAACTTTGCACGCCATCTTCCATTTGTTATCGAAATTGCGTAAAACCGCTGACGGATTGCTGGCGCATTCACAAGCATGCGCAGACTAAGTGTCCCAATTTTGATTAGATAAACGGTACGTGTCTGGTCCCGATAATCCCATCAATTAGTATGTGTCAACTTTCAACCAATGCCACTTTTTTTGCCAAGTAATTAATTGGAGCTTGCATACCTCGAGAAAGTAATTAACTTCTACGCATGCTCTATATTCGTTGACTGCTGTAACTCAAGACTTAGCGGATCGCGAGTCAGAATTTTTAACCAGTACCAGCTGATCTAATAAAAGTATTAGCCAATCAGAATCAAGAAAATTTTCAGAACTGAGGAACCCAGCAACTCGGGAAACGGTTATTTCTTTATTTTATTTTCCCACTCAATGATGAATATCATAGTAAATATATACAATATATCAAAAACCTCTTCTGGAAATCTAGATTTATCTCAGAGATAAATTTCTATACGTCAATTATCGTAGGCTTCATGACACCTCAGTTTTGCAGTAACGTCATTTCTACGCCACTATTTCAGATCAGCTGGTATTGACGTCTATAGATCTAGATCAGCACCAAGGGAAAAATTAGCCAATATTTACTTCTCGTGTGTTAAAGAATTACTAGCCCATCTCCAAGCCAGAGGTTTAACAGTAGAGACTCTAGTAATTAGGTAATTGTCTAAATATACGTGTCGCTCAGAACTATATTCAGAAGCGATAAACATGTATTCTGTCTTTGTGCAATTAAGACTAATTCGTTTGCTTTCAAACAGCTGTAAATACTAGCAATGTCTCATTAATATATAATGATTTCAATGTTGTACCACAAGTCGTTCGACTTTTGTCATTTGCTTACATCCTTATATTCGAAAATTGTACACTATTTGGTAGATTGTTTATAGGAAGTATGAATATTAGTGGACCAAGAATTGAGCCTTGAGGTATACCACAACTAAAGCTATAAAATTAGACGGTGTATTGTATGTGTAACATCTTTGATTACCATCAGAAAGATAAGAATTAAGCCACTTCAACGAGAAAGTCATCTGCAATGCTGTAGTAATTTGTGGAGAAGGATAATATGGTCAATCGTATCAAATGCTTTCCTAAAGTCTAGGAAAAGTCTCGGAAAGCACGGATGGCATATCAAAGCGGCGAGAGCGCTCGCCTCTAACCAATGCGACCCGGATTCGAGCCTCGCCGGGCTTGGTGTCGTATGTGAGTAGAGTTGTTTGTTTGTTCTCTCCTGTGCTTCAAATAATTTTCCACGGGTTCTCCGGTTTTCCTCCCTCCGCAAAAATTATCATCTTCTTTCAAATTGCAAATCCCAATTCGATCTTGGGGTTTTCGCCTAGTTTGGAGCCTACCTCTGTTGTGATACAAATTTAAATTTCCTTTCATCCATGCATGTTCGTAATTAGTGACTCCTAGAAGACTAGTGCAGTAGTGGTTGAATGGTCTAAAACCAGATGGTTTATTCGAGTTTATTTAAGCTAAGACAAAGTAGACAAATCTAACATAAGCACAGAAGAAAAGGAAGAATAAACAGAAGAAAAAAGAAGAAGATCTAGAAGAGGAAGAGGAAGAAGAAGTAGAAGTAGTACTAGAAAAATAGGTGGAAGAAGATGAAAAAGAAGAAAAAGAAGAAGAAAAAGAAGAAAAAGAAGAAAAAGAAGAAGAAAAAGAAAAATAATTAGAAGAAAAATAATAATAAGAAGAAGAAGAATAGGAAAAAGAGGAAAAAGAAGAAGACGAAAAAGAAGAAGAAGAACAAGAACAAGAAGAACAAGAAGAAGAAGGAGGAGAAGAAGAAGAAGAACAAGAAGAACAAGAAGAAAGAACAAGAAGAATAAGAAGAAGAAAAAGAAGAAGAAAAAGAAGGAGAACAAGTTAGAAGAAGAACAAGAAGAAGACGACTGAGAAAATTATACAATAAGACAACAAAAGTGACCGAATAAACGGTCAATAGAATTAAGAAGCCGGATTTTGTTCGCGAACAGATCTATAAATTACTTACATTATTCTTGATTGCCATCATATACCAGAGAAGCTGTATAACCAAGAGGCTTGAGGTATACACTGAATCAATCTTCCTAAGATGTCACTTCACCTGCCTCAAATATTTTAATTATACAATTGTACAGTGTCTCCAGTTTTGAATAGAAAATGAAAAGCTATTGTATTCAACTAAGCTGGAGTATTTTTTTTAATCAGCCGGTAAAGAATAATGTCCTTAATGACGAAGCTAAGACTCCTATCTTTGCTTGTCACATTTCCTCACGTTGAGAATACTAACCAGGTGATCTCTCTTCTCTCAGGCCGAAGGAATTAGCCAATCATTGGACATTTTGTTCGTAGCTCAATGTTTCCTAGTTCCAGATTTTCGGCTCGATTTATGACAGATTTTGCTCGTAAATAAATAAAATAAAACTCATCCGTGCAAAGATTCGCCAAATACCTTTTAGAAAAAGCATATTTCGTCGTTATTGATAGAAAATGTTTCATTTTGAGAAGAGATAATAGAAAACACTTGGAAATTTTCGTTGTGACAAACAATGCATTGCGCGACTAGATTCCAGATCACCTGGAACCCGCACCTGCTGTTTTGACTGGTTGTAGTGTGTAAAAATAAAAAGCCCTGTGATTCTTAACACTACAACTGGAAGAGGTCCATGCAGTTCAAACATCGATCTTCTCATGAATGTGCCGAAATAAATGACATCATAAAAGACGAGTCCGCCTAATAATCCTTAATTTTCAATGCGTTCGGCTCATGTGAAGTTCGACGTTTGAACTGGGCGTTACTTTACTTTAGAACACTAGTTAGTGCACTCTATTTCAGACTAACTTTGAGCAGAAGTTTCTTCGTTCCTAGCTTAATCACAAATCTCATCAGTTACAACAATTAAGATTAAAAAAATAAGAAAAGAAAAAATGAAATGAAATAACAAATAAAATGAGATTATAATATAATGGAATAATCGGAAAATTCGGTTTTTGATCGGTAAATAGTAATATCATCATGCATGATCAAGACTGCATGACAACAGCTCATGAGCGTACCAACTATTTGTTTGACTAACACGGGGTCCAAATACAAGGAAAATTCTGTCTGTTGTGCTCTTTCTTTGGCACGCCGAAGCCGACAAAAAAAAAAAAAAAAAAAAAACACGCCAAAAGCCAAAATCGCCGGAAAAAACCCGCCAAAGTCGTCGAAGCATTAAGAAGGGGGAAACGCGATAATTGAATAATACAAAATAAAAGAAAGTAAATCCAATTAAAAGAGCGCCCAGAATAAAGAAAATTAAACAAAACAAACAATTACCCAATTACAAAATATTTTTTTTAGGGAACACGTGTCCCCCCCATGCGCCCTCCCTACGACACTGACAACTAGGCCGCGGAGAAATAGACCAATTCGGCTCAAGTGTTGCTATTTACGTTTCCACAAATCTTCTGGGAATAAGATTCTTCAGATGTCTTTTGTATTTCGACACCATGTAGAAATATACTCGAATGTTTTAGGAACAAAAGTTCTTATTCCCAAGGCAGAGGTTTTGAATTGGTTAGAAACGTATATAGCAATACGTTAATTAGCCGATTAGATCTATACAGGACATTGTCTGTAGGAATGATTATTTAATCAGGGGCTTAGCCAGGATTTTGCGAATTTGCCTTGGGGGGGGGGGGCAAAACCCGTTTTCAGAACATCAACCAAAAAAACGTCCAACCAAAAAAACGTCCAACCAAAAAAACGTCCAATTAAAAAGACGTCCAACCAAAATAACGTCCAACCAAAAAAACGTCCAACCAAAAAACCGTCCAACCAAAAAAACGGCAATTAAGGTAAAAGGGTCTTCGAATAGCCAATGTGCACGAGCGCCATCTTGAATTTTCCGCGAGCAATGAACCCTGGTCATCTGAGTTCTTGTTTACGTTTTGATCATTTGCCGCGATTATTTGAAATGGCGCGAAATAATAATAAGATGAAAAAGGTTAAAAAATGGATAAGAAAGTCTTTCTTGGTTCAATCTTGGACATTCCTTTTGAAGCTGCAACAGTCCCTTTATTAAAAAGATGATTAAAATGTAGAAATGCGTCAACTTCTGGCTAAAAAAGCGATCTGGTTCAAAGGTATAATGGTAATTCAATTTTTAAAGGACGTATATTGTTACGTGATAAATAAGAGTGTTATGATTATTTAATCATTATCCCTGTGTTCTGAATTTGTTATTGAGATCTGCTTGTGCATTCCTGTTCAAGATAAAACATACCTTCCAGCGACACCAAGCACAAGCTACCTCAAACGTACAATTTACATTCATTGTATCATTGTTTAAAATCAGGCCCGTCCCAGGACGGTTTGTGGGAGTTCACGCCATACACCGTGAAAATACTGCTAATATTTAGGGCGTAGTGGTATTTCTCGCATAAAATTGTGTTCAATGCATCTAATCGAATGCTTTTTCAAAATCCGCAACGTATATCAACGAATACTCCTTTTTGAATTTTAGATATTCCATTATATACACAAAGAGCCCGGCTTTCCTTTGCCGCATTCCGGTAATATTCATTATTCTTTACGTAATTGCTTATTATGGGTTTCCTGTGGTTTAAGATCGGCTTTCTGTGGTTTGGGATCGGTTATGGTTACACAAGCTATAATCAGATCTGTACTGTAAATTGATCGCCGATTAAATTCAAATCAGTAACGCACTCTCTATATAAAGCATTCAAAGAATGCTTTATAGAAAGTGCGCTACATTCAAACAACACAGGCAACCCATAAAGAGCACGTTACCAACGGTTATCAATTTACAGTACAGATCTGATTACAGCTTGTGTAACCAAAGCCGATCTTAAACCACAGGAAACCCATAAAAAAGCAATTACGTAAAGAATAATGAATATTACCGGAATGCGGCAAAGGGAAGCCGGGCTCCCTGTGTTATATATTGAATTATTTTAATTGGTTCGTCGTTATTTCTTCCTTTGATAAATGCAGCTTGGTCAGGGCTGATTAGAGAAGGCAAAACTTTAGTCATTCTATTACTTAGAACTCTACTACAGATTTTCAAGTTAAAAATCAAGTTAAAATAACGAGCAGACTAACTTTTTAAGTCTGTCTGTCTGTCTGTCTGTCTGTCTGTCTGTCTGTCTGTCTGTCTGTCTGTCTGTCTGTCTGTCTGTCTGTCTGTCTGTCTGTCTGTCTGTCTGTCTGTCTGTCTGTCTGTCTGTCTGTCTGTCTGTCTGTCTGTCTGTCTGTCTGTCTGTCTGTCTGTCTGTCTGTCTGTCTGTCTGTCTGTCTGTCTGTCTGTCTGTCTGTCTGTCTGTCTGTCTGTCTGTCTGTCTGTCTGTCTGTCTGTCTGTCTGTCTGTCTGTCTGTCTGTCTGTCTGTCTGTCTGTCTGTCTGTCTGTCTGTCTGTCTGTCTGTCTGTCTGTCTGTCTGTCTGTCTGTCTGTCTGTCTGTCTGTCTGTCTGTCTGTCTGTCTGTCTGTCTGTCTGTCTGTCTGTCTGTCTGTCTGTCTGTCTGTCTGTCTGTCTGTCTGTCTGCGGATCTTGATATGATCTCATTGTGGTGCTCCAATCACAAGATTACCATGGTTGATTATCACTATTCCAGCTGGGAACATTTCTGTGTAGCTTGGGTTTGGGTTTTTTTTTGTGGGCTTTTCTTTTTTCAAGACATTTTTCTTTTTTTCTTTTGTTTTAGCTTCCTCTTCCTCACAGCTTTCCTCCTCTGCTTCAGTGAATCTGGGTGAGCTTCTTTGCGTCACCTGTTGGCTTTGAAATGCTTGATGACTTATGGTAGAGGATAGAGGAGGAACTACAAAACAAGTAATATTTCGATAAAATTAGAGACGAAAATGAGGTGAAATCTTGGTTAAAGTCAACATAACATAAACAGACTCAGGGATCATATTAGAATAAGCATTTTAGTTTGGGTAGAATGGTTTCCATATTAAGAAAAATATCAGCTGAAAACAAAAAAGAATCTTGAAAATGTTTTAGAAACTTCAAAACTTTGAACTTTTCGAGCAATATGTTGAAAATTGCACGCCTATAAATAGCTAAAACTGAATGCTGCAGCATGTATATTTAAATGCCTAATCATCCTTTTGCAGTTCTAACATGCAGCTGAACTGCGAAGGACGCAGCTCAACGTGGCCGAGTCGAAGGCATACAAAGGCGCCGAAGACAGCCGCCATACGACTCGTGTCTGACCACGGAGCACAGCTCCGAATCAGGGTTGATTTTTGCGGAGGGAGGAAAACCGGAGAACCCGGAGAAAAACCCTCCAAGCACAGGAGAGAACCAGCAAACTCAATTCACGGCTTATGGTGCCGAGTCCGAAGATCGCACACGAGACCATAGCGGTCTCATGTATGATAAGGTCTGAGATTTGGGCAAAACATTGAAATTTGCCTTAATCATGTTTGAAAAAAATAGATTTTCGACTACATGATTGTCACGAAGTCATGTTAATGTTATTTTGAGTGTGAGTGTTCGAGTGTATGAGCCCGTGAGTTTTGCATTGTGAGTCCCTTGAGGACATCGTCATATCAGTGTATTTACATATTACGCAAGGCCGAGAAGTTAGTTGTAAAATAAACGAGCAAGAGGACGAGTTGGTCGCTTTGTTTTATCAAAACTAGTTATCAGGTTTTAAGAACCCGTGACAATGATATATTTCAACGAACTTAACATTTTAATGTGATTTTTTGGAATTGGAATGTGTAGATCGAGACCCCCATTGGTACACATGCAGAGTCAAGGAAACCATCCAGATCCGACTTCACCCTAACAACATCAATAGGGACAGTGGTATATAAATCCCTGAAGCGTGGATGCCGACGATATGGAAACACTCTAGGCGGAGACTCAACAATAAAACATCCAATCAGAACAGCGCAGATGATCTGACGAGCGGTACAAGGGCGGATCCAGGGGGAGGATCGGGGGGGTCAGGACCCCCCTGTCAAATTTAAGTTCAAATATTTTTTATCAATGAGTATATCCTAAAATAAAGATAAAAAGTTTTTTTTTCTGAGAGAAGGCTTAATTTTAATATTCATTTTAATATCAATCAATGCCGTAAGTTTTAGCAGCTCATAAACGCTTCAGTATTTGGGCTTCCTGTGGTAAAATGCGCCCGGGATTCCTGTGCCACTAAATTTTCCCCTGGGACCCCCCCTTTTGAAAAATCCTGGATCCGCCCTTGCGGTATATAACAGACGCAACATCCAGTCTGCACCATCGCCTGATGAACAAGACTAGCAGCTTCCAGTCTAAACGTCTCGGTCCTCTACAAATGACCCTCAATCGTGAGAAAAACGAATAAGTATCATTTCTTTATAACATTCCACGATGAATAATATTTTTCATTCTAAGATAAAAGCTCTAGTCACGTGACCTATTTTACATAATAACTCCTTAATTAAGAACAATGGTCCAGCAGCCAAGACTCATTCATAATTGGCTTTTAGAGACAAACCTAGAAGTACAAATGAAAATTTGGCTCGTTTTGTTTCTATCACTGGAAATTAAAAAACAACAACAAAAATCTGAAATTGCATTGCCAGCGCGAGAAAGAACTCCTGAATTTCTGTGGTTGTTGTTTGAAGTGAGAGTAGAGGTTTACAGGCATGTTTACAAAATTATATATATATATATATATGTTTTAAGTTAAGAGGGGGAAATGTTTTAAAAGCAAAAGTACATACCTTGATACCCAGGTGTCGTTTGCATTGGATGATAATTTGCCAGTGGCTGCAACTAAAGGAATGGACCGTTTTACGTTGGATTGCTGAAAGCATGACCTGAAAGCATGACTTAACTACAGCTATTGTTCAACAACAATGAAATAAAAGCATCTTTTGTTCAAATTCTAAAGATATTCAAATTCTGTACAATCTTTGATCTCACCCATTGTTTTCAAAGTGCACGAAGTCGAAAATAGTGATAAAGCAAAAAGGCCGGTGTAATAACGTCTTTTATTATATGGCTACGATAGTACGCGCGCTCTGATTGGCTAATTTCCGGTCTGAGATTTTCCCATCTCAGACAGTTACCATGACAATGGGTGAGGATCGTATATCAAATTTGGGAGTTTGTTTACAATTTTCACGGCGGGAAATTTGACATTTTGATGAAAATTTGACAAAGTTGGTTAACGCTTATTTTGTCAAAATACGTATGAATTTTGACTATATTTTTCTATCTTTTGTAAAGAATGGAAAGATTCAATGCAAACTAGTCAAATATTGCCATATTTTATGTAAAATTGTGGGGGAAATGAGAGATAAATGCGTTTTTTACCGAAATCAAAAACTTTAAAATGTTCTGGGTAGTTTTAGAGCATGTTTTTTCCAAGATTTATTCACACTTTAGACACTCAAAATCCCCATGGGATGAAAGAACCTTTGCTTTTGGTTAAAACCTGTTTCGTTTCAGTTGGTATTCCCTGCTATAAACAAACTCTATTTTTCTTATTATTATACCTTTGCTAAAGGACTAACGTCATAAGAATATCAATAATGCTTATAACGCGCAAATTATCATATCATATGGGTAGCATGGGTGGCGTACGCTGCTAACGCGTCGCCTTTCACCACTGTGGTTCCAAAGGCTCGGGTCTCTGGTTCGAGCCATATGTGAATTGAGTTTGTTTGATGTGTTGTTCTCTCCTGTGCTACGAGGGTTTTCTCCGGGTACTCCGGTTTCCTCCCTCCGTAAAAATCAACATGTGAGTGAGCGTTGTGTGCATAAAATACTGAATGTAGTGGTAGTGTGTGTGAGTGAAAAGTGTCCCCTATTAGTGCAAAAGCGCTAGAACGACTAGACACTTAAATAAAGAGATTTATTTATTATATATATATATATATATATATATATATATATATATATATATATATATATATATATATATATATATATATATATATATATATATATATATATATATACTTAAGGAATATAAAACGGCGCGCCTGTCTATATGCTGTGATATAAGCACGCTGGGAGCTGTAGAGCAAGAGAGGAGTCGTAGAGAAACACGAGGCGCATAAATAAAAAGCAAGGCTTTCATGAATAAAACATAGGTTTGAATTTATTATTTTATCATAATAGCACAGTATTTGCTTTCAAAAATGCACACTGTCCACTTGCAGTGGATTTCTCCCTCTGATAGCTGAGAAAATCTTACTTTTTCATAGTTATTTTGCACTGTCACATATTTTTGGTTTAATGAATTGTTTCCTAGGAAATTAAAGTCTTCGAAACAAAATTACGGTTCTCCTTTAACATTCAAATCATTTTCTTCCGTGATTTTTCGTGTTTTTTTCCCCCTCAAAAGGCTTAGTATGTCTCTGTCCTCTGATATAAACACAGTAGTCAGCCAATCAGAGCGCGCGTAGTATCTCAAATATCCATTCACCTGGGTTCAGACCTTTCTTTACAATATATATGTATGATCAAATGAAAAACGTCCATATTGGTTACGAATTTTTTACACGGTGTTTAATTTAGGTTTCCTTCTTATTCGCTTGTAGTACAGGTTAGTTTATTAAGAAAGAAATTGCGGAGCCTTACTTTTAGAGCTGATAATGAATAGCTTTATATATATATATAGTGGTAAAGTAATTGAATAAGGCGAAAGGGATTAACATCTGAAACGTCAGTATAGTTACATCTTGTTCACTTCCTTAGTTTAAGAGCGGTTATTCAGCAAGCCGAGGGTTGATTATATTTATTATACACATACCGGGATTTCAATAAAACCCTGTGTAATAGCTGGAAGCAACGGGCTGTTCTTTCATGTGAGACTTTCGACTAAACTAGAAAACTTCAGTTCAAAACATGGATGAAAATAAAATTTAAAGGACAAAACCAAAGAGAAAATCGATGAAATACCAATACTTTGGTCCTTAAATTATACTTAGTGGTATTATTGCAAAATAATCTAAGAATATAATCAAGGCATAATCCCCATTTAACCTTATAAACATCAATATAGCAATGTCTTGCAATCTCCTGTTCATGCAGCAAAGTAGGTTATAATTTAGCCATTTCCAAGAGTTTCTCATAAGATGAATTACTATTACAAAATATAGCCCTAACACCTCTCTCCTGTACCCTTTCAAGTTTTCTCGAGTCACTAGCACTACAGAAATGCCATACTGTACTGATATAAGTTAAGTGCGGGAGAATAGCTGCTTTATAAAGTTGCAACTTGGCCTTCGTGCGAATTCACCTTGTGACTTAGTGGTTAGAGAAAGGGATTAGTAAGTTTGGGGTTTGGGGTTCGATTCCTGGTATAGAGTTCACCTTCTAAGCCACAAGGTGAATTCGCTGACCAGAACGGAATTTTTGAAAGTTTTATATAATGACCTGTTAACACGTACATTGTATGACTAGTTTTGTTTAGTAAACAACTCGATATGAACAGTAAATTGCTGTTGTTAAGTGGGAATTAATTCGGAAACCTCACCAAATAGGACATAAGATGGTTATACACTGACCTCGGTTTAGGTATACAACCTTTACTCAAACCTCCATAGGAGGTTGATGACTAGATAAAATTAAAAAAATATTTAAATATTTGAAATCTATAATAATTGATTAATGAATAGATAGATAGTTAAACATAATAGACCATTCCCGAACTCGCCCGGACCACCACGAAACAGTGGCTCCAAGCCGAGACTGAACTTGATACATATATAAGACTCTTACAGTTGAGAATCTCGTTCACGGCAAACGTGAAAAGTCACAGTTGACATGCAAAAAAAATTATTTATGAATAGTAAAGGTCGCAGAAATCTCCAAGTAGTAAATAAACAAAATATATAATATTTGTTTTTGGTGAAAAGATTTGCCAAAGGTAAAGTGAAATGAACGATGAAAACGTGGTCATGTTTGCAGTTTGGGGGAAGGAAAAAACGGGAATTTTAAAACTTGGTTTTCGCATCGTAATTTGAAATGCTGAATTAGTCCTTTATAGCAAATGACATAGTTCAATGTGCTAAATATGCTATAAGCTTTTCAACGAGTAGCCGGCAAGAATTAGGGGTTAGAGACTGATGTGAGAGTGTTTTGTTGGAGAATAAATGCACGCGCTGACTGTATAATGAACGAGAAATTTTAATACTGCACGGGGCGAAGCCGAGTGCAGTATGAGAAATTTCGAGTTCATTATACAGTAAGCAAGTGCATTTATTCTCCAACAAAACACGAACTACAAGTCTCTAACCCTTTTAATATGCAAACTGAGTACGCTGAAGAGCAGACGGCGCGACATTTTTTACGTGTCATTTACGAATTTGAACGTATTGAATCAAAAAGTATTTTAATTTCCAAACAGCCATCACTATTTTGATAAATACAGAAAGGGTTCAAACGTTAAGATAAATAAATAATTCCTAACTTAAAAATACGAAAATAAATGAATTATTCTGGCTCAAATCTTATTTATAAAAAAAAAAATTCAAACAAAAAAATTCTCATTCATCAGTTGAAAGCTAGCTATCGACAAAGCTACAAAAAAATTTTTGTTTTGAATTACAAATGTACAGTTGTATGGTTTTACCTTTGAAAAGGGAAATTCCCCACTTTGTTTGTCGCTTGGTAGCAACTGGAATGGCTCCATCTATAAATCCTTCAATTTCCTTATCGTTCAGCCGCAAGAGTTGTCAGCTACTCCCGCAAGAACGAACACATTACTCCTGTTCTTTCAACCTTACACTGGCTTCCTGTACAGCAACGCATTGAATTCAAAATACTTCTACTTGCATTCAAGGCCTTGCATAATGTTGCACCTTCCTATCTTTGTGACTTGATCAAAGCTTATGTTCCTTCACGCTCTTTGAGGTCTTCTTCTTCTAATTTTCTTGTCAAACAGCCTTATAATCTTAAATCATATGGAAAAAGAGCCTTCTTTTGTGCTGCTCCTGAGCTATGGAATTCTCTTCCTGCTCACATAAGGTCCTGTGATTCTCTTGCTTTCTTTAAACGTGAGCTTAAGACCTGGCTTTTTAAACAGGCATATGATATATTTTGAATAAAATCACTGGTCTTTTTTTTTTTCATATACAACATTTTTAATACTCTATTTTAATAAGACTATGGATATCTCTAATTATTAATATATTTATGAACGTTAAATTGAAATGCTGTTATAAATACTCTTTATTTGAATGTTATTGTTATACATAATATTTAATAAATTAAAATATATGCGTAATTTGCATTATTTGATATTGTCTATATTTATTGAAATTGAAATTACAATGTATAGTGTATTCTTTATAAATATTATAAATATTATTTCTGTACTTTTAATCCAATTTTTATATACCAGCAACAAACTTTCTTTTTATACAGCCTGTAAAGCGTCTTTGAACTAAAGGATATTGGCGCTATATAAACTAACCCTTATTATTATTATTATTATTATATTTAGCTCTTCGAATCTTTCATTTTCTAAATCCATTTTCTTATAATGCACTCGAAGCGTGCAATAAACTTTATAACATCACGACAAGCGCTTTGTCCTCAAATACATCGATATCACGTGATCGATTTTAGCCAATGAGCTGCTTGAATTTTGTTCAGCGTACGAAGTTTGCATATTAAAAAAGATTATCCCATTTTTGTAAACAACGAGAAAACGAAACGGCTGTGCTTCAGCTGTGCTAACGAGGCCGAGTTCTTAGCTTTCTTAGGCAAAATTTATGCCCAAAAGAACACTTTTAAATTTGAATCTACGAGTAAACGGCTACTGAGATCAGGGGGGAAACAATTATTAAATCGACTGCCTCTTCACACTTTCTATAGTTAAGTAAACCCCCCGTATTCGCAAACCGTTACTTTGGCGTGCATTTTCTATTTTAGGTGCGTCACCCTACATATTATCTAAGTTAGATAAATTTATCTAACTATTCAACAATGTGATTCAAATACACTCTAACATAAATTACCGAGATCGAGAGCCTGTTGTTTGAAATTATCTTTCAATCGAAAGTATGAAAGCCTTGTATACTCTCTGAGTAAGTCAAAACGTGACGGGTCCATGCCATGATCAACTCAAATCTCAAATACGGAAACGTGTAAAGAAAACGAAGAAAATTCTCCCCATAAAGCCGGTTACTGGATCAAGGATTACAAGAGAAAGATGGTTGAGAAGAAACAATGATAATTCATTCAACGAACGTAAAAACTTACCGCCCGTGGGTGATGATATGGTTGCTGCGGTTGCCATGAAGGATAGTACGACCCATTCCATCTGTTCCATGAATCCTTAAAGATAAATATAACTCAGTTAATAACTCATTCGTTATTTATCAGAGAAGATGTTACAAAAGGTTCTAATGATACTGAAAAACTAACCATTTTCTTGTGGAGTCTAACTCTTTCAGGCCAAGGACAAGAGGTCGACTTGAGGCGAAACTACCTCGTGTGGTGATCAAGATTCGTACGCGTTTAAGGTGACGACTACTTTTGAACCGTTCAATTTGAGCCCACGATGTGCGCGCGCACAAAAAACGCTTATAACCGCATAACAACCTTCAAAGTTTAATTGAGGAACCATACACGTTTTGAACTTCAACAGGGCAAAAACCCCGAATTTTGCACGGGACTCTATATTTTTCTTTGAATTTCCTAAAACAACAGGTAAAAATCAATCTTTTGAGAAAGTTTGAAAAAAACGTAATTATTAGAACTTATAAGAAAAGCGTTTTCTGTGTTCTTGTTGTCCTCCTTTGAGTACGATTTTCGGTTCATTTAGCTAACAAAATGCTAAATTTTGAACTTATTTTTAAATCTTAATTCAAATATTTTTAATTAGTCTTTTAAAACAATGTTTAAAGTATACGTTCTGAGAAAATTGCTTCCAGAGCTTCTTTAATTTGTGAGTTATGATTTTTTTTTTTGAAAAGCGTGATTTTCGACATTTTTCTTTCGAAAACTTTAACTTAAAAAACAAGTTGGTCATATTCAAAATTCATTATCTCGAAAACGAGATCGGGACACCCAAATTTTCTTTTCATTTTTGGAATCAGCGTTAAATTCTATGGAAAATATATTTGTAATAACATTTTGTAATTATTCCTTGTTAAAGTAGTCAGTCACCTTAAGAGCTTTGATTGGTTCGCCATAACAAAGGCAATGATTGACAAGTCTAGATAATAATAATAATAATAATAATAATAATAATAATAATAACTTTCTTTCTATAGCACTTTTACATAAGATGCGCAAAGCGCTTACAACAATTTAGATAGAAATACGGCAATATATCAGAAAAGAATATTAATCTTTATATGATAATACTGACTAAAACTATATAACTAATTAAATAATTAAAATACAATTGAAAATTAAGAACTAATATAATATATTTATAAATATTATATTCTGGCGGCGGGGGCTTGCAACCGGGGGATGGGGCTCATAACTGGAAGGATATTTGTGTTAGCCGAGTAATGGGTTATATTATAACCGGGAAGGCTTATTATAACTTGAAGGATAATTGCGTTGGCAGACTAGCTAGTGGGCTTATATCCTGAAAGGCTTAAGGCGCAGACACACGATGCGATTTTTAATGCGACGTTGCATGCAACGTCGCAAAAACTAGATCGCACAGTGTGACCACCGGTGCGACGTTGTGTTCAAACGGTAAGGTTCGTCGCGCGCCACTTCGCGAAAGTAGGACTCGTTTCTACTTTTTGCGACGTCGCAAGACTGGACACACGGTAAAATCTCTAATTCTTGCAACGTTGCATGACACGTGGCATAAAAAACCGCCTCATGCGTCTGTGCCTTTTTTACCTGCGCGCCACCTTGGAGCAGAGATGAACAATGATATCGATGTTGGTTTGTAAAGTCGTTCTACAAAACATACATCACTATCCTCAAGACAAGAACGTTAAATCATGTGAGCCCAGCAAGGTCTTTATTGTAATCATTCTCCACATGTAATGTAGACTGTAGACTTGTAATCTAAAACTTGCCTGACATGATACAGAAGTTTTTAGATCAGTCGTATATTAAACCAGGCTCTGATTTCTTGTGCTTTTGACTTTATATTATTGGTGCAATGCATGCAGAAGTTTACGCGGGATTTGTCACAAGGGGTTCACTGTTCTTTTATCCAGACAAATCGGCCCTCCCTCCCTTCCAAAACTGCTTATAGGAAGGGGGAGTCACATGATCATAACCCCCTGGTTTATATATCCCTTAAATACGAGCGCGGTCGATCTGTATGGGAAAATAGGGACTTAAGGATTTCAAAATCTACCACAGCGACGTCAGCCGGAAATGTAAAAAGATTTCATTAGGGCTCTGTTCATTGGGAATTTCATTCAGAACTTTGTGAGTAAAGTCAACTCATCCACAGGGAAGACAGACTTTGAAGGCGCGAAATCCCAAAGTGAAGTTATTTACTCTTACGTTTAACGTCGCTATCGTAGATTTTGCACATCTTAAAGTCCTTATTTACGATGGCAAGCCGTAGGCGAGGTACAGATCGGACTTGAATATCGTATATACTTCTTTGAAAAAATTAGTCACCTACAAAGCTGATACCAGTAAAGATCACAATTCATATCAATACAAAGTAAAGCTCAAGGATGCTGTGCAACTATAACTGGTAAAAAGATCTCAGGTCCACCAATAGTTATCAAGCGGTTGAAACATGTAACACATCTTCCCATAATCCTTGCTGGTCTCAGCCTTGTAGCATTTCAGGTGACGTACTTTACTAAAATGAGTACATCGCTTATCAAATTCTAGGTGCATAATTTCATGTATTGGAGTGAGTTTAACTGAGAAAATCCAATGACGATGAATTCTGTATTCGATTTACAGTCTTTTCTATGATTTGATAAATGCTTTTCAGGAGCGGATCCAGGAGTTTTTAGAAGGGGCTGTTACAGCGTATCTCGCGCGCGCCAATACCACAAATAACCTATAAAGGGCGGGAAAATGGTGGGGGGCATGGGGGGGGGGGGGGGGGGGGGGGGAGGAAATGGGGTCTTGAATTGACAGAAATTATTCTCAAAGCGTCAATTAAACCGAGCGAAATTTAAAACATTTTCATTTCACTTGTGCAAAAGGGAGAGGGTGACTAGTCGCCTCCGACACCACCCTGGGATCCGCCTCTGATATAGAAACGTGCATTTTTTTGTAAAACAAAGCTGTATTTTATCACTCTAGTATATAATTTTGTCATTCCAAAAGGAGGGATGGCTAGCCTCCCCCTTCACCACCCCTGGATCAGCCCCTGGTTTTGTGACAATAAGAGTTGGTTATCAGTGATAATGCTACGTTGTGCACTTATGGGATACCGTATAATAATCCCAATTACTTAACAATTAGTCCTCGAGTCCGAATGGTCTACGAGTCAATAGCCCATGAGGCCGAAGGCCGAATGGGCTATTGACTCGTAGGCCATGAGGGCGAGAGGTCTAATTGTTTTAGTAAAAACCTACTAATCGGTCAATAAAAGGATGAAAAAAGTTTTGGATTTTGCTTAAATACATTTTTTTTGGTTTTCAAAACCGGCGCTTTTCGCTACTAGAGGTCTATCACTAATAGACCCCTAGTAGCTTAGCCAATCACAGGGCTCGATTGGTGATAGACTATTAGTAGGTTTTTTCTAATCTATATTAGACCGATTAAGCATCACGTTATTTCTTCCCGCAAACGGCAGACATGACCACGTTTTCATCGTTACCCTGCATTTCACTTTACGTTTTGCAAACCTTCTCACTCAAGACAAGTATTCTTTTAACAATTTACTTGTTTTCACTAATTTTGAAGATTTTTTTGGCTGTCAACTGAAGTTTGTTTTGCGTTTGCCTCAAACGAGATGCTTAAACTCGATCCCGATTAGTGTGGTAAAAACACCGCGCGATCAACGTCGGCGCATAAGAGACTTGTAATGTGCATGAATGTGAACTATATAATTATTTTCCCAAAAATACTAGCTGGGAAAAATACTAGATATCTTATGTTTTTCCTTTATATATGAGCATGCGTAGATGACGACTTATGTCATTTTTAATGTGCTCGTTTCAGGTACGTCTATCTCCCATGGAGAAGTTAAGGTGACTGACTACTTTTGAACGTTTAATCTGAGCCCACGATGTTTCGAGCATGAAAACCGCAAATCAGCCTTCGAAATTTTATTGAGGAACCATATACTTAAACTTAAACCCTGAGGGCAAAACCCTAAAATTTCGCACGGGACTCTATATTTCTTTGAATTACCTAAAACAGCAGGTAAAAAGCAATCTTTTGTCAAAGTTTGAAAAAAAAAAAAAAAAAAAAAATGAGACATTATAAGAATAGTTTTTTATGTGTTTTCGATGTTGTTGTTTGAGGACGATTTTTTGTTTCCCCATGCTAACAAAATACTGAATTTTGATGCCGATTTTTATAACTTTCTTCAAATATTTTACGTTATATTAGTAATGTTTAAAGTACATGCCTTAAGAAAATAACTTCCATAGCTCGTTAGTTTTCGAGTAATGATTTTTGTTTGTACAAAGCTTGGTTTCCAGCATTTTTGTTTCGAAAACTTGTCAAGATGGTAATATTCAAAATTCATTATCTCGAAAACGATTTCGGGAAACTCCATTTTTCCGGTTTCATTTTTGGAATCAGCGTTTTAGAAATGTTGCATAAAACAGCTTTCCAAGAAATTACTCCTTGCTAAAGTAGTCAGTCAGCTTAAAGTTGAGATATGACGTGATGTATGAACTGTTAACCGCTTTTTTCAAAACATTTGGCGAAGTTGACTATAAACAACGCCTCACTGAGGCGGGCTTCTGCAGCCCTGCGCTACTTTGAGTTTGTAACCAGAAACGAATTCCTCATTATAAATTCAAGGTTAATATCTAGATATTATATTGACCTTCTTCTAGAGTCCTGGCCAAAAGATAAAACATGTTTACCGCGCGCGTGCTTCCTCGGTGCTTCCCAGGTTAGCCACGTGCCAAATATTCCTACTCAAGACAAATCTACTCAGTTCCAAGAAGTAAAATATGTTTTTGCATTGCGGAAGAAACATTTCATATTTCCGCACCACATGGGTACAATATTACATTTGTTTCCCTATGTTTTCTGACAGTTTAGCCACCTTTGGAAACAATTAAGAAAACATGTTTCTGGAAACAAGGCTTAACTGACGTATTCATCGGGCTTGTATTAGATATACAACCCGATGAAAAACAAAGAATCCGTGTTATTGAAATCCAAAATAAACAAAATAAAAAAAAAACAAAGAGGTACTTGTCTTTGTTTTGCTTTTCGTTGCTGCTCTGGGCATCAATTTGTACGAAACCTTGTTTTCGTTTCAAGCTATTTAAAAAAGGTTGGTTAAGGTTTTGTTGCATGCGGCATGTTGCATGCTGCTTGCCAATCTTGAAATGAATTATATTCATATGTAAATAATGTCAGCGCAGAAGAAAATATGCTGGAAAAACTTCCAGACAAAGTTTGGGAAAGTGCCTTATTGTTGCTGTGATCGAGTTTCGGTGCTTGAATTCACATTACTCATACTGTATTTCAAGCTTGCTATTAAACAAGCAACATGCAGCAAACAACAAAACTTTCACCAACCTTTTTTGAAAGCTGTATCTTTTCGTCCCGTTTCTCCTCATATTCGAGACATAGGATGTAGGTTATGGCAGAAGCTCATAAGGGGCTTCAAACGTGTAACAGCCATATATTTCGAAGTTCTAGAATATTCAATTTCTTTTATTGATATTTTTTTTACCAGTAAATTACGTCCTCATGTTTCAAAAACTCTCAAAATTAAATTAAAGACAGATACGCCGTATGTTCCATTGACAACTTCAGTAAATCTCCACTGAAAGCCAGGAAATTCAACGAGAAATTTGAATGTCATAGAAGCAGCCATTTTGAAACAAACATAAAATTCCAAATATGGGCAAACAAACCCTTTAATTTTCATATCTGAATAATTCAGAGCACAGTTATAGTGTAACACGGTTCAAGCCCCTAATAAGTTTCTGGTCATGGTCAATGATTTTATAGGAGCTATTCAATTATTTTCATCAATTCGTAATATGAGTTTCCTTGCCTTGTCATCCAATCACTGGACGGTACGTCGCTTCTAGATCTGGCGGCACTGTTCATCTCACACAGTTTGCTACTGGAATCATAGTTGATGGATTTGCATGACTGGTGTGACAGACAGACTGCTACGCACTCGAGTAAGTCCAGGTCAGGTTCAGTGTGAAGCACATGCTTTTCAAGGGCGTACATAGATCCGTCATTGGATGTCACGTGTTGGAAAGAAACACTTGGGCTCAAAGTATTGGAGATTTCTAAGAAAAATGCAAAAGCTTGTAATGACGTTTCGAATTCAAAGAAATAAATGTTTTAAATAAATATACCACAGGTAACCCATAGAATATTTTACCTGCACAGTAGCCAGCGTGTACATCAAATGATGGTTTTTGGAGCTTGTAAACGTAGAGGCCATGACATTTTCGTACAAGAATAGTGGTATTGTATCTGCAGCAATTGCCATCCCAGTTAAAGCACACAGTACGACGAACTACTCCGTCCTCAATACCCGGATGAGAACCGAGCAGCCAGCCTGAGGCCTGGGTTGAGCAACGCATGGAAGGTGTACAAGACTCAGGGATCTAATAAATCAAATGAAGGAAAATGACGATAATGATGAAAGTTGTGATGGAAGCTCGAAGATGATGTCGGTGGTGATGAAGGTGGTGATGAAGGATGAGGACGGTGGTTTATGATGATGATCAACAAGGGTGGTAGTGCGATGGAGATGGTGATGGAAGATGAGGACGGTGGTGATAATAGTGATGATGATGATGATGATGAAGATCAACAAAGGTGGTAGTGCGATGGAGGTGGTGATGGAAGATGAGGACGGTGGTGATAATAGTGATGATGATGATGATGAAGATCAACAAAGGTGGTAGTGTGATGGAGGTGGTGATAGAAGCTCGAAGATGATGACGGTCGTGATGATAATGATGATGATTAACAAGAGTGGTGGTGTGATGGTGGTGATGATGGAAATTGATGATAATGATGATGATGATCAGTAAAGTAATTGGTGGTCTTGCAAGGAAAGTTGTTAATTGGCTGAAGCCCCCAGTCACCGTAGACATAGTTTTACTTACCTGCATAGTCTCAGAGGTAACTGGGTGCTTGAGGCAGAACCACACAGACTCATCCACAGCAGTGTCATTGGAAGCTTGATTAGGATTACTCAAAACATCGTTCAAGGTTCGTTTGTCAGCAAGTACTTCGTGCTTTGCACACATTCTGTGCAATGACTCTCCTGGAAAAGCGAAATATTTTTGATATATATGGCTCTACATATGGTAAAGGAGAATAGATTGAACTCAAGTAGGAAACAAGGCTGACTTAGAGCAGCCCAGAGGTGGTTTCAGGGTTCGATCTTTGAGTTAGCCATGCCCTGACTTAGATCAGTCCAGAGGTTGTTTCAGGGTTCAGTCTGTGAGTTAGCCATACCCTGACTTAGATCAGTCCAGAGGTTGTTTCAGGGTTCGATCTTTGAGTTAGCCATGCCCTGACTTAGGTCAGAGGTTGTTTCAGGGTTCAATCTGTGAGTAAACCATGCCCTGACTTAGATCAGTCCAGAGGTTGTTTCAGGGTTCGATCTGTGAGTTAGTCATGCCCTGACTTAGATCAGCTCAGAGGTTGTTTTAGGGTGTCGATGTATCAAAAAATTGATATTTAGTCGAGTTGGTAACAAGGGAAAAAATAGAATTACATATGAGTAGGTTAAAATACGTTTCTACTATGACACCTTTGATGTGAAATTGATGGAAATCTGATCCATGGATATTCGAGACGACACATTCCCATTTGGATTGATTGCGGTTTTCGTTCAGCTCGTTTTTCTGGAAGACGGATGTGGTTGTGGTGTTTTGATAGACCACTCCATCTCGTACCCAGGCAACAAAGGGTTTTGGGTAACCAAATACAGGGCATGTCAAAGCAATGGGTAGTCCTTGAACCACGGTGGGACCTGCTTGATCAATATCTATGATGGCTGCAATAAACCAATGTAATGAATTAGAATGCGGCTACTATATTTTATCATGCGCGGCAACTCCAACTTCTAGTTAGAACTATTATTCATGGTCACTAGAACGGAACTGTAATAAGGTATAATTTCGTACTAGTGGGAAATATGCGGCCTATTCCTATACTGTAGCCGTACCGTATCTTACCGTAGCTTTAACAACGCGCTGTACGTGATCACTATTGGATGGATTATTTGAAGAAAATAGGAAACCATTTCAATGTTACGGCACGTTGTAGCGTGTACGTGATGTAAGTCAGTATCGTACGTTTCCCAATCATACGATAACCATTCTTATGGGAAGCAATTTCAATGGTACGGTATGTCGTACCGTTTACGTGCTGTAAGTCAGTATCGTACGTTTCCCAATCATACGATAACCATTCTTATGGGAAGGCATGTCGTACCGTGTACGTGCTGTATGTCAGTATCGAAAACCGCTCTGTAGTCGTGGTTTCTTCTTATATTGAGCAACATCATTATGAAGATATTATTAGCGTATTTACCCAGCATCTAGTCATTATATCAATAAGTGACCATGGAATTGACCTTTTTAACAATTAGTCCTCGACTCCGAATGGTCTACGAGTCAATAGCCCATGAGGCCGAAGGCCGAAGGCCGAATGGGCTATTGACTCGTAGGCCATGAGGGCGAGAGGTCTAATTGTTTTAGTAAAATAAAAACCTACTAATCGGTCCAATAAAAGGATGCAAAAAGTTTTGGATTTTGCTTTAAATATATATTTTTTGGTTTTCAAAACAGGCGCTTTTCGCTACTAGAGGTCTATCACTAATAGACCCCTAGTAGCTCAGCCAATCACAGGGCTCGATTGGTGATAGACCATTAGTAGGTTTTTTCTAATTCATATTAGTAAAATTCTACTACTATACTATTGCAATTCCTGCATTCTGATTGGCTAACGTACTCACTATCTATCAGCCGATAGATAGTGGGTAGAGAAAGCCGGCTTTGTTTTGAAAAAAAAATGGCGGCTTTCCCTTCGCGATTTTGTGAAGTTTCCTACGAAGAAATTCGTTGAGAATTTTACTAAAACAATTAGAAGACTCACTCTCGATTTCTATCGGCTTTGATAGTTGACTCGGGGCCGGAGCCCCTCGTCAACTATCAGCCGATAGAAATCTCGAGTTCGTCTTCTAATTGTTAAATAGTCGCCATCTAATTAGCATAAACTAGAAAAGGAATGTCTACAAATAATGAAACACCCGCCCACATGAAAATAAATACTACCAATAAAAGTTAAGCAGTATTAAGCTACTAACAATAATCATTGAGGAATTAAGTTTAGTAAAAACACAATGAAAACGAAGCCACAAAGGCCAGAAGTGTTTTTTCAATACAATTCTTTTAAAATTCAAATCGCAATAACTCTGCCGGCTTTGGCGATTTTCATCTAAAATTTGTCCAGATTGCTAATTCTAGCATTTCCGTTTGCATGAGAATAATGATTTTATTAAAACATTTGTCTAAATTACTAATACAAATTACCTTTGCTCTCAGAATGAATTTCAACTTCACAGAGTGACAGGTATAATGTTGTTCCCGTGGGAAGTAGCCTGATGTTCACATAGCGCCCAGTCTTTCTCGGCTTACAGTACAAGGACTTTTTCAAGACAGTTTTCATGGTATGTATGCCTCCACATCTGGGGTTGGAGTTACCATTATCATTCAGGCTATCACCTGTTCAACAAAACGTTACAATGCGACCTTGTTATCATCATTTGCATAATCATTAAGATCGCGTGAGATTGAGCAGCGCGTGACCAGGAAATAATAAAATATTGATATCATTGGTGAAATTAGACAACACCTCAATGGAAGCCTAAGTTGGTTTAGAATTCTATGGAGATAATGACGTAGAGATGTATTATGGCCACCCTTTCCCACCTCGATCGAAGTAAATGTCTCGTGAAGTGTTCGTGACGTGTATGCATGGTCGTTGTAACTCGACCAAAGGTTGGTGAATTATTTCTGAGTTTTTGAAGCTGATCAGCAAACTCGCAGAACTTGTTTTGTCAGGTCTGAATCCACTAGGCTACACTTCGTAGTATGTTTTGTTTTATCACACTTCTCTTTTTGAATCCATACATATAACCTCACTTACCCACTCGTATCTCAAAGTTTTGCAGTCGCCAAGTTGCTCCAACTCTGTTCACAATAAATACTTCTGACACAGGTTTACTTGAGCCCAGGTCCAAGCGCCACCATGGACTGCTCTCTCCATTTGTGTGTGTGCAAAAATTGTTTAGAAATACTCCATCTGAATTACCATCCACTGCTCTGGTTGATGTCGCTCCGCTAGCTGTGGTGGATTGTGAAGTAGGTTTTTGAAGGGCAATATTTTCTGCAGAAAGAATCAATTGATTATCAACAATTAACGATCTTATAAATAGGCAAGGCAAGGCAAGGCAAGGCAAGGCAAGGCAAGGCAAGGCAAGGCAAGGCAAGGCAAGGCAAGGCAAGGCAAGGCAAGGCAAGGCAAGGCAAGGCAAGGCAAGGCAAGGCAAGGCAAGGCAAGGCAAGGCAAGGCAAGGCAAGGCAAGGCAAGGCAAGGCAAGGCAAGGCAAGGCAAGGCAAGGCAAGGCAAGGCAAGGCAAGGCAAGGCAAGGCAAGGCAAGGCAAGGCAAGGCAAGGCAAGGCAAGGCAAGGCAAGGCAAGGCAAGGCAAGGCAAGGCAAGGCAAGGCAAGTTAAACTAAAACACGATGAAACACAAACAAAACGTTTCTTTTTTTGATCAAGTTAATAGGAATGAGAGATCTTGGAGCTTTGCTTACCGGTGGGATTGCGGTTGATCATCACTTCGCATAATGTTAGTTCCTTGGCGGCCCCTGGTACGTGAACGCTGATGTATCTTCCCCTCAAACCAGGTGAACATTTAAAGGCTGTCTTTAACTGACCGGAAAAGGATGGAATGTCTGCGCATTTGGGATTTGAAGCACTGTCTGTTCCAAACTGGTCGCCTGAATTGTGATTGATTGGATGAGTTCACTGAACAAGTCGATGATACAGATACAGTGGAAAATCTTTGGATGATGTAGAACAGTATCTCATAAGTCATTAAGTCACTTGGTAAGTCAGTCAAAGAGTTAGATAGATTATGGGCGGTATAATTATATATTTTTTGATGGGTTGCTGGTCAAATTTCCCGATAGTACAGTAGGTATATTTCATAACTATTAGGAACACGGAGAGAGAGAGAGAGAGAGAGAGAGAGAGAGAGAGAGAGAGAGAGAGAGAGAGAGAGAGAGAGAGAGGCCTTGTTTAGTTGGCAGGTATGTCCTTTCAGTGGTTAAAATGTTGTTTTTATGGGTGTTTTGTTGTGTTTTCTTACCGACTCTTATTTCACTGCCAAATATTCTTGTCAAGCAACAGTCAGATCGTCCAATTATGAACACTTCGTCGATAATATAAGTTCTTTCCAGATCAACAATCCAGTATGGATTAGCTTGGCTCTGGGAGACGGCACAACGGGTTGAACGAGTTCCAACAGGATACCCATCAACGGCAAAGCTGGCGAGCCTTAGGTTTTGGTGAACAGATGATAACTGGGAAGGCTGGCGAAGGGCAAGGTTTCCTGAAATGAAAAGCGAAGAATTTTTTTGTCGTCATAGTGTCAACGGTCACCACCACCACCACCCCTACCCCCACCCCAACATTATTATCACCACCACCACCAACACTAGCAATCGACTTAGTTAACGTGTCTCGTCGTTATTGTACTGTTATTGCAAATGTTCTTACCTGCATGAACTAGTCCACTCTTCCACATACAGAAAAATGAAAATAGATGATACCATGCTAACTACCATGGAGAAATAAAAACAGAAAAATAAGATTAATGGGACTTGAAACTTAGAATCTTTTTAGCTCTCTGATGACATAAAAAGTTTTATTACTGGGTTACCTGTGACAGCTTCGTCATAACATACTATTTTTTCCATTCCTAGAAAATGGATAAATTGCGCAATAGTACCCAGGGGTCTTCAGGACCCTACACAAGATACCTTTGCGGGCATCTGCTACGTTCTCGTACACGTACCGTTCAACCGGGACACTCAGTATGCGCATGCGTTAAATTATGCAGAATTTGATAGAAAGAATTCGACACGTCGCCTGAGCGCCTGGGCGAACAGGTTTAGCCCATTGTCCACCGAATGCTCTTCTAAGCTCTAAAATTACTTTAAACAACATCGATTGGAAACTTAACGTACAATTGTTGAAACTAATACATTTTTGTGCAAATTTATAAATATTTTGGAGCACCAGAAGAGGAATATGGATATCAAATATTTAGGTCGAATTTGACGTCTTCCGCTTCGCCTATTCATCAGTTGGATCAAGATAGTCATGTACTGTCGCACTTTGGTTTTTCCTTTAAAAAAACAACATTTTCTTTGGCTTTTTCATAAGCTTGACATGCTATCTTTCAATATGTTTGTGAAACTTTTGCCAAATTTTGATTGTAAAACACAAAATTTTGAGATGCAAAAGTTTTACGACTAGATTGCAAACAGTATATCCGTGAAATACGAATTACTAAATAGCACAATATAGTGCTAATTAAACAATAGAAAACAATAGAATTTGTACAAATTTGTGCAATTTTGTTTTGCCAAATGTTTCACAGATACACTGTTTGCACTCTAACTGTGACATTTTGTACATTGGTATCAGTTAGGTGTGCAACCACGTTACCAATGACGTCATCTCGTGCATCTGGCAGCTGGTTGGTACCAAGGGGTGTTGATCGATTAAAATATACTTGGTCAATAACGTTTTATATATATTATGCACTCTTTGGTAATAAGTATTACAAAGTGCGACGAAGGTTATTACAATGTGCGACAAGATTTATTACAAAGTGCGACAAGTATTACAAAGTGCGACAGATTTATTAGAGTGCGACAGTGCGACAGCTTTTTTATTACAAAGTGCGACGAAGGTTATTACAAAGTGCGACAAGATTTATTACAAAGTGCGACAAGTATTACAAAGTGCGACAGATTTATTAGAAAATGCGATAGGTATTACAAAGTGCGACGATTATTACAAAGTGCGACAGTACATAGTCATATTTTGATGCCCAATACTGCTTTTCTTTATTTTTATTTGGCTTTTTGCATAGATGTACATGTTAGTCATTCATTGGACTCTAGCTTGGACTGAATGTTTTAGAGTGGCCCTTTATTTCAAGCAAATTTTCGGCTTCATCCATATGCCATATTGGCGGGCCGGGGGGGGGGGGGGGGGGGGTACTCCCTATAATTGACTATACGGGGATGCTCCGCCCGAAAGGGATACGTTTTTCAGGCCGCAGGTATAGAAAAGGGGTAGTTTTTCTTCAAAAGTATATGAAAGGGGTACTTTTTCAGGCAAAAAAAGTATATATAAGGGGTAACTTTTTGCTTAAACTTGGTATATCAAAGGGTAAGGGGTCCACCCGAAGTACTCCTTCCCCGTGATTGGCGGTAAGGGAACGTAAACAAACCCCGACGGACTATGTAAGCGAATCTTTGTTTATAATATTTTATTTGTTAGCATATGGTTTTTTTAAAAGTCAAGAAAATTACAAACCGAACCCAAAACTCAAAAGATCTTATTGATATAAGTAGTCTACAACATTGTTAGCTCTTTGCATGCAATAGTTTCCGAGATATCAGCTTTCGAATCAGTACTGGTTGGCAATAATGCCAATGAGCCCACACATTCTCTGTAATCTTATTTAGAGATGTTTAAACCACTTCACGCAAAATTTATTTCATTTGTCATGCTCAAATTTAAAAAATAGCCTAATTTTATCATGCTCTTTCAATATTCAGAACGGATTTGGCTAAAAAGTGAAATTCTTATGAAATTCCGAATTAATGAAGCAAAATAGTCTGCATTCTAGTTGGGTCGTATAGTCAGGTCTGTTAGCGCAAAGATCGTAAACTTTTGAATACAAGCACCAAACTTGTCACAAATGTTCGTTGGGGCATACTAAACGCATTTAGGGGTGGGTGCCAAGAAATGGTGGTCGGGGGGAGGCACACCACTTTTGCTTCTTATCTTTTCTATCTTACCCTGGATAAATAACATGCAAGGTTCCCATCCGCAATTGTAGAAGAATAAGAACAATCAGAACGAAGAACCCAAAAAGCGCAAATTTCAAAGGTAAACAAACAATCCAACTTTGCACGCCATCTTCCATTTGTTATCGAAATTGCGTAAAACCGCTGACGGATTGCTGGCGCATTCACAAGCATGCGCAGACTAAGTGTCCCAATTTTGATTAGATAAACGGTACGTGTCTGGTCCCGATAATCCCATCAATTAGTATGTGTCAAATTTCAACCAATGCCACTTTTTTTGCCAAGTAATTAATTGGAGCTTGCATACCTCGAGAAAGTAATTAACTTCTACGCATGCTCTATATTCGTTGACTGCTGTAACTCAAGAGTTAGCGGATCGCGAGTTAGAATTTTTAACCAGTACCAGCTGATCTAATAAAAGTATTAGCCAATCAGAATCAAGAAAATTTTCAGAACTGAGGAACCCAGCAACTCGGGAAACGGTTATTTCTTTATTTTATTTTCCCACTCAATGATGAATATCATAGTAAATATATACAATATATCAAAAACCTCTTCTGGAAATCTAGATTTATCTCAGAGATAAATTTCTATACGTCAATTATCGTAGGCTTCATGACACCTCAGTTTTGCAGTAACGTCATTTCTACGCCACTATTTCAGATCAGCTGGTATTGACGTCTATAGATCTAGATCAGCACCAAGGGAAAAATTAGCCAATATTTACTTCTCGTGTGTTAAAGAATTACTAGCCCATCTCCAAGCCAGAGGTTTAACAGTAGAGACTCTAGTAATTAGGTAATTGTCTAAATATACGTGTCGCTCAGAACTATATTCAGAAGCGATAAACATGTATTCTGTCTTTGTGCAATTAAGACTAATTCGTTTGCTTTCAAACAGCTGTAAATACTAGCAATGTCTCATTAATATATAATGATTTCAATGTTGTACCACAAGTCGTTCGACTTTTGTCATTTGCTTACATCCTTATATTCGAAAATTGTACACTATTTGGTAGATTGTTTATAGGAAGTATGAATATTAGTGGACCAAGAATTGAGCCTTGAGGTATACCACAACTAAAGCTTTAAAATTAGACGGTGTATTGTATGTGTAACATCTTTGATTACCATCAGAAAGATAAGAATTAAGCCACTTCAACGAGAAAGTCATCTGCAATGCTGTAGTAATTTGTGGAGAAGGATAATATGGTCAATCGTATCAAATGCTTTCCTAAAGTCTAGGAAAAGTCTCGGAAAGCACGGATGGCATATCAAAGCGGCGAGAGCGCTCGCCTCTAACCAATGCGACCCGGATTCGAGCCTCGCCGGGCTTGGTGTCGTATGTGAGTAGAGTTGTTTGTTTGTTCTCTCCTGTGCTTCAAATAATTTTCCATGGGTTCTCCGGTTTTCCTCCCTCCGCAAAAATTATCATCTTCTTTCAAATTGCAAATCCCAATTCGATCTTGGGGTTTTCGCCTAGTTTGGAGCCTACCTCTGTTGTGATACAAATTTAAATTTCCTTTCATCCATGCATGTTCGTAATTAGTGACTCCTAGAAGACTAGTGCAGTAGTGGTTGAATGGTCTAAAACCAGATGGTTTATTCGAGTTTATTTAAGCTAACATAAGCTAATCTAACATAAGAACAGAAGAAAAGGAAGAATAAACAGAAGAAAAAAGAAGAAGATCTAGAAGAGGAAGAGGAAGAAGAAGTAGAAGTAGTACTAGAAAAATAGGTGGAAGAAGATGAAAAAGAAGAAAAAGAAGAAGAAAAAGATGAAAAAGAAGAAGAAAAAGGAGAAAAAGAAGAAGAAAAAGAAGAAAAAGAAGAAGAAAAAGAAAAATAATTAGAAGAAAAAGAAGAAGAAGAAGAAGAATAGGAAAAAGAGGAAAAATAAGAAGACGAAAAAGAAGAAGAAGAAGAAGAACAAGAAGAACAAGAAGAAGAAGGAGGAGAAGAAGAAGAAGAACAAGAAGAACAAGAAGAAAGAATAAGAAGAATAAGAAGAAGAAAAAGAAGAAGAAAAAGAAGGAGAACAAGTTAGAAGAAGAACAAGAAGAAGACGACTGAGAAAATTATACAATAAGACAACAAAAGTGACCGAATAAACGGTCAATAGAATTAAGAAGCCGTATTTTGTTCGCGAACAGATCTATAAATTACTTACATTATTCTTGATTGCCATCATATACCAGAGAAGCTGTATAACCAAGGGGCTTGAGGTATACACTGAATCAATCTTCCTAAGATGTCACTTCACCTGCCTCAAATATTTTAATTATACAATTGTACAGTGTCTCCAGTTTTGAATGGAAAATAAAAAGCTATTGTATTCAACTAAGCTGGAGTATTTTTTTTAATCAGCCGGTAAAGAATAATGTCCTTAATGACGAAGCTAAGACTCCTATCTTTGCTTGTCACATTTCCTCACGTTGAGAATACTAACTGGAACCCGCACCTGCCGTATTGACTGGTTGTATGAGTAAAAATAAAAAGCCCTGTGATTCTTAACACTACAACTGGAAGAGGTCCATGCAGTTCAAACATCGATCTTCTCATGAATGTGCCGAAATAAATGACATCATAAAAGACGCGAGTCCGCCTAATAATCCTTAATTTTCAATGCGTTCGGCTTATGTGAAGTTCGACGTTTGAACTGGGCCTTACTTTACTTTAGAACATTAGTTAGTGCACTCTATTTTAGACTAACTTTGAGCAGAAGTTTCTTCGTTCCTAGCTGAATCACAAATCTCATCAGTTACAACAATTAACACTAAAAAAAAAAAGAAAAAAAAAAAAAAAAAAAAAAAAAAAAAAAAATGAAATGAAATAACAAATGAAATGAGATTATAATATTTAGCAATTATTCGCCAAAGGCGAAGTGATTATCGATGAATATTTACCGAGCTCCGAGTCTTCGAGCTGCGAGGTAAATATTCATCGATAATCACTGAGCCTGAGGTGAATAATTGTTTTAGTATAAATAAAAAGGTGATTATTTCAAAAAAGAAAGAAGGAAACAACAATGAAAGTGAAAATATTTTATTTTTTAAAAGCGCGACAGCCATTTTGTCCGAAAAGGTGATTATCGGCTGATAATCCGAGATAGAAAACCAATCAGAGCGCGCGATTTTGTATAATCACCTATGTATTTATACTAAAATGCAATAATCGGAAAATTCGCCGGTTTTCGATCGGTGAATAGTAATATCATCATGATCAAGACTGCATGACAACAGCTCATGAGCGTACGAACTATTTGTTAGAAACAGTAAAATCTGAGACATTTGGATCTTCAAAGATTGATTAAATATCATAAGATTTTTTTAACCAACATCAACTGAAAGGAGTTTGAACAATGAATTAAGATTGTTTAAGATTTTCATAAAAAATAGTGATGATAATAATATTGGCAACTGCAGATACAACGGCATTTGATTCTCTCACAGCAAGACGTACAACTGTAATTTTTTTTTTTTTTTAATTTCCCATAATCTTATTTGTAATATCAGTTTATATCAAAAATCGTGTTATGTTAAAAGTCACGCATTTTTCTTAAACAGAAGGACAAGACGAAGATTTTAAGCTATGTTTCCTGCTTCTACTCAGAACTTTTTGAAAAAATGAAAAATAAACACATTTTCAGGGACTGCTTCCTGACTATTTCGGCAATTAAGGTAAAAGGGTCTTCGAATAGCCAATGTGCACGAGCGCCATCTTGAATTTTCCGCCCGCAATGAACCCTGGTCATCTGAGTTCTTGTTTACATTATGATCATTTGCCGCGTTTTTTTGAAATGGCGCGAAATAATAATAAAATGAAAAAGGTTGAAAAATGGATAAGAAAGTCTTTCCTGGTTCAATCTTGGACATTCCTTTTGAAGCTGCAACAGTCCCTTTATTAAAAAGATGGTTAAAATGCAGAAATGCGTCAACTTCTGGCAAAAAAAGCGATCTGGTTCAAAGGTATGGTAATTTAATTTTTAAAGGACGTACACCTGATTGCAAAAATGTTGTCACAGGAAAATAACTTTAAAAATTAAAAATAACAAAATAACAAATAGGAATTAATTAAAGATGGCGACTTAATTTAACCTGTTAACGTTTTTGATAAAGTCCATTAGACGGAGTTTCACGTAGAGGAGCTTTCTATTCGAGAACAAAAAACTTCGGCCTGTTTCCGTAGTTTAGAAGACAGTCTAGTATTAACGTGTAACATCTCTTTTGAAACGTTTGCCTCACAACAGGAATCGACACCAGTTTCAGAAATAAGTTTCAGTATGTAACATTGCCTTTGTAATGGAAGAAAATATCATTAATGGCTATGAGTAAATCAATTAGATAAGATGAAAACAACTGCTTTTGTGTTTGTCTTAAATCTTTAAAAAAATCTATTCAATTTGGCATTTTTAATTAATTCTTATTTTTAATTTTTATAAAGTTTATTTTTCTATGATAACATTTTTGCAATCATGTGTATATTGTTACGTGAAAAATAAGTTTATGATCATTGAATCCTTGTTATCCTTGTGTTCTGAATTTGTTATTGGGATCTGCTTGTGCATTCCTGTGCGCTGTTGTTCAAGATAAAACATACCTTCCAGCGACACCAAACACAAGCTACCTCAAACGTACAATGTACATTCATTGTATCAATGGTTAAAGTCAGGCCTGTACCCAGGACTGTTTGTGGGAGTTCACGCCCTACACCGTGAAAATATTGCTAATATTTAGGGCGTAGTGGTATTTTAAAAGTTATCAACTATTTTTTTTTAGCTAGAAGGTGGCATCCCATGATAAAAAAATAAATAAAATAATAATTAACAAATCGATAACAAATCGCTGCGCTCGTGGTTCCACTTGAGTTTGGATCATATCTGACGTCATTTCTATGTTCGATAGGAGTACAGACCATGGAAAAATCACTTCGATTTGTTTTTTACCATAACAGGCAAAGAAAAGATCCAAAAACGAAGAAAAAGTTTGAAAGAAAAAACCGTGCGAGAAATTTACAAGTTATGGTAAAATAATAGTTTGACACAAGACGATGAAATGTCTGAGTTCGCAGAATATTGAGAATCGCAGTAAGGCAGATAGTAGTAATTAAGAAACGAAAGATTTTTTTGGAAAAAGAAGTTATTACGTACAAAATTAATATAGCCAATGTAGGAAATTGCACAAATTATTTGATGAAACAAAACAATAAAAATTTAATCATACAAACTGGTATTTACATCAGTTAGATATAGAAGAAAGCTCAGCAAAAAATATGTAGAAATACTATAGATATTTGTGCTGTTTACGTACTTCTACTGGAAGCTTCTTTACCACAAAAACTGAAAACGTGCGTGCAATACTGCGATTCTCGAGTTTCCCGTTCGAATTTGTTTTTTTCACTGCCGTCAGTCAAACATATAAAGGTACCGACTGATTAGTCTTGATTGACGGCAGCAAAAAACCAATTTCACAACAAGCCATTGAAATGTTCAAGTTCGCAGAATATTGAGAATCGCAGTAATTTCAGGGTCTCAAATCCGTTTTCGAACAAGATCACAAGCTCAACGAAAGCAATGATAAAAACAAATTGGCGAGAGAAAGGACAGAATATGGATAAGGACAAGTTGTAAAAAACATGGACCTGATTTATTCTCTACTGCATGCAAAACTAAAACAAAACAAGAAGCATTTTGCTTGTGCGATTTTCGAACCTTGAATTTATCTCTTTCAAACGTGTTTACAGCACTAGGTATAGAATAACATCGTGGTTGTTCGAAAAACAAAAACGAGTGAATTATATATATATATATACAAGAAGCCAAGAGGTTTTACTCGCTCACCTAAAAGCTATGATGCAGAAAATAAAACCTTGTCAAGCTTTATCCCTAAAAAAATAGCAGACTTATTAAAGTTACATCCTAGACTTAAAGCAATTGTTTGAAAGCAAGAATGTTAACTTAATGTTCTTTTTTCTACAGAAACTTGAGCTTGAAAAACCTCTTTAGCGATTTCTAAGAGTATTTCATTAATTATAAATTATTTACGAAAATAACGTGGCGAAAAACCGTAATAATTGATTGCAGTTCTGTTGAAAACACAAGCGCATTGAAAAAACGTGTTAGTGCCATTGCCTTTAGTAAAGAGGTCGATAACACAAGTATACCTTGGCTAACCACTGGTTTAATAATACTGAACCTTTAGGACAAGAAAATATATGGAAAATGATATATAACGATATGAGAATTTTGTCATTTTTTTCTATAATACATATTCGTCCCTTCCCCTAACAGCAACCCATGGCACAAGCCGATACACAAAAAGTTTGAATTCGTGAACGCAGTGTTTTGCCGATATTTCACAGTATATTGGTCTCGGCCAAGTTATAATAAGTGCAAATTAAAAACTGGTGTTTGGTTTGATTATAGAGAGCTGTTAATTAGTGACGTATTTCTGGGTCCAATTTCTCAAAAAATATCGCTAAAATAAAGCGAAAAAAGTACTCACTTATTTAACTCCACCTGAAACAATTAGAACTTTGGACGACAAATTTCATCACGAAGAAAAATTATAACTGTTTTTCGTTTTGGACCCGGAAGTCGTTTTTCCATTCGATTGACGTCACACTTAAAAGCCCTGTTATCAAATAGTCTATGAATACTTACAACAAGTGGTTATTTCTCGAGCGCTAAAATTGAACATGAAAATAAACCTAATACTACGGTTTGGTCGTTTGTTTTCTGCGCTTTACACCTATCTTCATAAATCCTAGACCAGACGTTACTGGCTGCTGTCGTTCAAATGCCAAAGAGTCGTTACATATTGACGACACGAGAAGACATTTTTACGGAAAGGGCAGCCATCTTGGATTCTATTGTTTTAAGCAAGACATTATGGGATGCTGAGTGGGTAATCATTGAAAAAAATATTTATCGAAAAATTATTTGAGAAAGTAACCCCGCCACTCTACGCTTTAGAAATATTTCCACGCTTGCCCCCTCAGCATCCCATAATGTCTTACTTAAAACAAAAGAATTCAAGATGGCCGCCATATCAGTAAAAAAGTCTATTGCTTCGTGTAAATTAACTGTACAACTTTCTTACGACTGTAAATGGCTGATTGGCAGCTAAACTTGGTGTAAGCATGTTGGGTGCGACGGTTGTGAGGAAAAACCGTACCCTACAAATCGGCCTTAATCATGAAAATAGGTGCTGTAATGACGAACTACGCAAATATGTTTCTATAACGAACCCAAAGTGATATAGAATCAATGTATACTAAAAGCGACTAGATTAATGTGGTTCCTCTGTTCAATGTCCTTAATGGCGGCGAGTCCCAGTGAGCAGAACTTGTACGCTGATAAAACCTTTTCTTTTTTTTATAAGTGAATATTTGATCAAGATTAGGCATTGGAACTCCACCGAAGATAGCTTCCACATCGAACGTGCCATGTATGGATTGATTAATGAGCGCTGCTTTTAGTTTGGCTCCTTGTGCCCAGGATGGTATTCTCTTTTTTGGCGCATCTTCATCGTCAGTGGAATCATCACTGCCGATATCATCTATGTTGTAATTCTCAGATGTTGTGACGCTTCGAATACGAGGAGGTGGCGGCGGTGTCATGTCATACGAATCAGCGTTGTGTAGTGCTTTGAGTCGTGCCTCCTCTACGAGTCGTTGTTCTTCGAGTTTCCGATGTCTGTGCCTCTCTTTCTCAAGCTCTTCTTGATATGCTGCTTCACGTTCCTCACGAAGTTTCATTTCACGTTCTTCACGAAGCTTCCGTTCACGTTCTTGGCGCCATTTTTCTTCTCTTGTCTTCTTTTCTCTATCCTTTCTTTCGTGTTCTTCTTTTTCCCTTAGAAGCTGTGCAATTCTCTTACGTTCTTTGTCCTCTTTTTCTTTTTCTTCTCTCATCTTCTTTTCAGCCTTTTCTTTTTCTTCTACCGCCTTACGTTCTTTTTCTTCAATTTCTCTCAAGATTCGAAGTTTTTCTTGTTCTCTTTCCCTTTCGAGTTCCTGTTCTCTCAATTCCTGTTGACGTTTTGCTTCCATTATTTTCCTGTGCCTTTCTTGTTCCTCAAATTCTGCTTTTCTTCGTAGCATTTCACGATGGCGTTTGGCTTCTTCTTCCTTCTCTTGGATTTTCTGCTGTCTTTGTTCTTCTTCTTGCTTTCTACGGGCATCTAGTTCAGCTTTCTTTTGGAGGCGAGCTTTCCTTTTCATCTCTTCCTCCTTTTCTTTTTCTTTCCTTGCTTTTTCTTCTTGTTGTTTTCTGATGTCCAGTTTCTTTTCCATCTGTTCCCTTCTTTCTTGTTCTTCGCGAGCTCTGGCTGCTCGTAATTCTGCAGCTTTCCTCTCTTTTTCTTCTCTTCTCCTAAGATAATAATGAATGATATTGCTGTCAGCAACAACTAATTTCGATTCATTTTTTGTTCCAAAACCAAGGAGAGAGGAGGAGATGGATAGAGAGGAAGGAAGAATGGAAGGAAGGATGAATGGATGAATGGCAGGAAGGATTGAAGGAAAGGAAGCAGGATGGTTGGATTGAAGGAAGGCAGGATGGATGGAAGAAAGGGAGGAAGGCAGAATGGATGAAAGAAAGGAAGGAAGGATGGATGAAAGGAAGGCAGAATGGATGAAAGAAAGGAAGGAAGGCAGAATGGATGAAAGAAAGGAAGGAAGGAAGGCAGGATGGATGGATGGAAAAAAAGGAATGCAGAATGGATGAATGAAAATGAATGAAGGAGGGAAAAAGCAAAGGAGCTCAACATGCCAACTCATTAACAAACCTTTTTTGGTCTTCTATTTTCTTATGTTTTTGCAACTCAAGCTGTTCTATTCTTTCTTTCTCTTTCTCATGTTTCTCCAAAATGGCCCTTTTCATCAAACGAGATTTCTCCTTTATAAAACAAACAAACAAACAAATGAAACCAAGTTAATACTCTGTGCCATAATAACAATAGTTTTCTAATATACAATGTCCCTAATACTGAAGGAAGGAAAGAAGGAAGGAAGGAAAGAAGGAAGGAAGGAAAGAAGGATGGAAGGAAGGAATGGAGTAAGGAAGGAAGGAAGGAAGGAAGGAAGGAAGGAAGGAAGGAAGGAAGGAAGGAAGGAAGGAAGGAAGGAAGGAAGGAAGGAAGGAAGGAAGGAAGGAAGGAAGGAAGGAAGGAAGGAAGGAAGGAAGGAAGGAAGGAAGGAAGGAAGGAAGGAAGGAAGGAAGGAAGGAAGGAATGGAGTAAGGAAGGAAGCAAAGGAGGAAGGAACACTCCAAAAGTTAATGAGGCAGGGACATATTCATATCTAGTAAGTAAATATATCTATTCTGGTTTCAACTTTCTGACTGGTATTTAAAAACATACCTTCTTATCCAGTTTCTTTGGTGTATTTCTTCTGATAAACGAATTAATAACCCCAGTTGAGTTCTTGATAACCTGAAAATGTCAAACAAAAAAGTTAGTAAAAGATTTAAAATTCAGCTTGAAATATCTTGATAAATTTTGCAACTAGTTAAATTTGTTTTCTTCAAATATCATTCCTTGTTTTCAAGTAGAACACAAGAATTAAGGCTGTGGACATAAGTTGATTGTTGGCTGCAGTTTTGATTGATGGAAGCCAAGATACCAGACATGGTCAAAGAAACAGGAACTTTAAGATGTGCAAAACGTTAACCGCAAGAGTAAATAACTTCACTTTGGGATTTCGCGCCTTCAAAGTCTGTCTTCCCTGTGGATGAGTTGACTTTACTGACAATGTTCTGAATGAAATCCCTAATGAGCAAACCCCAAAGAAAAATTATTTGCACTTCTGGTTGACGTCTCTGTCATCAATTTTGCAAATCTTAAAATCCCTAATATTAAAAGCACTGTAAAGTTTCAGTTGCATTCATTTGATAACATGCTCTTAATTATTGTCACAATAAAAGTAGCTGTTTAGGGCTTGAAATTCCCCAAAGATAATTTGCTAAATGCGAGTTGAAAATTACAAATTTTGAGTGAAAAGAAATTTAACTCTCATTTTCGAATTAGTTCTCTTTTTAGAATTAAATAATATGCAAAGAGTTATCTTGTAGCTGCTCAATGCACAAGATAAATCAATCTTTTCATTAAAAAACCCTGCTGTTATTACGGATGCATGCAAATGAGATATTCTTTTGTTTTAAAAATCATATATGTGAGAGTATATATTGGGTTGATACAATGCTTGTTGTCGCAGTTGCATACATCCATAATAACAGCTATTTCAAGAAACAGTTTGAAATGATTTTGAAATAACATCAGACCACACATATGCTACACTACTTCTAGCTATACAATAGTCTACAAGTTAATTTGTCAATCTAATTCAAAAACGTTTTCTCGGCTGATATAATTCCTGACTATAGAGTGAGTAATGTGATTGTCTGGGTGAGTGTGGTCTTGAGTAAGACTGTTTTTTGTTGTTGTAGTAATAATAAATCTTTGTAGGGTTACTAAAGTAAACTTTTTTAAGATGCTCTTTCTAGGGCTGGTTCATAATTTTAATTCAATTGTCCATCAATTTTGAAAAAAAAGGTCTTTTTGCACAGCAACTTACCTTGGTTGGTCCAATGTAAAAGGGAGCTTTGCCATTATTGCTTTGGTCATCTTGTAATTCTTGCTCATTTTCATAGCTGCATTGACTCAGATTGTCCTCTTTGCAGGGGCTTTGGCTACCTGACCCACTAGACAAGGAGTGATTACCGTCCTCACTACTTTGAGATTCCTGGCTTTGATTTCTGGATGATGCTCTGGTTGTTGGTCTGTATAAAGATATAATTAAAGAAGATGATACAAGTCAATTTGTCTCTTCTTGTACTAAGGATCCCTGCTCTATGCCCTCATCGTATGAGCTAGAAGACCCACATACGCGAAAACATGTTCTTTTGTAACAGTTGTCAAATTTTAAGACTTCTGAAGAAAATCAAACGTGTGCATGTGTCAGGGCTTGAAATAATGGTTTATCAGTTGCTGGTCATGATAACCAGCAAAATTAGTATTACAGGTAATTATCTTGGTCATACAGTACTGGTACTTGGCTCAACATTACTGGTCAAAATGACTGGCAAGGCAAAGATTTGACCACACAAGTTCCAATTCTGACCGGACATTGTTTGTTGACCAGCCGTTATTTCAACAGAGTTTGTTATGAGAATTTCCAAAACTTTCCAGAGACCTTTTACTCAAATTTCCAAAACCACACATAGCACAAAAATAAAGCCAAATTCATAGATCTGAAACATTCAACATACATCGAAAACAATTATTTGCAAGGTATTGTATAAGCCAGACGAGCTACAAAAAATCTATAAATTTTCCATAGCCTAGTGGATCATAAATCAAGTTTTCCAAAATTTTCCAGGTCTTGGAAAAATCCATTATTAATTTCCAAAACTTTCCAAAACCCATACGAATCCTGTTTCAAGCCCTGATGTGCAGTTATAAAGCACAAAGGGGTTGACAGAGAATTTTCTCCTATATTTTACAACTATCACCTCCATATATGGGGCTGTCCTGTGTGGTCCACTTTACATGCACTATCACTACATTATGTATTTACAACATAAGCAGGGGCAGATCCAGGGGGGGGGGGGGGGTGACTGTTTTATAGGTGACCTCATGCAAAACAACCACAGAAAACCTATAGAAGGCAGGGAAATGCTGAAAATGGCATCTCAAATTAAAAAAAAAATTTAAAATTTGAGAGCTTCAAGTAAATTGAGTGGAATTTTATGCAGATAAATTGTTTTCAGTTATATACACCTTCATATGATAAACATGATTTGAGTATGACGACATCACGATGAAATGCATATGTTAAGTATGGTACAATCACATACTGTATGCATTTCATATATACACCTTTATATTTGTGCAAAAAGAGGGTGACTAGTCCCTCCCTCACCATACACCCCTGGATCTACCCCTGAATACAACACTCAACTCACATGTTAATTTTTATGGAGGGAGGAAAACCAGGGAAAACCCTTGTGGTAAGGGAGAGAACAAAACATCAAAAAACTCACATATGATCCAGCCTGAGCTGGGGATTGAACCTATTCGGGCACAGCAATGAAAGGTGAGTAGTAAACCACTCACCATGCATGCAACCATAGCTTTAGCTTGGTTCTGGTGCTTTATGCAAGTATTCAATTATAATGGGATTGATGCCTCCTCACCCAAGGGTATAGGACAGGACTCAAAATAATGCATCATACCTTGAAATGCCATCTTTTTCATCAGCTATCACTTCAGCATCCTCTGAGGCATCATGATATTCACCGCCATCAATTTCTTCAACACTTTGATGAGCATCATGAAATTCTTCTTCCTCAGTTTCAACATCTCCATCAGCATTCTCTTCAGTAGAATATTTGCTTGTTCTCTTAGAAGGAGTAGAAGAATGTGCTTCACAAATCTCTGGAAAAATCCTTGCCTCTATTTGACCATTGGTTTCTTGATCTTCAAACAAATTGGTCTTTACTTTGTCTAGTTCATCGATGGTGTTTGATGTTTCTGGTTTGACCACATCATTGCCTTTATCAGGTGTTAGACTTGGCATCATTTTCTTTGTTGATAGCTTAAGCAATACTGAACTTTTCACTAGACTTCTGCTTTTTCTTATTTTTGATTTCCTCTGATTTTGAGCTGCTTTCATGGGAAGCCTGCTTGATCTCCTGGTGCTCGCTCTTGATAAGCGAGTGTTTTTTCTTTTTGATTTAACTGGAGAGCTTACTGTGGAACTAACAACTGCATTATCTGAATCAGACTGATCAAGCTTTTGCATCTTTGACATACTTTCTTCTAACTCTGCTTCATTATTGTTAGTGGAGGATAAGATTTCTAGAGGTTTGTCATCATCCTTAATGACTTGTTTTCTTTTTGTACCATGGCTAGAACTAGCTCTACTACTTCTTGATCGTGTTTTTCTGTAAGTTTTCTTGGTGGAGGATACAGTTGGTTCACTTATCACTTGTTCCTGACTTTCTGGCTCTTTGTTACTGACATTCCCTTGATTCTCATAAGTTGTAGCTTCCACAATAAGCACAGGATTACTTATAACTTTGTCTTCTTCCTCAATGGCTTTTGTTGAAATTTCTACAACTTTTTCAGCAACTGATGTTGGAGTGAGAACCACTTGGAGTGAAGACATATCAGCTTGAAGTCTTTCGGTGCTCATCTTCTTTGGATTGGACTCAATTATGGGGGTTTCTGGTATAAATACTTCTGCAGATGATGGCGGTTCATCAGCAAGACTTACAGATAACTTGGATTTCTTTGCCATACATTTCACAGGTGAAGTTTTTGGTGCTTCATCATGATATGAAGATCTTTTTTTGGGAGTTACTGCAAGATTTGTTTCTGTTTCCTCTTGCTTTCTCTTATTTCTGGTTATTGGTCTCTTAGGTGAAGCTTCTATCTTATCTACCTCATCATCATCTTTCATCACTTGTTTTGGGCTAGTTTTCTTTCCCCTTTTTTGTCGTTTTGACGCCTTTGGCTGCTTCTTTGACCCTTTACCTCTTGCTTTCCCGTTTTCACTATCTTCAACATCCTCAGAACCATTCTTAATTCTAGATGCTCTAGCTCTGGTAACACGACCTTTTGGTTCAAGAATATCTGCAGGGGATTGATTTGCTGAAGGACTTATGCAAATGGCAGGCTTCTTGCTATCTGGAGTTTGACAGACATCTTTGGGCTTATTCTGGCTTCTGTCAGGGGATGATGAGGGTGGATTTTCGAAAGAATCATCAGGACTTTTTATGAAGAAACGTTTTCGCTTTCCTTTCATGCATGGTGTTTTGGGCAAAAGCGCCACACTGTCTGTCCTAAAAATATAAATACACTAAATTATAGACATTTATTTTAATAATACACCTTTCCATCTATCAGATTCGTCATCAAAGGATATAGAAACGCAATCATTAGAATATATACTCGACGCTTCAAATTTTACCATCGAGGTGATCAAATATATCTAAACTACAAATATCGACTGTATCAACAAATATTCCTCAATTACCTTCCAAAATGCTTTTTAACTTCTGCGAGAATTTCATCCAAGTATTGGAAATCATCATCCAAAATGTTCTTTATGAAGTTTTCAATTAAATGGGTGGTTTTTTGATGTAAGGAGTATCCAAGAATTGGATTTTGAGTTGCAGCATCGGCCATTAGTTCATTTGTGCCTCAGTCATACACAAGACCACGAGGTGCAAGATTAAGTTTAACCAAATGCCAAGCAACAAAAATCGAGCCGCAGTTACTCCTCAAAGTCCTGTAAAAAACGATTTGACCTAGATAAGTCCACAATATAACAATCAAATGGGTAAACAGATCACAAAATCGTTTTTCAGTTGAGTCGATTTGATGTTCGACTTCCAGAGATCCGCTCACCCAAACAATGCCAAACTCGTCGGATTCAAACACTCGAGAAACTTCCTTTTCCTCAGTCGAGATAAAAATCCAGCGATCGCGATCCCAGCTAAAGCAGACGGCTACTTTTAACGAAAAACCGACCAAGAAAAGCAGAATATCTTTTACATTTCTTCTCCCTTCGAAAAATACCGAACTCTTCTGTCTACAAGAAATTTGAATTTTAACCGCGATCGGCTCTCGACCAATCAGAATCCGAGGGTGTGATCATGAATATTGATAAGGAATGATCACGTGACACTACGAGGGAGTTAATACTTTATTAGATTTAAAAAATTCTGTAGTTATATAACATTTCGTAAAAAAAAGAATCACATTAATAAATATTTTGTAAGAATGTATTTTTTAAAGCTACAAATACGGAAAAAATCTCTTATCGCGGTAAGTTTGCGGCGTAAAAAACATATTCAAAAATATTCAAGAATAAAGTTGTCATTACTAATTCAAACACAACAAATATAGTTTTTCGGTAATATTTCATTCTTTGACATAAAAACCGTTGCTTGGATTCATAATAAATTAGGTGGTAAATGGAGCAATCTAAAATAAAATTTCCCAAAAACTTTAATATTGATTCTAGAGATTGAACATTTTTTGTGATGTCTTATTCTAGAGCGAAAATTACGTTTTTTATTAAATGTTTCTTTTTTAGTATACGATTTTTCTTCTTTCACGAGGTAGAAAAAGTAACTCGGAAGGGACTGATCAAATAAAATAATTAATGAAAAGTGGATGGGAATCCCGCGGGATTTTTTCGGGACATTCAGCGGTTAATCGAGTTGAGTACGCGCGCAGTTATGTTGTGATGCGCTGGATGACAGCTTGTTTATAAAGTCGATCAGTTTTGGCATTAATTTTCCACAGAATTTCCCCATTTCCTTCTGTTCAAGTATTCCCGACTGTTCTTCAATGATTATTTCAATAACCTAAATTACTGGCCTTCTCAATTATGGATAAACTATAAAGATGTGGAGAGATTTTGTTTGAAAACGATAACTTAGACCGACAACCAAGCTCTGTAATTTTTTCCTTTTCACGTGTTGGCCAAGCGTAGAATATTATTTTCCTCGAGTAAGAAAGACGAAAATATGCCAGGAATTGTCGTATTTCGAAGACGATGGATGGTAGCCAGTGATGACTTTGTTATTCCTTTTTCAATTGCTTTCGTAGTACGAGGAATTTGGTGAGTAAAACCAGTAGTTTTTACACCAAATTCATCCATATTCCACCTAACTTTATTGTCTTCATTTAAAGCGTCTGACTCACTGTAATTATTCAAGTATGAATTTCCAGATATATATTTTAATGAATTTTACTTTTACCGTATCTTATGTACTATTCTGTCAATTTAACATTTTAGAATATTCTTATTAATTTACTTCCAAAAAAGCTTCGTCCACTCATTGTTTCACAAAAAACTCATAAACAATTGACTCTAATATTTTCAAATTAAAGAAGAATCCTCCCTCGATCGTTTAGTTATGAAATATTGGATATTTTCAAGTTCATCTGAAGCCTTAAAGAAGATGTACAAATTTATAAGTTTCTTTTTTTTAAAATGCTTTATTGTCCATCGCTTTTTTCACAATGTAAGCTTATTTGAATCATTTGTCATTCCGCATCCTTTTCCAATAACTTGGACACACGGCTCCGCTATCTTTGTATTTTTCATTTCTTTTACGATTCAAAAATGAATTTTATCTCAAAACTGAAATGGAAAAAGGCTTTCTGGATATAATTTTAGCCTATGGGATGTAGGTTCTTGAACAGGTTTTTTTTTCTTTATTTCTGTAAATGTAAGCTATATGCAAAGCTTGCCACATCAAATATTCAACACTTCACAGTTTCTGTGGTTACAGCTTTAATCTTGGTTATTGGGAATACATTGTGTTAAAAAATCGTCTTGCCGATAGTTGGGGGATCATATTACAGCTTAAAAAAATGGGGGGAGGGGGGTGAAAAATACTCTTACATAAGGCCGAACAATGATACATTTTCTCCTCATCATTATAATTAACATTTAGATGAATAATTATGAATGATTGGATTGTGGGCAGACGTAGACAGTATATATATACACATGTATTTACAAGTTTATACTGTCGGCTTGCGTGTTGTAATGGTGTGATATATTCTATTTTCTTCGTTAGTATGGTTTTGTCCAAGTGTTTATAATTATTGAAGACAATATTACCATCAAGGATGTATTGTACTTATAACTAGTGTGTTCTGGTGATATTTAGTGATTCTTTGTTTTAGTGTTATTATAGGTATATTGTCATATTGAATTATAGATCAGCTTTCTAATATATATATATAGCGCTAATATTGACCTTTTCTACTCATATCTTATGAAACCAAAGTTAATGAAAATGATCTATAAATCCCACCTCAAATTAATACCTTTCATCATATTTATCCCTAAATTCAAAATATTTCATTTTTTCGAAGGCATTTAATTTTTCTACCAGATCTTCATTATAAATAGTAACGTATTGCTTTATCATGCTAGAAGATCTTTTTGTTTTTGTTCTGAAATGATTATTCATGAAGCCCTCAAACTTTTAAAGAAAAAAAAATCCTCTTATTTAGACTATATTAAAATTATTAGCAGGTCCCTATTACTGCACCCTAAATTATGTTACAAATACAGGTGGTTTTGTGAAGAATTTTCATGTTTTTTTTACTCTTTTTCTTGGGCTTGCTATTGTTTCATATTTTCAGAGTAAAACGTACTGAATAAACAGATGGTAACAGCTTTGTTATTGATCATGATAGTTTTTGTGTGATAAAATATCAGAATATCACACCTGTTTGTTTTGTGAGTGAGATTGTGATATTTTGATATTCAAGATAACATGCATGTTTTTAAGCTATTTTCAAACATTATAGTGTGCTTTTCAATAATATAAATGGCTTGAGCATTTTACATTATTGTAATTGTAATTGAAATATATTTTACACACAGAATCGAAATGTGGGAACCCAACATGAATGTGAATATTTGTTCCGGACTGACTTAAGTGTACAGCCTCTCATACAATGTCATGTAAAAATGTTCACTTAATGTTTGAACCACATGACCACAAGGCTCAACAGTCGAGAACAATAGTTATTTTAATTGGTTGCCTTATTTCAATTCAGTGTATATTTATACATATTATATACTGGGCTTTTGAGAAACATAGGAAAAAGTCCATGTACATTTTACAAACTGTACATTTTGTTTATAAGGTGTTCGAATTCAACACAAAAATATTTAATTCTGATAATGCTTAATCATAGAACACACACATATACACTCTATTTTGGTAGCCCATAGTATGGCCATTAACTGATTTTTGTGGAGAGAGGAAAACTGTACATAGGACCCAAAGAAAAACCTTTGAAGCAGTGAGGAGAGAACCAACGGGCATTCAACTCTGCTAACATACGATACTGAGCCTGGCGGGGCTCAAACTTGGGTTGCATTGGTGAGAGGCAAGCGCTCTCACCACTATATGTCATCCATTCTTCCCATTATATATATATATCTGTAAGCAGATTTTACAGGTGTTGTGTAGATCTGCAGATCAAGACTGATGGCACCATTATTTAGTTTTCACAGAATTCCATGATTAGATTATCTCCAAGTTCTTGATCATTCATGTACACTTAGCTGATATGTTCCTAGCATAATAGACAAATACATCTAGAATTTTGTTATTAATAATTATTTTGTCCGATCAAAAAATAACACTTGAAAAGTACATGTACTCTTAGTCTAAATAACTGACAGAAATGATGTACGGTCACATTATTGTTGAAGTTATTAGTGAAAAAGTTTAAGAAAATGTGAACTATATTAATTCCTGTCAATAAACATTTTGAAATTGCTGTCATGAATAAAATATAGAATATACAGAAATGACTTTATAGGCTTTTACTTATAAAGTGCAATTAATTTTTATTTTATATCTTCAATTTGTTCATCCAACCATGGTATAATTTGGACCCATTAAGATAGACCAGCATGAAGTCTGAGAAGGCCTCTCACAGGGTGGCACAGAGGTTAGGTGTGTGATGCCTGATTTGGCCTTTTTTTGGACTGAGATTCAAGCATGAAATACAAAAAAATAAGTCATTGACTCGTGAATTTCAGTCCCCCTGTGATGCATGATCTGCTTATTTTGAAGACTGCGATTCATGAAAATGTGTATTACACACTAAATCCTTGTATCAACTGAAGGTTATTCATTATCGTATTTCAAAAATTCATGAAAAAATTGCCGGTGATTCGTGATCGATTCCTCCCTCTGCCACAATCTGCTGAGAAGGCCTGCATACCCCGCTTCCTTATCAGAAATTCACCCATCAGAATCAATCTTTTTCAAATTCTTAAAATATTGATATATGCTTGTGTGTCCCTTTATTATAGACTCACTTGCTATTTCAATGTAAGGTTATATTCACAAACACCATGCACGATTACATTAACTTGGACATTCTCTGGCAAATGCTAAGTAAATGTCTAATATTTTTTACTTTGCCAGTTGATACAAGGATGTAAAACACATATTAAAAGACTGAAGCCAAAAATAGGTGGTCACAATGCAATCCTTCAAGTGGTTATTTTAATGACTTATTGATTCATGAGTAGCATATACTTAGATTATTTTGGCACCTTTTTTGAGCTGTCATGCATCATCAAGTAGTGAAAACAAAAAAAAATTCCTGTAAAAAATTACGAATTTTATTTTTTTAGGGAAAAAAGTTATAATTAGAATTTCGATATCTGAATCGAACTCAGCAACTACCATACTTCTACAAATGACCAAAAAATATATATTGTTTATAAAAACCATTAATATTTATTAATATTTATTGAAAAATCTTGCCAATGCAAAAGTTTAATTTACAGTGTACCACACTTCTACAAATGACCAAGAAAAAAATTATTTTTCTTATAAAAAAAAATTAAATATTTTTTTATAAAAAAAACTATTTTTATTTCATAATTTAAAGTTTCAGCTTAATTTGAAAAAAATTTCCAATTGACAATTTTAGTTTCATGCAGGTTCCCCTTTCATAATTGCTTGGATGTTTTATTACATAGAACTTTTATTTATTAACTTTTAAATTTAAAGGAGCGATCTTAGCCAAAGACATGATTATAAATTACTTCTTATGACTATTAATAATTAATTTTTTAAATAACAGTACTTGGAGACGTGCAGGGCAATAAATTGAACCTGTCATTTTACTGACAATTTTTAAAAAAATATGAACATTACCAGTGCTATTCCTAATGAAACAGTGCTTTGTATGCTGTCAAGATGCCAGAGTGCTTAACTGAAGCTTAGGGAAGTGAAAAAATAAATTAGCTCTAACTCATAGATCACGCACGAGAAATGTTTCCCCATTTCAAACCCTATTTCTCATTCTACAGTATTGTATGCCAGATTGATAGCAGAGAGAAGTAAAAAATTTAAAAATAACTCATGAATATACTGTAGATCCTATATGCAAAAAAAGACTGACTTACATGTATAGTGTGTGCATAATATTTCCATATATTATTATTATTATTAATAAATAGCAATTATTCACCAAAGTCAAGGTGATTATGATTATCAGCAAATATTTACTGAGCTACGAGTCCTTGGCTGAAGTGATTAAGGACTGAGGTGAATAATTGTTTTAGTATCAGCAGGGTTCAAAATTCCCACGTCAAGATAAAATGTGAGAAAAATTAATTACAAATATTTAGTGAAAAGAAATTGAACTCACATTTTCTAGCTCATTTTCTTTTAAGATATATGATAATGACAATTAATGCAAAGAAAATGAAGTCTTTGCATTGTGTTTGCATTAAATGTGTTTGCATTCAATCCATTTATCTTGTAGCTGCTCTATGCATAAGATAAGTAATGTTTATCTTGTCATTGAAAAAATGAAATTCTAACCCTGAGATAATTATTCAAAAACATCAATTTTTTTTGTATTTTGGAAGAGGCTTGTGTCAACAAACGAATGGTGTGCAATCCTATTTTCACCTACAGTTGTAGGTGATCATAGGGAAGTAGCCATGTTTCTTGTAGATTTTTTTTTTAATAAAAATCTCATTGTTTCTGACTAATAGTATACAGTATAATCTTTTACAGGAATTGAAGTTACATGTGAATAAAGCAGTGACGACTTTGTTTTCTCCTACTCGACTGATTCTAGCACACATACATGTAAATCGCACAAAAAATGAACCATGTCTTCCAGTTATAGACTGTATACTCTGTATTGTTCACGATTGCTTGTCTCTGAGTTCCGCCTTGACAACGGTTGTCAACGAGGGTGAAACTGGTCTATACTGTATATATATTTATCAAACTCATTAATATTCATAAGGCCAAACATAATCATAGAAAATCACAACCATGACTGAGTTTTTAAATCGGCAAGAGATTTTTCCTTATTTGCATACAACTTTAACTCAGATTTTCTCGGCGAAAATTGCTTTTATCTTGAAAATTTAAGTAACACATGACCTAACTAACCTAAACCTTTGATGAGTGAGATAAAACATTCACGTCCGACCTCTATGGGGCTAAAAAGGCTTGCCTGCGGCTCGCCATTTTAAATCCCCATAAAGGTCTCCTGCTCATGTTTTATCTATCACATGCAACATACAGTACAGTATATCATGAATGATAATGAACACTGTGACAGTAAATGACTATTCATGAATCATGAGTCTTTCCTGTAGCTCAGTGGTCAGAGTATCTGACTGGTATCCAGAAGGTCACTGCTTTAATCCCTAGCTATTAGATTTTTTCCTAAGTTTCTTTCAACTAGTGACAAATGAGAAATTGGTTTTGAGTTCTATACTAAAATTTTTTACTTTCTTAGCTAATAAATATATTTCTTGTAACTTCTTTCTAGGATGATTATCCTTGCAGTATCTCTGGGTATCCACCATGGAATGCATCACAATCACTGGTCCAATGCCAAAGACGAACACTTATGCCAACAAACTATAGACTATTATATTGGTGGATACTTGGCTTTACTATTTGCAACAAATATCATGGAAATATCTATAGCCTGGATGAGTGGAAAGGGTTCAATAATGGACACCGAACCCAGAAGTCTTATTCCTTCTCTACTCTACGTTCGTCTCATGCTATCAATTATAGAATTAGTATGGTTGGCAGTTGGCGTAAAATGGATATGGATTGATGCGAACTCATGTAAAATGACTGTTGAAATATACATCGCAAAAGCAGTGGTTTTATTCAGCTGGATGTTTTTATTTATTGTCGCTGTTATTGTCTTCTGCACATTCGATACTGCTGGAGAAACTTGGTTCGAAATGCAGCAAGCACAAAATGCTGGTTACTGCGTGGACTCTGTTGACGGCTCTCATAAGTACAAGTTACATATCACTCAGAAATACCAGCGGCGCTGGCAGGGATGTTTTCGGTATGCATTTTGTTGCCGAGGTGAAGGGCAGGGTGATGAGAATGTCTATGTATTTATTGGAAGGTAAGTTCATAATTTCTACACTACTGCTTGATTTTTTGAGCATCTTCCTATGTAACACGCGCAATATAAGTTAATAAATTATTATAAATTATTATTATTTACACACTGCAGCTTGTTTCAAACTATGTACTGTATTTAGTAATCCACTAAAAAGCTTTATATTCTTGATTTTTTGAACCATGCTCCTCCACCCCCCCCCCCCCCCCCCCCTCCCCATCCATCACTCAAAATCCTAGATCTGTTCATGGCTTCTAAAGGAGTGGATACATGATGCAGTTTGTCATGCAACATTGCATGCAATGTTACAATAATCAGATTGTACCATGTGACCAGCTCATGTACTATATAGTGAGATTCATGCATGGCGTTGCAATTGTAGAACTCATTTCTTCATTTTGCAACATCGCGCATGCTATGTCGCATGGGTGGTTAAAAGGTGCAATCTCTAATTTTTTGTGACATTCTATGTAATGTCGCATGAAAAATCACATTGTTTATCTGCACCTTACCAAGATTTTGTAATCATATTAGATGATAGTAACGAAGCCCATTAAGATATGGAATGTTTAATATTGTTTTTTTTCCAGGACCTTATCAGAATACTTCCATGATCTAGATGTAGTTCCTTCAGACTTTGCATCAGGTCTAGTGCTTTTGAGACGACATCAGAAATTTCAAGAAAAACTTGAACTGGAAAGAGCTCTGGAGGAGCGGCGAATCCAGGAAATGACCACTGTAAGTAAAACAATGACACAGGCAAACCCTTGCCATGATAATATGATGTATTATTGCTTAAGGACGTTCGCAGGGAAAAAAGTTTCCCCCTTTTTTTTTTTTTTTTCTTCAAACTTCACATGGTGAAATAAAACCATTCATTCATTCTTAAAGTACAATCTGTGCTTGTGTATGTCGTTATGCTTATGCTTATGCTTGCGTCGCTGGTGTGAACCAGGCAAATAGGTAGATATCAGCAAAACTTGGAGAGGATAAAAATCCTCAGCTCTTCACTATCTGCCACCAAAGCTCATTTTCATGGCTCATTTTCTTTTGACTGTCATTGCAGGATGGTGTACCTTTAAAAAAGTCTTCATTAAGGTATCAACGTACCAACAATGCCCAGACGCTAAGACTGGATTGTAAGGTAAACACATTGTAGTTCATTCACCAGATGACAGTCTGTCCATTTGCTCTAGCTAACATGAAATGTGACACTACCCCCTACCCCAAATTGATCAGCCATGTCAAAATGAACAGCAGAAATGAAAAGAGGAAAAAAGGGCAAATGATTGAATTGGAGCATGTTGGGTTTTGTGGAAGAGAAAAACCGGAAAAACCGGAGAAAAAACCTAAGACCTAACAAACTCTACTCACTTGTGATGTCTAGAAATTGAACCAGAGACTCCAGAAGTGAAAAGCGAGAACACTACCGCTACCTCACCCTTGATTCCAAAGTAGTGACTGATGAATCCAGTGAACTCAGGGTTCGCGTTAACAGAGAAATCGTGCATTTTTACGCAAAAAAAAAAAAACCAACAAAAAACAACTAACTAAAAACAGAAATTGCTTTTTGACAATTTGTTTGCGTCGTGGGTCCCGCGGAGGGATTCATTTCGTGCCATTGCACTAAATTCCTTGCTTACAAAAGAACGCCATAGATCTAGGCGTACATGCATTACAAAATCCTAGCGCAATCGCTGGGCTATATACTTGCTCCAAACCGACATCTCTGAGACTCTGAAATAGTCACAAGCGAAGATGAGAAAATAAATAAACGAAGAAGCGAACGTCGAAGTCGCGAGGGGTAAAATTGGCGGGAAACAAGTTGAAAAATCCCTTTGTCCAGTGCTTGATCCTGGTTGGGCTGCCTGTGCTTTAGTCAGCACGCGTGAGTCGAAGGTCGATCTACACCACCCATGTGACAACTATTGTTTTCAATGGTTTTAGCACATAGAGCCCATTTTTCCGATTTTATTTTCACCTTTTAATTTTATCTAAATTGGGCTCCCTGTGGTTTTAGCTGATTGTGCTTTTTGTTTGCACTTTACACAGGAGGAGCTTCTTCAGTACAAGGAGATTGCTTATTACATGAACTATGCCCTGGCAGCCTACGGATGGCCAATCTACATGAAAAGCCACATCTCTTGTGGATTCTGCAAACTGATAAAAAGTTTTAGATGTTGCTACTGTTGCCGGTCACTTGACAAGAGGATCCACAAATCTGTCCTGGTGGAGGAAGACAACTGTTGCAGATGTCATTTCTCTGCTCTTAAAAGAATTGCTCATGTTCATAACTCTGATGTTGTTTATTGCAGTTATCATAATTCTGTGAGTATTACTGATTAAGTAACAAAATTAATGACTGAAAAAGATAAAAAACCTTCCCTTAAAAAGTGTTTTTCGTATGAGTGGGAAAGGTACGGTACTAACTTACAGCACGTACACGGTACGACATGCCGTGACATTGAATTGGCTTCCCATAAAAATGGTTTTCGTATGAGTGGGAAAGGTACAGTACTGACTTACAGCACGTACACGGTACGACATGCCGTAGTATTGAAATGGCTTCCCATAAAAATGGTTTTGTATGAGTGGGAAACGTACAATACTGACTTACAGCACGTACACGGTACGACATGCCGTAATAGCGACCTTCAGATTCGACTACGAGTACGGGAACGAGTACGAGTACGAGTTTTGAAATTGGCCCTGTGCTCGTAATTAACACTGAATCGTATTCGATTTCCTATTTTTAATAATCTAAAGTTTCAATCTACTTACTCCACCACGGCTACGAAATTATAGTGCTAATCTTTGAGAGTTTAAAACTCGTACTCGTACTCGTTCTCGTACTCGTAGTCGAATCTGAAGGTCGCTAATATTGAAATGGCTTCCCATAAAAAATGGTTATTGTATGAGTGGGAAATGTACCTTCCTAACTTACAGCACGTACATGGTACGGCATGCCGTAACATTGAATTGGCTTTCCATAAAAAATGGTTATCGTATGAGTGGGAAACGAACGATACTGACTTACAGCTCGTACACAGTACGGCATGCCGTAACATTGAATTGGCTTTCCATAAAAAAGGGTTATCGTATGAGTGGGAAACGAACGATACTGACTAACAGCACGTACATGGTACGGCATACCATAACACTGAATCGGCTTCCCATTATCTTCAAGTATAATTCATCCAATCACACGATGAGATACGGTAGTCTACACTACAACTAGGAATTTGCCGTATCGTTTCCCACTCATACGAAAACCGCTCTATCTTGTTCTCCCTTACAGATGTACAAGTCACCATTTTATGTGGCCCTGGATCATGTTAAGAAGTCAGTTGTGGTTGTTATCAGGGGAACTCTGTCTTTACAGGTTAGTGAACAGCACATTTTAACACTATACCAAGCGTTTTTCGGGTATCATCGCCGTGAGTCGTGGTCTACGCGACGTTATCTGAAGTTTTACATTACTTACTAACTTACTTACACCGGTATAAACTTCATGTTCGTCATATTTTATATCATTTGTCGTATAGTTCAATAATCAAATACGGATATGAAGTACTTCCCGATAAACTCAATGCGGCACAATGTCTTCTTAGAAGCAGTTGACCCATAATGTTGAATACTGCATACTGAATAACACATTCCAAGAACGAACAGCATTGGTGATCATGGTCACTCCTTTTCTCCTGGGTGTCTAAAACTCGCAGGCAAATCTTTAAAGAATTGTTTGTAGTCTGGCAGTCTTTTTATAACCGACGCTTACATGGAAAACACACAATGCATGTCGGTCTTGGAATGCGCTGTTCGGTATGCAGTATTATTCAGTTTTCAGTATTGAACGCTTTTTGAAATAGCTTTATATACCGAAAAAAAAAAGAAAATAAGACGTGTCACACTCATGGGCTGCAGTACTGGTCAAATAGAGTGCTTTGTCAGGTGTTGGATCTATCAGGTCCCCCGCCGTCACGCAACGCTCCCTCCCCACAAACGGATCAGTAGTGAGGGAGTGTTGCGTGACAACACTAAAAACGGCTGTAGGGAAGAATAGTTATGTGCACGTGAAGGATTAGGTTGTAAAAACCCGAACTTTTATGTTTATAATACTTTATCATTTACATTTTTTTAGGATATTTTGACAGATTTTACAGTTGAGCCAGAAAGAATTCCTGTAGAGGGAGGTGATCCTTCTTGGTTTGGACATAAGGTAATAACACTCTCCTAACACTGCGTCATTGTGACTGTAATCATTATAGAAAAGGTGACACGGTCTCTAACATAGGCGATAGCACGTAATTTAAGATGCGCGCGCAATGGTCTTGAAATCTGAAGACATGGAATATTGTAGTGTATGGAATTCAGTATGACTTTTTTCATTTTCTTAACAAACACAGGGTATGGTACGATGTGCGATGTATATTGAGAAAAAACTAATCAATGAAGGCATTCTACAGAAAGCTTTTAACGCTGACCCGGTAAGGATACAGTCATAAGACGAGGGAAATTGCTTGAACTCCGATAGCCTTTGCATTGTCATGAATAACGCGACCCAGGCAAATAGCTAAAACGTCCAAGTTCTTGGGTTCCGCCAAAATTATTTCCTTCTCAACCAGTGGCAGCGCCCGAGTTATTTCAATTATCTGATGCAATCGCGATAATGTAGACTCAAAAAGACCCCAAGGTAATCTTCCCAGTTGCAAAGTATAGAAGTGCCAGGTTTCTTATTTTATTTCCGCAACACTTAATATTTTTTCGCGGCACTTTAATTTCGCTATTTTTATAAAAACGTAAAATTAGATGTCGCTAAAATTTCAATTATAAAGTATAAAGTTATGCGTTTTGGGATGTAACTGTTTTATATTGTATTGTTTATACAAATGATGTGTTCGTATTATTCACTTCCCGACAGGACTGCGGTACTCAGAACTATCGTCTTATTCTGCTTGGTCACTCACTTGGTGCTGGAACAGCAGCTATCTTAGCTTTTCTTTTACGTCCCCGATATCCTGATCTGTTCTGTTACGCCTACTCTCCCCCTGGGGCAAACCTCAGCCTTTCTGCTGCTAAATATGCGAGAGAGTTTGTCATTTCTGTCGTTGTTGGCAAGGATATGATACCACGGTATGTAGACACGAGTGAGTTAATATATCGCGTAATCTGATTGGTTTATCAGCGCACACGAGACTACATAACATACACATTGTATTATAACACGCACTCTGATTGGTTTATCAGCGCACACGAGACTACATAACATAACACAGTGTATTATAACAAGCACTCTGATTGGTTTATCAGCGCACACGAGACTACATCATAACGTAACACAGTTGTATTATAACACGTGTACTCTGATTGGTTTATCAGCGCACACGAGACTACATGATAACATAACACAGTTGTATTATAACACGTGTACTCTGATTGGTTTATCAGCGCACACGCGCATACATCATAACATAACACAGTTGTATTATAACACGTGTACTCTGATTGGTTTATCAGCGCACACGAGACTACATAACATAACACAGTGTATTATAACACGTGTACTCTGATTGGTTTATCAGCGCACACGCGCCTACATCATAACATAACACATTTGTATTATAACACGTGTACTCTGATTGGTTTATCAGCGCACACGAGACTACATAACATACACATTGTATTATAACAAGCACTCTGATTGGTTTGTCAGCGCACACGAGCCTACATGATAACATAACACAGTTGTATTATAACAAGTACTCTGATTGGTTTATCAGCGCACACGAGTCTACATCATAACATAACACAGTTGTGTTATAACACGCACTCTGATTGGTTTATCAGCGCACACGAGACTACATAACATAACACAGTGTATTATAACAAGCACTCTGATTGGTTTATCAGCGCACACGAGACTACATGATAACATAACACAGTTGTATTATAACACGTGTACTCTGATTGGTTTATCAGCGCACACGAGACTACACGTAGCTAACTCAATGCGTGCAATGGATTTGGAAATTAATATTTTGAAAACCATAGTAGACAATCAATACTTTCCTCCTCAAAATATTTAGGTTATTCATAGCGTGAAATTTAGTACAAGAGTTTATGAAAATAGGCATATACTTGAGTGAAAAAGTGATTTTTATTTGTTGCTATTCCATGAAGAATGTTAGCAATTTTGAACCCAAAATTTGTTTGGAATTTGCATATTTCTTGTTAACGCATGTTGAACAGGGTTCCCACGACCTGGGAAAAGTCATTGAATTCTGACATTTTTTCAAGGTCAGGGAATTGTCAGGCAATTTTGGTTTTGGTCAGTGAATTTTTGCAATTTACCCAAAAGTCAGTGAAAAGTCGGGGAATTTCTGTCAGTCTTCAAAAAATTGTTTTAAATTTGGAATTTTCAGTTGGGCTTCCTGTGGTCGAACAACCATTTTTCGTAAAATTAGTACACATTGTGGTCAGTGAAAAATGGTCTTTGGTCAGGGAAAAGTCAGGGAATTTTATTTTTCCATATGAGTGGGAACCATGTTGAACTACATCTTGGTTTTGTTATATGTTTTGTTTCCTTGTGTTTGACAGGTTGAGTCTGTTCACACTAGAAGACTTGCGCAATAACATCATGACAATGGTATCTAAATCCAGAATGTCCAAGGTATGCTGAATGTTATAATTTTTACTTCCTTACTTAACAGCAAAAAGATTATTATTATTATTATACATGCGATTTTCGCGATTTCGGAGGTCGCATAATTCGCCGCACTTAAATTTCGCGATTTTGCGCTAAAATTATATTCTAATGTCTTAAGGCCGGTTAACACGGTGATTTTTGCTAGAGCATTAAATGTGGTCAGAACTGTATGAACGCGAGGCTAAGGATTTCATGCCGCATGAATGTTAAGAAAGGACTGTTGAGACTTTTAGTTATATAATTTTTGGTCTTATTTTTCTAGTGGAGGATTCTTCGAGGCTGTGCGTGTCGCTGTGCCTTTGTCTGTTGCTATGGTTGCAAATGTGTCAAGTTTGATGGCCAACGAGATGAATTGGATTCTGACATAGAAAGCATCGAGATACCGCAAATAACTCATTCTAATTCAATGAGGTTTTACCCCCCTGGCCGTATACTACATGTTGTGAAGACTTGTTCTGTCAGTCGGTAAGTAACGTAGCCAACGGGGGAAGGGGGGAGAGGTTAGCTTAAAACATGACCCCCCTGGATGTATCTTACACGCAGTGAAGACTTGTTCTGTCAGTCAGTATCATAGCCGGGGGGAGAGGTGAGCTTACAACATGGCCCCCCTGGATGTATCTTACACGCAGCGAAGACTTGTTATGTCAGTCAGTATCATAGCCGGGGGAGAGGTGAGCTTACAACATGACCCCCTGGATGTATCTTACACGCAGTGAAGACTTCTTCGGTCAGTTAACTAACATAGTGTGTTTGTGAGGATGGGGGTCCAATACCCCCCCCCCCCCCCTCCCCCATGCCCCCAGTATGTTGATCCTTCCAGACGTGATACCCCTATTGATGAACTATTCATTTGTCTCCAGCGGCTGTGGTGAAACAGAAACAATGTTCGAACCTGTGTGGGCGGGTCTTGATGAATTCCAATCCATCAAGATATCTGGCTTAATGTGGAAGGATCACATGCCAGACTTCGTACTAGAAGCCCTCAATAAATGTCTACCCAGCAAAGAACAAGAAGAAGCTGTGATGAACGCACCTGACCCGCCACGTTCTCAAGTCCTGGAGGTACCCTGTAATGACTGGTACTGTAGACCCAGAGATTCGTATTCCCAGGACAGTATCTCGTATCGTTCTGATGGGGACCAGTATACTATTGAAGTACCTAGTCTACGAGTTGAGCAATCAGGTAAGTGATTGATTCCACTGTCAATGGACCTTTTTAGCTTGGGTGGTTTGTTTTCCCATTTCAGACCACGTGTCATTCTCTTGGAGATAAGATTCTTTGTTTGAATTGTATCCATATTCATGTGTCTTCTTATGAGCAACCGTTAAACAAAGAAATGATACTCTAGGGAATGACATGTGGTCTGAAATGAGATAACAAACCACCCAAGCTAAAAAGGTCTAGTGATTCAAAGGTTTGTCATTTTTGAACACTCCACAATCAATACTGACTAATATATATAATACGGTGTGTTTATCATATAACATCTTTTCACATCACGTAAATCGATAAATACTCGGCTATTTAGGTGAACGAGTCAGTTTTGAGGATATATTTTTTGTTCTCCATGGAAACATGTGCCATTATGCTATCATGCCATTGAAAAGTTGTAAGACCCCTTTCACGTAAATCTAAAAAAATCAGTTCGTGGGACAAAACAGTTGAAACCTATTGTTTTTTCCTCCAAATTGAGCTGCATTCCGACGTGCTGCAAGGGGTCTATTATGGCGAGCACTAAGACAAAATAGAAAGACATTCAAACCCCCTCCCCCCCCCCCCCCCCCCATCCCTACAAAAGGGCGAAGAATGTTTTGTCGTCGTGTTTTTATTAAGTGTGCGTGACATCCCTGTAAGGTTCCCTGTAAGGTTCAATCCAAGGGTCACTTCGCACTAATCAGATTGTCAAACGTTATTGACAGTTCCTGTTCTACCCTTGAAGTACTTACATTTTCATCATATCTGGGCTCGCATTGTTACTACTACTGTCCCCTTAAGAGCGGTTCATCTTTGCGCTACCCCTCAAAGTATCTCATCAACAGGTTTTGACTGATAACCGTACCATCATGATGGTATTAAGGTACCTTTACAAACGTAAATGCTCTGTTTCACCGGCTTTGCGTTCATCTTCTTCAGCAGGAGTTACGAGCAAGAATCTGAGTAGCGAAGCTGATTCCCGGGACTCTATCACCATTGGTAAGTCTGAGATCATTATAAACATTTAAGAGCCTGTCTAAATACTCTTATGATTGATTTAGGAAACAGTTATATAAGTTTAACCAAGGGCAGACTCGGATTTTAATGGGACTGCGTTATAATGTTATTTTTTTTGGAAGTAGTTTTGTTCATGTTGTGGTCTGACATTGTCTAGACTTAAGATGTAACAATCCTAACACTATTTGTCTGGCTAAATGGTCGATTAGAACACACGAAGTGGCGCAGAAATGAGCCATATGTATCCAAATTATGTTTTCTATTTCACAACTGGATAATTGAATTGAATCTAAGACACGATTATTTCGTATGACGATTAACTGGATCTGTTCATCGCGACCTTTTGCATTGCTGGAATTCCAACATCATTGCATTTGTTCTAGAATGGAGTTTACATGCGTTTGAACCCGGGGTTTGAATTGCTTGTTTTTGATCCTTGATGTAGCACATTTAGCACTAAGAAGCCTTTCTTCCCATGCAGCACTTTAATGGTATTTTCATTTTGAACAACCTCTGATCAAAGCTCTAAGTAGCCTTCTACAGGCTTTGTTCATTACTTAAATCCTTGACTTAAAACGGTGTTTTTAAACCTTCAGTCATTTCACTGTTTCATTTCTGTTGGTAGCACTTAAATGGCATTTTCATTCTAACTTACCTATGATCGGAGGAAAATTACATTTTATAGGCTTTGTTTGTGACAACGGTGTTGTTTTCCAACCTTTATTCGTTGCACTCAAATGGTATTTTCAAAAATTTACTCGTAGCATTAAATGTAATTTGAAATGTTTGTTACGAATATTTGATCGTTGTACTTAAATGGCATCTCGAATGTTTGATTGTAGCACTCAAATGGCATCTTGCACTCAATTTGCATTTTCACGATTTTACTTGTAGCACTTAAATGGCATCTCGAATGTTTGATCGTAGCACTTAAATGGCATCTAGCACTCAATTTGCATTTTCACAATTTTACTTGTAGCACTTAAATGACATCTCGAATGTTTGATCGTAGCACTTAAATGGCATCTAGCACTCAATTTGCATTTTCACAATTTTACTTGTAGCACTTAAATGACATCTCGAATGTTTGATCGTAGCACTTAAATGGCATCTAGCACTCAATTGGCCTTTTCACAATTTTACTTGTAGCACTTAAATGGCATCTCGAATGTTTGATCGTTGCACTTAAATGGCATTCCGAATATTTGAGCGGTCCGTTGTGCAGTCTGTTGACAAAAACAATTAATTGAACATGACATATTAATTGATACCTAATGGTGTTTGTTTTAAAAACGTTTGATCGAGACGGTGTCGAATGAGTTAATAAGATTTACCGAGTACTTATTCCTCTAATCTGATCAAGAATCTTCCTCATTATTTTTCAATGATATACGTGCACGAATTTTTTTATTTTTTTTATTATTTTTTTGGTTACCTTTTTTTTATTTTTTATTTTTTTCTTTATTACGACTTTATTGTTAATCTTTCTGGATTTTTCTTCCCTGCATTCAACTCTTAGTAGTATCTTTTGGGACGAGGTTTCATGTTTTTAAGATTCTAGTAGGATTCTGGCCGGTGAAAGAAAGTAGGGAGGGAGGGGGGGGGGGGGGGGGGGAGGGAGCTAGGGAGGGAGGGAGAAGTACTCCATTAGCTGTTCACAGGGTTCCTGTTCAAATATAGTTTTTTAACTATTAGCCGCTTGCATCGCATTACTAATACAGTGATTCATACCTTGCTAATTCATCGATAAACATTCGCCAATTTTCCACTTGTAAACACAAACTTTAAACTTCACATTACTTGGAGCTCAGTGATGAGGTGCTTGTTAATGGGAAATAAACAAACCACACGACGTAAAGACTTGCTTGACACAGGAACCCCAAACTATGTTTTTATGTGCAATAGCAACTCATTATTAAGCGAGGGAAAATATAGTGCTGTAACGTGACCGTTGTTTCCTGTGATTGGTTCCAATTTAGACTCGTCCCCAGGCTACTCTCTTCGATGTTAGGCATGACGTCACATGTTATTTTGAATTTGGAAGAGCTGACAAGAGTAGCCTGGGGACGAGGCTAGTTCAGGTGTCTTATAACGTATTTTGGCCGTGCCTTTGTAAAGGCTGATTTTCAATCCCATCTATGTCGTTTTGAGTTTGTTTCCCGTTGCCAAGGATACCCCTTATCACTGCTTCTAGCATGTGCTTATAAAAAGGATTCCATTGGCCACATGTCACGTGGGACACATGCTAAAGAGTCTAAGAGCGTAACACATGTGAAATAGATGTTGTTCGGGGTGTAAGAATGATAAACTAATTATAAAATGTAACCCTAACTAATAATCTACGATAAAATATTAGCGGATTTTTAAAAGAATGCACGTCAGGTATGCGTTAAATTGCTTAAAAACTTTAACTTTAACCTGGTCATTATAACATGGATTTGTCATGTCATTATTACCAGCTGTGATGGTATACCACAGCTATGACATGCTAAAATGTAGTTACCCCATACTTGTCTATTTTGGATTTTTCTCTTCTGTGTGAATGAACTTTTCCTACGTCATTACAATATAGCCAATCAGAATGTAGAAAAAAAGAAGCCTTTGTTTATTCGGTGGTATTTCAATGTCCCTTCCCATCAGGCATTGCAGCCTAGGTGTATTTTCAATGGTGTGGGATAAAATAGTTATACAATGCTTTCTCATGGCTCACCGTGGAATATCCCATTTGTCACTTGTATTTTCTCGTATACTCACTCGCCTAAAAATGCTTTTACGTTGTGACGTATTTCCGGGTCCAACTGCTCAGAAAAACTGCTAAATCAAGCGTAAACCGTTCTCAATGAATTCAATTAGTATTCCACATTTGCAATTTCAGTTATTCAATAATTCATTCTCAATGTTTTAACCTCCAACTCAAACAACAACAAATATCACAGTCAAAGCATTTGGGTCAAATATATAGATAATGTATAGAAACTGACCCAAATGCCACAACTTAAGCAATTGTTTGAAAGCAATGGAGTATAACTCTGTTATCTGCTATTAGAAATTTGGACAAAAAATCCTGTCAAAAAAAGGTAAGAAAAATCTTTATAAAACTGCTTTTCGTTTTGGACCTGGAAGTTGTTTTATACTAAGAAAATACAAGTGCCTCGTGCGATATTCCATGGTAAACCACTCCAAACCATTGTATAACTAGTATATATTGATGTAGTGTATGCTATGGACCCCTTTCACGTGACGTCAAAGCAGCTCAATTTGGAGGGCAAAACAAACGAATTTCAATCTCCAGAGAATTGGAACCTATTGTTTTGTCCTTCAAATTGAGCTGCATTCCGACGTGCTGCAAGGGGTCTTTATAAATCTAATACATGTACTGGTATTTCTAAACTGTTCATAAAAGTTAAAGTAACGAGAGGAAATGGATTCGTTCCTCATTAGCATAATTGTCTTACATGTTGTACTTGTGTTCCCTCTGGGGTACGCATTAGATATGGTCCCTGACGCGCCTCGTTCTGATGTCGAAAGCACCACCAACAACTATGAAATCAACGTGTAGTTCGTTTCAGGTAGGCAACAACTAAAATACTAAAATCAACATTTGATTCGGACCAAATTAAAAAAAATATTTAACTGATCGAATCCTAAAAAAAATTAACAACTAACAGCTCATTGTCGATAAATCAATAAGATATTATTAAAGTATCGCATGTTTTTGCACGAATAGACCATTTCACGGTTGTCGTCGCTCAACCTCAGCCTCGATAGTGTGTGATATATTCTTTAGAATTTGACTACAGCTCACGGTAATTTAAGGAATGTACACATTATCAAACAATTGAAACAGTTAAAAATTCCACGGGCTGTAGTCAAATTCTAAAGAATAAATTACACGCTATCGAGGCTGAGGTTGAGCGACGACAACCGTGAAATGGTGTATTGGGGAGTCGCTGAAGAGGTCTATCACGAGTGTTTATGAAACTACCACGATTGTTACAACGCTTTTCATAATTCTGCGACCTACCGACTCCAGACGTCTTAGCTTTTTTGCTTCCGTCAATCAAACTACGACGAGCCGAGCTCATTCCGATCGCGAGTGATTAAGAAAAATGGCTGTCTAGTCACGGGAATTTCCTTGTCGCTCGTTCGGAATGAACTCGGCTCATCGTAGTTTGATTGACGGAAGCCAAAACGCCAGACGTCTGGAGTCGGTTTGTCGCAGAATAATGAAAAGCGCTGTAATATAAGAAATAAAACTAAAGAAAAATCATGCGTTAAAATTTAAAACCAAGATGGCGGATATGACGTCACATATGTAATCCCATAGGTCTGCTTTCCTGCGTGTGTGTTTGTGTGGGAGAATGTACTACAGTGAGCAATGCATGGCGGGACGAAACGGGTCTTGAAATCTTTGCTGGTTAAAATTATGACTAACTTTTCAAAATTATTCTCCGAAAATGCCTCATTTCGAAGCTAGGTCCTGGTCTATTTGTGTGTGTGCCGTGCTGATAATAGGCCTTAATACTACTTATACATGAGTCCTTAGCTTCACATTCATGCAGCTCATTAAATATTACAGCGCGACGCCCAAAGCTATGACCACATTTAATGTATTCACATACTTCCATGCACGGGCTTTTTGATGCAAAGCTGGCTGGTTTTACCAAATAGGCATGAAAAAGCTTGTTTGGGAGCAAAAAGCCCGTGCATGGAAGTATGTGAATACATTAAATGCGGTCATAGCTTTGGGCGTCGCGCTGTAATATTTAATGAGCTGCATGAATGTGAGGCTAAGGAGTTAATGTATGAATATTTAGAAAGGCCTAATAAGGTTTCTCTTTAATCTGGATCAAAATCTTTAAAATTCTTTAACTCCTCATCAGCTACTAATTCTCTCACTGTAAAGCTTGGTTTTAAACAATAGGCTCATAGATAACCATTGGGATAAAATAAATTGCTAATAATAAAAACAAAAACAAAAAAACAGTAATCTTAATTTTCATTAAATTCAGAAATTTAAGTAAAATTTGAAATGAATTTTTACATTTAATATAATCGTTAACGGTTCAATAGCCCCCTTTGCAGTTACATATGTCATCTTGAAAGATATCAGTGCCTTTGCATCTAAGGGAGACGAACGGTGACCTTCCAATGATAGAGACCTTTTTTAACACCTTGGACAATAGACCTCATCGGCTTGGGTGTAATGTTGTCCCATTTCAGACCACGTGTCATTCCCCAGAGTATCATTTCATTGTTTAACGGTTGCGCATGAGAAGATACATGAATATGGATACAACTCAAACAAAGAATCTTATTCTCAAGAGAATGACACGTGGTCTGAAATGGGACAACGTTACCCAAAGCCGATGAGGTCTATTACTCACATATCTCTATCATTGCAAGGTCACCGTTTGTCTCGTTTCGATGCAAAGGCACGGCTACCTTTTAAGATGGCGCAGGAAACTATGAAGGGGACTATTCTCATGTCACTAAAAATGTTAATTTAATTTGTAAGTGTAAAAATAGCTAAAACTCTCTCGCTAATTGAAGCAACGTTAACAATGCAGGAGAGACAGGGAATGGAATAATCATCTCATCTTCCCTGAGTTTTTCTTGTTAGCTATTGGATCTTGCCATATTGCATGTGTCGGAGTTTGTGTATGAAGGGGGTATAAGGAGGGAGAAAGATTGTCAAGACATGGAATTTACATATGTTGCACGAATGTTTTACCTTTCTTCTCATGGACTGTTATAGACCCCTTACACGTGACGTCAAACTAGCTCAATCTGGAGGACATAACAATAGAATTTTAATCTCATGAGAAGTGGAAATTTAATGTTTTGTCCTCCAAAGTAAGCTGCATTCCGACGTGCTGCAAGAGGTCAGTAGGTGGGCGTACGATGAAGAAATTTGTTTTGGTTGATTGTTATTTAAATTGCCAACCAGAAATCTATTAGACAATCCAATAAATCAAAGTGACAAAACCTATTGATAAAATAGCTATTCTTATTGCTGGGTTTCACTTGACGTCATTTCCTGTCTCGTGCGGAATGCTCGTCAGCTGAATCACAAGTTTTCAATAGAATTCTTTCTGGCTGACAGCACATGGTGGTCAGTGTTTGACCACCATTTGAAGCAGATAATGAGATTCAAAGACTTTTATCAGCTGATTGAAACCCAGCAATTGGAGTGTTCCATTAAGAATTTTTTCCCTGCTTGAATCTAAGATCTAAACGCTCATATCACTTTAGAAATGCATGATGCAGCGGTCACTGGCTTTACTTTATAAATCCATTAAAGGGGCACTTGAATGAAAATCGATAAAAATTTGAAATGAATTGAAACTTGGTTAGAGTTATGTACAAAACGAAGAAAATGTTTTTTTGCACGGGGTTGTAATACGAGCAAAATCGCTATGCAACTTGCAACGCAGCAATGTTGCGCGATGGGTTGCACGATTTCGTTGATCGTATTAACGCATCTTTACTTAGAATTGCTTTCGTTAACATTATCTACTTTGTACTTCATACGCGTTAAAAGTACTTCCATTTTATTCATGTCCCCTTTTCATGCATGTGGTCTTAATGCATGCGCAGTAACTTACATTAACTTCTACACTCCTACCCCTAAAGACTACTAGTGCCAACCTCTAGACTTTCTTACTGTGCGGACACTCGAACCATGAACACTTCGCGCCTTTTTTGACATTTTTCATAACTATCCAATCAGCACATAGAAAAAGAAAAAAAAATCCAGCATTTTTTAAGTGCCTTCCAATCACAACAAGTTGCATAATTTGTGTGACTGACTTAGCAGTTCATAAGTTCACATGAGAAAGTTAATAATAAACTTCTAAAGATTTTCCGTTTGTTGTGATTGGATGGCGCCTAAGACAGTGTTTGATTCCTTTGTTTTTATGGAGAGCGCTGATTGGATAGTTATGGAAAAATGTCAAAAAAACCTTGTTCAAAAAAGTGTTCAAGGTTAGAGTGTCTTAACTTTTTTTTAACTTAATTAAGCTCACTTTCTTCTCAGAAATACACAAAAATAAGAAGAAAATACCTCCAACAAGCGCACACATTACTGATAGCCAAGACTCGCTCATGGTTCCTTTAGCAAGGCCAGAAAGCACATTTGATGAAACCGAACTCGATGAGAGCGCTCCATCATCGCGGCTCTCTTCAACGTGGAAGGACTTTCATCTCCCAATTGTTGAACAAAGTATAGACTCTCTGAATTCGTCTCGTTCAAGAAGCGAGGCTCCACTCTCACCGATTGCCGTCAAGTCCTTATCTTCTACTCCTACCACACACGAACACTTGAATGACCAATTTTTCTCAATACCAAGCATTCCTGCGTCACAGTCCGCATTCACTGCTCCTCCCAAACCTCCTCGGACGTTTGAAACCGAGCGGTCAAGGGAATGGAACTCGTCTGATTACAATACCTCTATTAGCAGCTATAACAGTGTACAGTCACCCTGCTCAATGGCACCTGCGAAGCCTCCTAGAACTTATGAATATATCATGGTTGATTCTGCGTCATACTCATATGATCTGAATTCTTTTTCGCCAACCTTGTCGCCATACAAGGAATCGTTTTCGTATCCTAACGGTTTTACTCACACTGAAGGATCCAGCTCTTTTAAATGCCAAGATTTTGTTGACAATGCTAATCCACTTGCGGTTAATGCTACAGGGACCTCACACAAGTCGTATTCAACCACTGTCACTTACCTGCAAGACCGATCTTGTCTGACCTTGTGCAATGGATTCAAGGGAATTCAATCTTCTCGTAATCAATCCACAAAACAGTTAGAGAATTCCACTAAATCTTCCACTTTGAATAACCCTACCCGGGTGTTGTCCGATGACAAAATGAATGTAAATAATTTCTCTGAAAATCAACTTCAAATCGAACAGAAAAGCTACAGCCTTGCGAATACGGCGGATATCAATTGTAGAATGAAAAATGGGTTATCAAGCTCGACAGAACAAAATGTTGTAATTCGTCACGGGAAAGGAAACAGGAATCGAAGCAAGCGTCGAGCTATCTACTGGGACGGCGATGAGACAACCAGCTTGCTGCAGTATTCTTGTTCTTGTTCTGATATCCCAGATATTTCAGTTTTAGATCCCAGTACCCATGAGCTAGAGAATGGTATGTTAGAGACTTTATTATGATTGATAACTAGACCATGATGGAATTCACCACTTTCGCATTCCCACAATGCTTTGCGTTTTTGGGGGCAAATACGAGAAAAAATTCGTTAATATTCCCATGAAGATTATTAAGAATTGAAGAAAAAACATCTAAAAACACTTATGCATCTATGATAGATTCTATCAAAATTCACAAAAACCAGAAAGAAAGAAATTTGAACAGGTTTACGAGTAAAAGTTATGACATTTCTTGGTAAGTCCATACATTGTCTGTAACACCAAACGTTTCATTCTCCCATGCGTGTGGAATTAACTCTGATTAAACTGATACTGGATTTTTCAACGATAATGGCAAACATACTCAGCATCTGCAAGAAAAGTTTTGAATATTCAAATAATTTTTGCAATTGTTGCCCCCCGAAAACGCAAAGCATTATGGGAATGTAGAAGTGGTGAATACGAACCAGGAGCACGTGAAGTAAAACGCCGCTTGGCTTGGGTTACCTGTGGTATTTTTATTTGGTGTACTACCTCATTCTCGACCACAGATTCCTGTCATTCTTACTACGCATCCTCGAAATGCCATTTCGTTGAGCACGAGGAGTAAAAGTGATAGGGCTCTGGGGTCGAGAGTTGGGTTAGTTGTGGTTTTTTTATTCGGGTTACCTGTGTTTTTAATCTTTCTTTTATATTCTTAGATTTACATTTTTAAATTTATATTTTCCATCCATCACCTGTGCGGGCTGTTTTTATTCAGCGCAGTTTATGAATATTTTATTTTCATGGAGAAGTCTTATATATTATAGGATGCGGGGGATGAGGCAAACCATGATTGGACTTTCCTTATCTTCTCCTAATGTGACGCGGTTTATGAGCTACCACTCCCCCCTAAAGTTACCCCCTCCCCCCTGAGTTTTTTTATTCAAAGTTTTTAGAGACATATTTGAGATCATCCTTAAGATTCACTTATTAACTGTTGGTTTAGATGTGGTTCTTAATAATTTGCTTGTGATATTTTGGTAATATGTTTGGCTAGGTCAATGGACCCATCAATTGGCCATATAGACAACTTGTGCTTACAACTGTTGCATGTAATCTGCTTACACCACGCTTACAACACGAATTGCGTTGTGTAAATCAACTCTACAACTTGCTACAGCTTTCTTCTAGTACACAATAGTCGTGAGCAAGTTGTAGGGTTGATTTAAACGAAGCAGTTCCTGTCGTAAGTGTGTTGTAAGCAGATTGCATGCGACAGTTGTAAGCACAAGTTGTACGGTGTAAACCGGCCTTAAGAAAGCTAGGTTCAATAAAATGACAAAGTATATAATAATATGAAATAAAATAATTGAATTCACTTGGGGGTGATTCTCCAACAGATACAAATGAGAACAAGAGTCCTTGTTTTTCCTCCTTACTTCACGTGCTCATGGTTATGGTCTAAAATCACTAGAATATTTGAATCATTAATATATTATTAATGTATGATTATATATATTTATTTATTAGAAAATGTTTTGGGTATAATGGTGTAGTAAATGAATAAAGTGATGATATGCAAGCAGTTCAATGCAGGATAACGAGTTATTTAGAAAACGCGTGCGTGTGCGGAGTCATAAAGCCATGCGGGCATCGCCACAGCTAGTCTGTGTAGCAGCCCTCGGTTGGGATTCGGTCCCACTCCGAATCCAAGCCGAGGGCCGCTACGCAGGCTACCAGACACAAGGTGCAAGATTGCGCGCAATGTTGCAGGCAATCGATGTTGCGAGCCATGTCACACGACGCAATTATTTGTTGTGCGCAATGTTGCACCTTGTGTCTGTGCCTTTGGGAGAAGTACTGCGTAGCGAGGGAGGGATCAGTGTTTTAGGCGCCTATGTGCCTTCAATTATTTAATGACGTCCATTATATTAGCCGGCAGCGGATTCTAAAGATAACCTTGCTGATATAATAAGTTTTCATAAACTTAACATGAGGATCTCATGCCCTTCCCCATAATCACTGTGGCCCATTTTAACTCGTGATGGATGGGGTAGAGCTTGTTTCTGGGTCGAGGAAGGGAATATTCTAACTCGTTCATTCTTTTATTTGCTCATTCGTTTCCTCGCTCCTTCCTTTTTTTCACTCTGTCTGTCTGTCTGTCTCCAGTTTTGTAGTCTGCCTATCTGTCTGTCTGTCTGTTTATCTGTTTGTCTGTTTGCGTGTCCTTCCGAGTTCTGTTTTTAAAATTTTACTTCTGTTTTCAGCTCAAGGTAATTAAAAGCTAGGCAGAAAATGAAGTGGGGAATCCATGAAAGGTAGACTGTACGTGAAGGAGTCAGCCAGAAGTAAGAATAGATCAGTCTTAGTAAAGTTAGAGAGGGAAACACTGCACTTTGAAGTGCCATTAAAAAAAGAGAAGAAAAAGAAAAAACACTAGTTAGGTATTCAGTCCTGAGTGTCAAGTCTAGCAGTAAAGTCTGTATTTTTAGTACTTGATACAGCTATTTTAAAAACCGTTGAATACTGAACACTGCATACTGCAAGACCAAAGGACATTGTGGGTCTTGTTAATTTGAAATTAAAAGTAAATATACAGTGATTTGTTCTCTATATGTAGATGGTATTTTTTTCGGATGGAATACACTAAGAAAAAAAATCAATAATTATTATAACAATAGAGGCGATGTTCGAGGGCATAAATGTGTTTTTGGCCCGACTCAGGCTCATTTTAGCCCGAGCGAAGCGAGAACATCGCCTCTATTACTATTATTATAACTTTTTAGGGCATTTACAAAAGGAATAAACGACTACATATTTTGAAAAATACGACGTCACGTCTTATTGGCTGATGGCAGCGGGCTAAAATCTATTTTAGCCCGCTGATTTTCGTATTTTAGCCCGCAAAATGCGCCACAGTGTCCTATAAAGTTATAATAATATTTATTTTACTCTAGACGATGTTTCATGACCCAAAATGCATTTCGGTCTTGGAATGCACTATTCAGTATGCAGTATTTAGTATTCAACGTTTTTTGAAATAGCTATTAATTAAAAAAACAAAAAAAAACAATATAACAATAGAGGCGATGTTCGAGGGCATAAATGTGTTTTTGGCCCGACTCAAGCTCATTTTAGCCCGAGCGAAGCGAGGTTTAAAATGAGCACTGAGAAGGGCCAAAAACATATTTATGCCAGAGAACATCGCCTCTATTACTATTATTATAACTTTTTAGGGCATTTACAAAAGGAATAAACGACTACATATTTTGAAAAATACGACGTCACGTCTTATTGGCTGATGTCAGCGGGCTAAAATCTATTTTAGCCCGCTGATTTTCGTATTTTAGCCCGCAAAATGCGCCACAGTGTCCTATAAAGTTATAATAATATTTATTTTACTCTAGACGATGTTTCATGACCCAAAATGCATTTCGGTCTTGGAATGCACTATTCAGTATGCAGTATTTAGTATTCAACGTTTTTTGAAATAGCTATTAATTAAAAAAACAAAAAACAATACATGTTATAACCCTGTGACTCCACAAAAATGCTGATATAATTTGCATTTCAGAGTCAGACAGAAAATACCTTACGGTTCTTATTAAAATCGTTCTTGATGATGGTGGATTCTACGACTTTCTCGCGCGCGTGTGAAATAACAAGATGTGTTAGACAGAACTATAGCAACGGTTTTCTTAGCCTCCTACGCAAACGCTCTTAGGGTCGTCACGCAATAAACGTTGCGTGACGACGTGACGAACCTAAGAACGTCTGCAAAGGAGGCTACGGTTTTCCCTTCCTTCAATGATTTGTCTTCCTTTACTTTTCACCAATTGAACAGTAGAAATTAAGACGAAAGTGTTTCCAAGAATTAATTCCAGCTCTAATTCACGACTACTTACCTGCTTACTGTTATTATACATTTTACTCACTATCTCGCATCTGATTGGCCAGGAGCCCTCAGCTAATTTCTGATATTGTGTGAAACCTACAGATAAATCATGTCGAGTTCAAAGGTCACAATTATGAAAATGGACATACGTTCGCTATTTATTCGAAAGCAGAATTAAATCTTTATTCTTATTTTACGAAATGTATAATAAAACAATTATTGAATTCGGTTTTCGCATGATATTGAAAATATCAAGACCTACAGCTTTGGCATATAATACGGCATTGGTCTTGATAATTTACGATATCATGCTCAACCTCATCCAATAATTGTCTATTATTTTCGTAAACATGCGAACTCTGTAGATGAGAGTTGCTTTTTGGAATTTTTTTTTCCCCTGCCACCATTCAAAAATATAAAAGGTTCCGACTGATTATTTTTGATTGACGGAAGCGAAAAAAGCAAATTTCCGCTCTCAGCTACGGAGTTCGATTGTTTATGAAGATTTCAGTAACACATGAATTCAAAAACGTCAACTGAGATTTACATATACGTATGCACTCCATGTGGCTGATTGCCTGAAGCTTAGATCTCTATGTATTCTCGGCGCACTTCTTTGTCGCGCAAAAGACGCCAGTGATCCGTAATTTGTTGTTTATGAGGCCAGAAGATGACAGAATACTCTTGGCTGTCACCTAATAACTAACAGAGTCGATATTTATCTTTATCAAAGATATGAAAACATGTGTGGTGTCTGTGAAGTAAATTAAAGGCTAGGCCATTTGGATCAAATGTAAGAGTTGAATTTTTTCATTTCCTTCTTTTCTTTACTTTTACTTTTCTTTTTCTTCTCTTCTCTTTTCTTCTTTTCTTTTCTCTTCTTTTCTTTTTTTCTGTTCTGTTTGGTTCTCTTTCCTTCCCTCCTGTCAGTTTCCCTCTTGTTTTGATAAATAAATAAAAGCTATCTTTTACGGAATATAAAATCAAAACGCTTTTAAGATAAAGACAATTATATAGATTTTTTTTGCATCTTAGTCGTGATCGGTTTTTTATAGCACCTATTCACATTTTATGGGAGAAAAAAATAGAGCCTCGATTTCTCTTTATTTTCTTTCTTTCTTTCTTTCTCTCTCTCTCTCTCTCTCTCTCTCATTCATTCTTTCATTTATTCATTCATTCATTAATTATTTTTCCATCCATCCATCCATCCATCCATCCATCCATCCATCCATCCATCCATCCATCCATCCATCCATCCATCCATCCATCCATCCATCCATCCATCCATCCATCCATCCACCCATCCATCCATCCATCCACCCATCCATCCATCCATCCATCCATCCATCCATCCATCCATCCATCCATCCATCCATCCATCCATCCATCCATCCATCCATCCATCCATCCATCCATCCATCCATCCATCCATCCATCCATCCATCCATCCATCCATCCATTCATTCTAGATGCTTATTTATCAATGCTTTAGTTTTTTTTGCATACAAACAGTAAAGTTATTCGAGTCCACTATTTCAACCTGCAAGGCATTAACATTTCTCAGCTATATATTACGACCACTGATTGGTTAAATAACACTGTGCTGTATTTCGCTATTCGCGTATAAAACATTTTTGCATAGTAAAAATGCCGCTCGAGTCATCGCGGTAAATTATAACGATAGTCTTTGAGAAGCCAAAACCAGGCTAAACCAGCATTTTTTACCTATCATAGCCAATACATCTCTTTATGTAGAAATACAGAGTACTTTTCTTGGCTTTGCATAGTGATTATCAATTACAGCTCGAGTCGTCGCGGTGACTTATAACGAGTCTTTTGAGCGGCATCTAAACGAGCAATTTTTCCTTGGCAAGGAAAAAATGCTCGTGTAGATAGAGTAAAAATGAACAATTTTTCCTTGACAAGGAAAAGCTAGCATACTGGCTTCTCTTGACAAGGAAAAATTGTCAAGGATGAAATTTGGTCGTGTAGACGGACAACAAGGAAATATGGCAAGGAATATTAATAAGTTTAATTCCCAGCCTGTTACATCACTGATCGAAACTTGTCAATGAAAACTTTTCATCACCTACACGAGCAAGAAAACCTTGCCAATAAAAAATTGTCAAGGAAAACTTGCTAATCGTCCAAGCCAGCAATGTAAATTGTCAAGGATACTTGTCAAGGAAAGATTGCTTGTGTAGATGCAGCTTAAGTTAGAAGCCAAAACCAGGCTAAATTAACATGTTTTACCTATTGTAGCCAATACATTTCTTTTTGTAGAAATACAGAATACTTTTCTTAGCTTTGCATAATGTATTACAGCTCGAGTCATCGCGGTAAATTATAACGAGAGTCTTTTAGAAGCCAAAACCAGGCTAAACCAACATGTTTTACCTATTGTAGCCAATACGTCTCTTTATGTAGAAATACAGAATACTATACTGAATTTACTTTTGCTTGGCATTGAAAGAAACTAATGAAGTATTTGTTGAGACCACTGTTTATTTATGAATTATTTATTATCATATATATTATTTATTTTGCCATCACTTTATTGAGCGCAAAATTAACTGTCACTTCGATTGACAAGAGAAATATTTCATTCTATTTTATCATTCGGAAATCAAAGATCCTTTTTACAATTTTAAGTACATGTCCTTTTTACAAGCTCGTCACACGATCATGTATAACCTCCTGTTCTGTTGTGTTGAACACGTTTGGTTTCGTTGTTGTACGCAACCTAAATAAACTCTCCCGGCGTCGCTTACCTCTACAGACCCTACAACAACTGATATCCAAACAAAACTGCCGCACCTTCAACGATCCGAAAATAAACGGATCAATGGCGCTGTTTAAGTACATCAGTACGTTACTAAATGTCACTAGCTTTGTGAAATGTTTGTTGGTGGATCCCGAACCGAAGTCGTGCCACAACCAACAGAGATGTGTTGGTAACATGCAGACCGCAAAGACAACTCCAGCGGACATGAAGATTTTAACGACCCTCATATTGCGTTGTACCCTGCTGATCATTATAGAACGCATGTATGTACTCCTGCTACTACTTGTCGATTCAAAACATTCCATGATTTGATTTCTTGAGTCTTGGTATAAATTTCGTATTACAAGTGTGTAAGACACGGTGATTATTAGAAGGGGTATGAGGTAGAGGACCAGGAACACCGCTAAAGTGTATGATTTACGATAGACTTCCAATGGCCACCTTTCTACGCATTGATAATGTTCGAGGTGTAGCACCATCATATATGGTATAACCAGAAGGCAAGATATCCCCCATGTTACAATGATCGTACAAATAGCTATCTTTGAGTTTATGCGACGCTTAAAAGGTGTAACTATCAAACGGAATCTTTCATAACTCATTTCTAATAACGTCATAACCGATACCGCCATTAAAACAGTTTGGAAAGGGTACACAATGTTACATAGAAATTCTCCAAACGGGAACCTTTTCAGCGCTCTCTCTACTAAATCCAATGGAATGCTTACTGCACAAGCACCAAGATCAGTCGCGCAGAGGTTCAAGATCAGATATTCGCTGACTTTTCTCTTACGTTGACTGAGAATAACTTTGATTACGAGGACGTTCCCGAATATCCCAAGGACTCCAATAACACCATGAAAAAGAATGACCAATCCTAACACCCAACTTTCATCTACATCGCTTGTTTTGCTATCGAAAACGGTTGGTCCAGACGTGGTGAAGTTTAAAGCCATGTTTTGAAATGCTTAGCTTCTAAGTCTGCCTCTTTGCTCATTCATGGATGTCATCCGTGATTTCGTTAAGGATTTTGTCGTAAATCTGTTATCAAAGTGCTGTCTCGAGGGCAATTGACGTCTTATCGTTTTAACACTGCTTTAAGATCTCAATATCGATAAATCGAACATTCCCGTAACTCTGCTTAATTCATTTCAAATGTTAATGAAATACGACTGTTTTTCACGACAGAAATTCAGCTAAAAAACATTCAAATACAGTTCTAAATTTCCTCACACCCTGGGATACAAATCTTCGGTGGGTTCTACTTAAATCGTGTCGAAGGATAAACAGATGCCGTGATCCGCTATCGTAGAGACTCTACCAGAAACATAGTCACACACGCGTGGTAATTTTCTTGGGAGACGCCAGGGAGGTTTAGGTAAAAAAAGGTAATAAAACGTATCGTCGCTTTAGGGGTCATATTTTAATTAAACAAGGATATTTCAATTGTAAAGGGTTATTGTTCAAGTGTGTTCAATACTGTTCAATCCACCAGGGAATCTGTATATCATCTCAACCAACGCGACCTAAACAATTAGAAGTCGTAAACTCGTTCCTACCGGTTATAATTTGTTTATCATACTCGATAAATATGCAATATTCCACTTTGTAGTATTACAAATTAATGAATGAATTTTTTTTCTATTATTGTCTTTGCGTTATTTTAAACTTTTAATTGGTTTATCGGTGGAGGGGAGGGGAGGTGAGGGGAGGAATGGCTGGCTGAAAAAAATCTGTTTACTTTCTATATGGCAAACATTTATTTAAGTGTATTAAGACTGTCATTAAGACTGTTATTATGATTGCAAAGTAAGCGTGGCAGAGCTTTTTAAAGCTGTTTATTATGATTGTAGTGTTTGTGTAGGTCGAGGGCATTAAATAGCTATGTTCATCGGTGCCTCTTTGACCACGGCTTTTAACCTGCCCTCTGGGCCTGGAAGTATCTCTTCCTACTACATCAAACAAAACACGAAAGGTCAGAACTGATACCAAAAGCAGATATCAGATTTATACTCCGATCCATTGCCTTCAAACAGCTTTAAGTCGTGGCATTTGGGTCAGTTTCTATACACTTACTGTATTGTTGACCCAAATGCTCGACTTTACAAAAATGTTTGAAGGCAATAGAATGTGCCTCTGATATCTGCTATGCAGTTCAGGCAATTGACTGTTATCTGATGGTGAACGACTTTTAAATGACTTTTTGAAATGGTCAATGAAGAGAACAGACTAAATATCCTTTCCCGCCAAGCGGCAGTGAGGCATACTTATTGACTGAGATTGAATGAAACACAGGAAGCCCTTTTGGCTAAGCAACTTTCATGTTGCCGATCTAATAATATCTAGGCGTCTAGCTTGGTCTTTAGTTTTCGTAAATCACAAAACATAGACTCAGTAGTTGATTTGAGGGAAGGAAGTCAAGTAAATAGCCTGGAATAGCCTGTCGAGGAAACACTAAACCGCTATAAAAAAAAAAATTATAATAAAAAATAAATAAAAAACAGTTGAACGTCGAACGTCGAACTTCTCATGAGCCGAACCTAATACCATGAGAAGTACGACGTCTCGGAATCAATAGACGATTTTCGAGACATGCAAGTGCTTTCGAAAATATCGCAGGCGCAGACATGATCGCGCGCGTGATCTTGCCCGAAAATGCCTCTTTTTCATGTCTGCGCCTGCGATATTTTTGAAAGCGCTCGCGTAACTCGAAAATCGTCTATTAGCCACTTTGGAAACGAGCAAGGGACTGGGGCGAGTTTTGAATTTTAATCTTATTAGCAAAAAAAATTTAATTTGTTATCTGATAAAACACCTCAAGATTAGTAAGTCTGGCAAATTTGAACATTATTGAATGAAAAGAACCAGAAATATTGGCTTTCAAAAGTGTCAAAAATTTACAAAGAATGTATGGTTACAGAGGACAAGTGCCCCTACTAAACATACATTCTTTGTTAATTTTTGACTCTTTTAAACGCTTGTAACTCTGTTTCTTTTTAACGAAACACCTTCAAATTTGCCAGACTTACTAATCATGAGAGGCTATATCAGAAGGCAAATTTTTTGCTAATTAGATTTTAATTAAAAACTCGCCCCAGTCCCTCGCTCTTTCCCAAAGTGGCCAATAACCCACTTCGATATTCTGGTTGAGTGATCACACACAAAGCAATTCAAGGCGAGACTCCGGGGAAACAAAAGAATATATTAGGATTACCTCATTGTTTCCCCGGAGTCTCGCCTTGAATTGCTTTGTGTGTGATCACTCAACCAGAATATAGAAAGTGCGCTATCACTTAGCTAATTCCAAAAATTGTAGGGGGGGGGGGGGGTGGGGGTGGGGCAGGTGCAGGCAGATATCGATGAGTTACTGGCAATGAAAATTAGATGTGATAGGAAAAATTGCAGTGAACTTAAAGTATCATCATCAGCATAGAACTCAAGGAATAGAACACACATGCAGCAGTTTGCCTTGACGTCGGCTGGCAACATCTTATACAACTCCTTATTAACTAAAACAACACAAGACTCAAAAAACAAATAAGATAGAACAACTAGTCAAAGAACAACGGGAAAATGACAAAAATTCTTTTCAGAGCTGTAAAAATGTAATATGGTTTTAACAGAACTGTCTCTGCAATTCAAATTCTAGGACAGTTTAATAAGGTTCCACAAAGCTATTGACTTTCCCAAAGCAGTATATTTGCCATTGGATATGTATAAAATACCCAGGTCAATTAAACAGTATAGTTAGACCTTACAGGAATATTTCGTGGTTATATATTGGCTTCGCAGGAAGACATTTTTCAAAAAAGGTACTTATCGAAAAATACTGTCATGTTTGATGAAATAGAAACCAATTACTGAAATAACTTAGTGACATTTATTACATGGCCTTCGGTCATCAAAGACGTTTTTATAATGAATGAATATTATAGAGGCACGATAAAGTGTCTTTCTTTTGCTTAATCTTCGAGAGATTTAACACAAACGCTTGCAGCTGCAACAGCTGAGCTGACAAATGTAGTTCTACTTTAGTTTTAACTTTATTCTTGAATTGGCTCTGGATCTGATGTACTTGTAGCAGTTAGTAAGGTACGGGCTCCAGAGACAAGAGAAAAGACGTTAAACAATGGATCACCTAGTGAAGATAATGTTTCTGGTGAGTCTACTTTAAAATACTTTATCAGGATAAAAAAAAAAAAAAAAAAAATCATTCAAAGGTGTTTTAGATTGTATATTGTACAGCAGATCATAGTCCAATGAAGCTAGCAGAGCAACTTTATGTTTATAGTTCTGTCCCGCCATATCTCATTCCACAATGATATTGATAAATAGTCCATTTACTGTTGTTGAAGTTATTTTTAAAAAGTTGAAGAGTTTGTATTGTTGACAACGTTCTGTTCATTGACTCAACTGAATTTCAAGTTACAAACAAACAAACAAACAAACAAAGATTAAGAAGAAAAAAAAAGGAAAAAAAAAAGAAATAGAGAATATTACAAGGGCGCCTGTTCAAAAGATCTTTCACTAGTGAGCTCAGCGAACAAGTGAGATATTTTCAACACTCGAAGATAAAATTCGTATCCCCAAACGTCTGTGTAATCTTCTGTTTATTATATAATTTGATGGTAAAACTAGTCACGAAATACGAAACGATATTTTAGTTTTCATCTAACAGCATTATCAAGCTCAAAATGATATGAAAGATGTTCTACCTAACATTATTGTATCAGTAATTATCAATGAAAAAGAAAAGAAAGTTTTTCGAGTTTTTTTCTGCTATAAGAAGTATGTAACCATAGTGACGATATTTTCATGTGCGAAAATAACATGTTATTTTCACATGTGAAAATATCAAATTTTTGAAATATAGAAATGTAGGTATTTTATTGATAATCATATAATAATATATTTTATTTTTATATCTGAAAACTTGGAAGCCATATCTTGAGTAGTTTCGGGAGATAAAGAATTGAGTTGGAAAATAGCAAAATTTATGAAATATAATACTAATAAATTTCCGATCGTTTTCACTCACGTGACAAAGCGGCCATATTGGTGTACCAAACAACAAGACATATTTTGTATAAAAATAGAGTTCAATTCCTGGAGAATAGAAAACGTATGGTTTAGATACACCAATATGGCCGCTCTGACGTCACGGGCAAATTTCTTGGAAATAGTTACCACTAGAAATACATTTCACGTTAATTTTTCCAAAATTTAAAACATAATTGGAAAAGAAACCAACAAAAACTGATAACAAAGCTAGAATCTTTTTTAAAATAGTTTAGATATAACGCGCGCTCTGATTTGCTGATAGCCGTGTTTACATGAGGCTATGTAAACACAGCAATTTCAATATTTCATAAAACCAATAGAAAACGTTTCCCGTGTTTACATAGCCTGATATGAACACTCGGGAAAGTTTGGGAGAAGTCTTGAACTCTGTGTAAACCTCACCTGCGGCTCGGTTTTATACAACAGCTCTCGACTTCTCCCAAACTTCCCTCGTGTTTATATCAGGCTATGTAAACACTGCAAACGTGTATTTGTTAAATATCAAGCTGAGGACTGATATATTTATGCATATTATTTAATTAGTCTGTTGGTTGATTATTGCTAATGTAGCAAAATGATAGAATGATGTCATCAAAGATCGCCCAATCAGCACTAGTCAAAAAATGTGTATAAAAGTATCCAGACCTTTGTCCCTAAATCCTTCAATTGTGTGCACTTAATTTAGCGAATCACACGAAAAATTCAGATAAACAGTATTATTATATATGGATTGCTTAAGAAAATGGTATTTTAGCCGATGAAAAACGTACGGCTTGCAATTGGTGCTCAAATTTCAACGTGACAGAAATTATAAAATTGTAGTATTAAGTATTAATTTGTTTTGGTTCATCCGGTACAGATACTGATGGCTGCTAAAAGTAACCTTGGGGAAGGTCAGTAAAACAGCAACAGCGACAACAACGACAATAATAACATGCAAATAACCCGCGACACCAATAACTCCTCGTTGCGATACGAAGCTGTCTCGTTTTACCAAATAAGGGGTGCAAAAGCTCGTTCGGCAGCAAAAAAAAAAAAAAAAAAAAAACGTGCATAAAAGCATGGGAAAACATACAAAATGTGGCCAGAGCGACACGCGTGAAAAACGTCTACGCATGCTCTAAGTCCGTATGCAATTATTCAAAAGTGTCTTCATGCTATTGTAAAAATATGCAAATTTGACTTTCACACTTGCCTGAAAAATAGTCTATACAAAATGCCAAAACTATAGTCAGTTCTTGAAACTTAAGGCTAATTCTTTCACATTGTTTTTATTAATACAGTATCTTGGTCCTAAGAAAGTATACCCACGAAATGTTTTGTATGCTCGGAGAAAACAAGCATTTATTTTCTCACTAAAACTCTTGGAAATTCTTGGAATACGTGCGGAAAAGCACGCGTGCATAAACGTTTTTCTCTAGTGTCGGCCAGAGCAGCATGGTATTATAAAGCATAAATAGTAAGAAAGGCCTATAGCCACTGTTAAAAAACAATGCGGCCAGCTTGATGCATGGAATACTGACTGAAGTATAGTTAAATATGAACTAGATACTCGAATGTATTGTGTTACAATTTCGCGTCTAAACATTTCAAACTGATATTATAAACTATGCTCCTTCCAGCAGAAAGTGACGTTTTCGATGTGAGGATCTTCACCAACGAGATTCACAACAAAAGTAAAGATGCTTCGGTTCTGGTCAAAATATATGGAAGCCTTGGCGAAACTGTGAGTTGTACTATCCCTTCCACTTCTAGTTGGGCTGAACCTACTTCTCATTTTGGAGAAATTGGGTGAGTAGTTCATGCATGAGGACAAAACAAAGTAAACCAGTGAAGGATCAAAGAACCCCACAAGGGGGAGGGGGTGCGTAAAAGCTTGGACGAACCACACTGATTACAAGCACACTGCCTTTCTGAATATTTCTTCATGAAGTGCTTTATAGAGCTGTTAAGCTATGACGTATTTCCGGGTCCAACTGCTCACAAAAGCGAAAAATGTTCTCAATGAATTAACCTCCACCTGAAACAGTTAGAACTTTGGACAAAAAAAACCTGTCACGAAGTAAAAGTAAGAAAAGTCATTATAAAACTGCTTTTGGTTTTGGACCGAGAATTTTTTTTTCCTATACTGCACCGCCCATTTAGCGTAACGCTAGGATGTAGGACAGTGACAAAGGATGAATGCTAATAATAAGAGACTGGAAAAACATTTGACCTCTTTTGAATTTTTTTAGACTTGATGTTTATAACGTGACTGTCACGCCAGCCATTGGATCCCCTAACAAGATACAAGTCACACAACGTGACCTTCTCAAGGAAATGAGCTGGCATTTGAACAAGGTTTGTAAGGACGCAAGGCATGGACGATGCGTATAACACAATAAAATACACTCAAAAAATGACCCGGAAGTTTTTTTTCCCACATGCATATATGTTATTTACCGGCCAGGAAATCTGGACAGAAAAAATGTGTGCCCGCGAGCAAAGGGTACGGGTCCGCGCCCGGCTGTTAATCATTTAAGTCTAGGGGCCGACTAACTTCTGACTTAGCTTTCGGCCAAGCTTCCCGATCAGTCATTATGGATAGCGGTGTCGGGGCTGAAATCTCAGGTATAGCCGTAAATGCTTCGCGCTGCCATACCGTGATTCAGCAGTGGGTCTGGAGGTATGGTCCTAAATAAAAACAATTCAATGGAATTATGCATGGGAAAAAATTAGATATCATAGACAAATTTCTTACATTTTGACTTCATACATAAAACCAATTTGTGACATGAATAGATTTTAATTCGAATGTGAGATGACGTCATCGCCACTTATGCAGTTTTACAATGGCGTGATGACGTCATCACAATATATGACGTCAAATTTCAGCTCCCTTAATCGGTTAGTTATTCAGGTTGACAGAGCCTATACCTAAATGTGACACAAATCTCGTCCACAGGTGTTGATCATCGACTCCAAGGCATTCTATTACGAGTTTCTCGTTAACGAATGGCTCAATTCTTCAAGCACCTCAACAGGCGAAGTATCCCAGGAAGCGATTCTTTTTCGTAAGTTGACTTGTCCTTTTTCTCTTACGATAGCAATCGGAACTTTGAACGACCCTTAAACTAAAGGCTTTCTTGCACGCGTACACTTTCACTCTCAACTTGTCAGCTTCTTGAAAATTGTTGCAGGTTGTACAAGATCATAGTTAATAGATGTGTTGCCTCTAACTTGAAAATATGAGGGGTTTTTTCCTGACGTCTTGACTCAACTAGAGCGTTTGTGAATGATGTTTTTTCTTGTGTTCAAAGCGCGAGAGAAAGAATACGCAATATTATATATGTTACAACTGTTCTGTTGCAACTTGTTTTGTGCAGAAAATTCTTCGGTCCAAGTTGCAAACAGCAGAAAGTAGTTTTATTTCTATTACCATAAAAAGGCAAACAAACAAACAAAATTGATTAATAATAAAAACAAACAAAACAACAAAAATAAAATAAAAACACAGCGTATGTTACACGTAGAAGGGGAGTGAAACACCAACGAAGAGCAACACTACAAAAGTAGCTCGGGACATTATATGGGGCATACATGAAGTCTTAGCCAATATAGGCTTCACATGACATAATCTGACCATGTATTTGAAATACACGCACAGGAGATATGTTCTGCTTCTTAATTATGTATACTGTCAATCAACAGGCAAATATGGTGGCCCTAATTCCGTTCAGTCAAAAGGTAAGCGGTAAGCTCTCCTTAATGTCGAAGCTCAAACAGAGATTGCTTACGAAGTCGTTGTGCATAGGATTCATTTGATTTAAATTTGGACAGCATTTTGCGCTTCTAGATTCAACCGTACATACATCTATTGGTCAATTGTTAATCATTTATTTCGCATAGAATATACCTAAGTCCAAAATGGTGCACGGTCGAGTGAGTTGCATGAAAACGAGGCATGCAGGGCCAAATGCAAAATAACAATATGGCGTCTATGTAAAGTATACACTTGTTGATCAGCCCAAAGGTTGTTTCAGGGTTCAATCTCTGAGTTAGCAGTGCCCTGAGCAGTGCTCTGACTTAGATCAGCCGAGAGGTTGTTTCAGGGTTCAATCTGTGAGTAAGCAGTGCCCTGATTTAGATCAGCCCAGAGGTTGTTTCAAAATTCCAAAAATTCTGGAAATTGGAAAATTCGAAAATTTTCATTATGAATTTGATTGTGCCTAGCTGTCTAGGGGAGCTCCATAATTGGCTAAATCGACGTGAAATAAAAAGTGTTCCTTCCATGTTATTTAGAATGTATTGGCAATGGCTCTAAAGTCTGGTACCGAGATATTCTTAGTAACGCATACAAGCCAGCCATAGTAACAAGCCTCGACGCTATCAATGCTACTTTAGCAACATCCAGCGGTCATATCGTCACAGTCCCTCGCGACCAACAGTACGACGGTAGTTCCAGTCCTCTAGTTATTAATGATGATTGGTTGAAATTAACAATGGCACTACATGATCATTTCATTGCTGTATTCAATCGAACGGATGAGTTCTATTTTGGGATGTCTACATATGTTTCCAGCAAGTAAGTACTGCGCATGCGCAACAAGAATACTTCTATTTAGGGGTCACTTTGTACCACTTCAGATCAACATACATTTTTTATACTTATTACTTATAGACCCCTTGCACCACGTTGGAATGCAGCTCAATTTGGAGGGCAAAGCAATAGGTTCCAATTCTCAGGAGATTAAAATTATTTTGTTTTGCCCTTCAAATTGAGCTGCTCTGGCGTCACGTGGAAGGGGTCTATACATTTTTATATGATTTCTTTATTTCTGGAGAACTCATCTAACAGCGGTCAACAAGACAATCAATTCTCAAGGGAATGAGACAAATTCTGAAATGAGGAAGCACTGCCTCCTTTCGCCCAATCCGTAAATAATCATTTCCTCACGTCTCATTATTCCCTTTCTTTAAGGTCCTTGACAACGTTGATGTCAGACCAGAAATATACTTGGCAGCATTTCATGTTCCACATATACTATACGGGTAGCATTAAAGACAACCATGTTCGTGGTGGAGGCATCAGAAAAGTCAACAAAATATCCACTTCTTTTTGTAATGATCGTAAGTAGAATAGGACCGGCAATAGTAAAGTTTTCTAATAAACTACCGTATGAATGTGTAATGGATAAGTTGCGAGCCTTAATGTGAGCGACTGAAGAAGACTGCCGTTGGGCCTTTGACAACTTCAAGTCGACTGAAAAATGAGCCAGTTCAACTAGAAACCGTGGACAGCTGTTTCGGCCTGTATTGGGCCTCGTCAGCACGGTGTGTCTAGTGAACTGGCAAGATCCCACGAAAATTAGTAGATAAGAGTTAAGGCACTAGGCCAAAAATTATCAACTTATCCATTACGCATATCATTATATCTGAGCCTATCCCACATGGCCTAGTACCGTATGAATGTGTGCATGTGTATTGGGTGAGGGCTATCCTTAGCGGTTAAACCCTGGGTTCATAGACTTTAGGCGTGGTTACGGTGCTATCTTTCACAACTGGGTCGTAGTCCCCTACACAGTTCCCTGCGCCATCTTGAATGGTAGCCGTGCTTTAATTTTGCAACGAATCGAAACATGAGGTAACCTTGCAATGATAGAGACATGCGAATAATTGTCCAAGGTATTAAAAAAAGGTATCTATCATTGCAAGGTCTCCTCGTGTCTCGCTTCGATGCAAAAGCACGGCTACCTTTCAAGATGGCGCAGGTAAATTTGAACGGGGGCTATTCTTGACTAACTTGCTTGTGAGTTGAGTTTGTTTGATGAGCTGTTCCTTCTCTTGTCACGACCGTTTTTTTCGGTATCGTCAGTTTTATATATATTCCTTCCTTCAAATTAAATGAGTGGTATAGCAGAGTGTGGCGGAAACCTCGCAGAAGAAGCCATCCATGGGCAGTGATAGTTGTAAAATATGTTTAATTTATGGTAACTGTTAAATTTTGTTTTCTTAGAGGACCCTGACGATCAAGCTGACCCTCACGCATTGGAAGTCCTCTATACCTGTAAAAACTCAGAGCAGAAGATTGCAGGTCAAGTGATTGCAAGTCTAGACGCCCGCGATGTAATGCACTGCGGTATACTTTGTTCCAGACAAGCGCAGTGCGTCTCGTTCAGTTTCTGTGACTCGTCAAATACTTCATGCAACTCCTTTCCGTCAAACTGTGAGCTTAATAATTCTAAATATGAACAGAAAAGCAAAAAAGGAGACGATTTCAAATTCTGTGTTCTTCTGAGAAAATTTTAGCTATTGGCGAATATTTGATTACAATATTTTGCTCATCAGCATACGGTTTTAATTCAAGAAAATTACAAACCGAATCCAAAACTTAAAACACCTTATTGATATAAGTATTCTACAATATTTCTAGCTCTTTACATGCAATACTTTCCGAGATATCAGCTTTAATTTCAAATTACTGGGTGGCAAAAGCACCAATGATCCTATACATTTTCTGTAAAATTTAGAGCTTTTTAAACCGCTTCACTCAACATCTATTTCATGTGTGAACCTCAATTTTTTGGAATAAGCTAATTTTATCTTGCTCTTTCGATGTTCAGAACGGATTTGGTGTAAGTTTGGCTAAAAAGTGAAATTCCTGTGCTAATGAAGCGAAATGTCATCATTGACGTCAGCAAAGATCTGTCAGTACGGTAGCAAAGTACTAATGTAACAGAATCTTCTCATATACACTTATTACAAAAACGTTAAGGTTGTCGCAGCTGAAAGCAACAAGCAACAACACAAGACGGCAAAGAACATCTCTATCTTACTCCTTATTTCATTCAACATTTAGACGCGATTATTTTAGTCGTTTTGTATGGTAGGCTGCAAATGTTTCGATTCTTTAAGTATTGTCCCGAATCTTCAGCTAAGTGAAACATTGTTTGCTTGTGGTCTTGGCTTGTTGCTTGTTGCTTGTCGCTTGTTGCTTTCGGCTTCGAGAACCTTTATTGAAATAGGTGTATACCTAATTGTAAAATATTCAGTCAATATAAAACACATGGCTCAGAGGATACTTTGCTTTGTCAGAAACTAAATAAAAACGTCTAGATCTTAAATCAATGACTGTCGTAAATGGAGGGAAATGTCCTGGCTGGTATCTCGTATAGATTGTATATACCCCTTGCAGCACTTCGGAATGCAGCTCATTTTGGAGGACGAATCAATAGGTTCCAATGGACTACTTCGACGATACGGCGGCCATCTTAAATCTGAATTAAGTAAAATGGCCGCATAGGAGATGCCGGCGATATACGTAGGATCTGATGATGAGTAAAGACAAATCCTGGCTTTCACACGTCATATCATGCTGGTTAAGTGACAAGCATTTCATTTTTCTACGTAGAATCAGTCATTATTTTCACCTCTTGAATCGCGATGCATTATGGGGTGTCCAGGGGGAAAAAGAAAACAAAAATGTCGGATGAAATAGAGAGTTTCTTTTTTGTCTTTTTTTTTTTTTGTCATGTCCATCTTTTTAATAAATCTCTTGTCAAGTTTTGCCTAGTTGTCGACACCATAAGCGTAACGAAGATTTGTATATTTGCCCCCTACCAAAATGGCCGCCGTATCGTCGAAGTAGTCCATTTTCAGGAAATGGAAATTATTTTGTTTTGTCCTCCAAATTGAGCTGCTTTGACGAAACTTGTTCTTGATTTGTAGGGACGTTAAAAATCTTCAGAGCAGTTTTAAGCGTCTTTCTACTGAATAACATGCAGCAGTGCATGAACATTCCATGTTTGCCATAACTAGATACATCTAATTAATTAACTTACTTACTATGTGAACTAAAGACTAGATTTAGAGGATCTAGATCCAATATTATTGTATTCTAAATGAAAGTCCTAGAATATGAAAAAAATAGAAAATAGAATTGCCAGAAAAATGGTAAATTATACACTCATGTAAAAAAAAAAAAAATAATAAATAAATAAATTAAAATCTTCAAGTACTTCTGACTGATTTATAACATGTAAGCCCCTAGCATTATTTGTATTATTGTATTGTCTGTAATGTGTAATTATAATTATTAAAAAAATAAGTAAAAAATAAAAAATAAAATAAAAAACTTACTTCCGGTGTACCTTTTCCATCACAGCTTCTATGTTCTATATTTTGAACCGATTTTGTAATTAGGTATATAACAATTTAGATGTTCATCGCAACTTCCCGTCGGGTGTTCATTAACTGTATTTCGTATTGTATTAAGACTTTGTATGAGCTGAGTGTATCACGTCAAGCGGAAACAATTAGAGCGTCTTTTTTTTTTTTTTTTAATTTAGCTTCGAATAACTAAAGCTTTGATTACTGGAACAGTAGAAATATACTTGTAAATATATTTATAGCTTAAATATTTGTATATTTAGATAAAGCATATCCATCATATATCATATGTCCTTTTACTCCGACGAAGGACTAGCGTCCGAAACGTCAGTAAGTGATCTCTCTTATTTTTTTATCCAATATGTCATATACGGTCAGAAAAGCTGATATAGAAGGGATATATTAAAATGCTGATGTACACCCAAGGTGTTCTTTTTGGCGAACGCTATACCTCGATTTTTTAAAAGTCAAAAAAAAAAAACGTTCGTGGTGTTATTTACAGCGCTTTTTATAATTCTGTGACCTAACCGACATCAGGCGTCTAGATCTGGCGTTTTGGCTTCCATCAATGCAGCTACAAGGGGTCGAATTCATTCCGATCGCGAGCGATGATAAAGAAATCCCCGTGTGCAAATGATTGTTGAATTGCGGGAATTTCTCGATAGCCATTTTCGCATGGGATTTCTTTATCGCTCGTGATCGGAATGAACTCGGCCCGTCGTAGTTTGATTGACGGAAGCCAAAACGCCAGACGCCTGGGGTCGGTTATGTCGCGATTGCATAATTATAAACTGCGCGCTGTACATAGTTCGGTCAGGGAATCTAGGGAAGATCGACTTTTCTGGTCTTGGATTGTGTTATCACCGAGCCAGAATCAGTGCACTTTTCACCGGCTAGTGAATAAATGTGGTATTAAATATTTCATGTTGCTGCTATGTGCAGTTTTTCAACCGCTTTCGTGGGAGGCTGTTAGTTTTACTATTAATATACAGTCTTTTTCCATGTTTGACTTGGTGACCTTTTTCTCATAAACAACTGGCATCAAACTGAAAAAAAAAAAAAAAGAATTCAAGATAATAATGAGCCAGGGTTTTATCATACCAGGTGGGATCAAGTGCCATCAAATTAAAGAAAGGAAAGTACTTATTATACAGCTTTTTCAAAATAAGGTTTGTGAAGGTTTTAATGCATGTTGCTTGTCATATACCAGCCTGAAATGCACGAAGGACAATGTGAATTCAATCAGTACAAGGACATGACAACAATATGGAACTTTCCCGTACTTAATCTGCATGTTTCATTTTGCAGCATATCTTCTTCTGTGCTGACATTATTTGCATATGAATAAATTTCGAGCCTGGTAAGCAACATGTAACATAATAATAATAATAATAATAATAATAATAATAATAATAATAATAATAATAATAATAATAATAATAATAACTTTATTTATGCTACAAGATGGATCAGCTATTACATCGAGGTAAGAGCTGGAATAAACCCATGTGTAGAAACATGCAACATGCAACATGCAACATGCAACATGCAACATGCAACATGCAACATGCAACATGCAACATGCAACATGCAACATGCAACATGCAACATGCAACATGCAACATGCAACATGCAACATGCAACATGCAACATGCAACATGCAACATGCAACATGCAACATGCAACATGCAACATGCAACATGCAACATGCAACATGCAACATGCAACATGCAACATGCAACATGCAACATGCAACATGCAACATGCAACATGCAACATGCAACAACATCTTTGGATACCGGAACTTCTGGTAATACAATTTAATATGAAAAGATGATACAACGTTTTGATGTCTGCATGATTTCATCATTAGGTGATGATAGAAAGAAACAGAGTTACTTAGCGTTAAAGCTAGAATTTGTATAAGAATGCTAAATTAAAAAAAAAAAAATTTGCACGAAGTGTGTCTGACTGTGTGTTCAATGATGGCTTTCGATCATCCTTAACCTTAACCATAAACAAAATATTTACCAACCTTTTTTGAAATAGCTGTATAATATAAGACGACATTTTTTAGGCATTATATCTCACTGTACCTGTAAGGTCTGGATTGACTTTAGCATTGCTCGCCCTCAGTCCATACTGAATATTCTCATTATGATCCAGCTTTTTAAGTCTGGAGGGAAAAACAAAAGTTTCCTTTTTTTTCCATTCAACATCAACCATCGAACTTCCCTACATTATTCTTGATCTTCATTATCGTTAACATCATCGTTACTATTAGATAAAACAACATGGCGGCTATTCTATTGTAATTGATATCTAAAGGGAATTTTGAGTCATGTGGTTGCACCCCCAAAATAGTACATATTCTGGGATAGATAGCTCAGTTAGGTACATGCAGTGGGTAAGTAATTGTCTGATTCTTAGCTCATTAAATTCTGGCATAACCAAGGAAATAAACTGGAATAGTCCCCAGCACAGTTTCCTGTGCCATCTTGAAGGTAGCTGTGCTTTTGTATCGAGGCGAGACATGAAATAACATTGAAATGATAGAAACCTTTTTAATTGGCCTCGTTAATTGGCCAAGGTGTTAAAAATGTTCTCTATCATTGCAAGGTCACCTCATGTCTCGCTTCGATGAAAATACCCAGCTACCTTTCAAGATGGCGCAGGGAAGTGTGGACCCCAAATCAAAGGCACCTGTTTTGAGGTAAAGTACAAGCAGTGCAATGTATAAAACAATGAAAACATTGCACTCAAAGTCAAAGGGTTTATCTAACGTACCTGTTTTTTAGTTTTATATAAAGTACAAGAAGCACGATGCAAAAAACGAAGAGAAGGAAAATAAAGATGCCATACATCAGGAATGTTTCTTGGTTTCCCATCACCTCGGGAAAGATTGTCTTTGGTCCTCCTTCTGGTTCTGGGGTTGAAGTCTCTGGCTCAGCCTCTGGGGTGGCGGACATTTTCTGTAAGGAAACGTATATCCGAGATTATACGAGGTAATTCCCGATAGACCATTTAATTCATGATGGTTTTTAGATTGTAATGCAAATCATTCATGTGATCATTCAGGTAGCAAACAATGGAAGAAGAGACAATTTTAAAAAATTCCTCGTCCTTTTGAAGACTCTAAACTTCACATTCCTTTCATAATTCAAATTCTAAGTGATGGCCTTTTTAGGAGTTTTTCTACCTTGGCATTACAGTTGTTGAAGAATCCCATCAAAAATCAAGTAAATAAATTATTTTCAAGTTTGGAGTCAGATTGAATAATTAACTCGGTTGGGGGGTGGGGTGGGAGGGGTACACTTGAACCGTTTTGACTGTAAATGCTAAGCAATTATTGAGTAACTTCCTAGAGTTTTGTGAAAAAATATGTTTTCTTTTAAACATCTTTCCTTGTTTGCGTTATTTGCGCGTTTTTACCGCTAAAAGTAAGGGTGAACTTTTTAATGCAATTTGACGGCAAAACGAAGTCGGTGACCGCCGAACTGACGATGGGATCTTTTGCCATTAAAGTCCTTAAAAACCTATCAGTAATCAATTACATCCATTACCAGTTCGACCAGAGTTTTGTACATTCTCTACTCAGTTTACATTGCCCATAATACATTGCGTTTTTTTAGGGGGGCGGGAGGGAAAGGAGAGAAAAACAGTATAGTAGGAAGTGAAAGAAAAAACCTTTTTTTACCAATACGCAGCCATCTAAGATTTGGGATTCCAAGGGGCAATTGACGCCATCTTATCGGTAAAATGTCTAAAGAATGTTTTTTAATTGAATATCAAGCTCCGAATTTGAAAGATTATAGGTCAAAATATTATCGACCACTTTTAATTACTTTAAACTTGGCATATCGCTTACTTAAATATCAGATTTTAAACCTTTTTAGGGCTTATCGATGAAGACCTTAGTTGCGGAGTTTTTTTTTTAATATTTTTTTTATTATATTATATTTTTTGGAAACCGACCTCCTCCACATTATTACATATTACCTATAAAAAATAAATATTATTTAGCAGTTATTCGCCGAAGGCGAAGTGATTATCGATGAATATTTACCGAGCGGCGAGTCTTCGAGCTGCGAGGTAAATATTCATCGATAATCACTGAGCCTGAGGTGAATAATTGTTTTAGTATAAATAAAAAGGTGATTATTTCAAAAAAGAAAGAAGGAAACAACATTGAAAGTGAAAATATTTTATTTTTTAAAAGCGCGACAGCCATTTTGTCCGAAAAGGTGATTATCGGCTGATAATCCGAGATAGAAAACCAATCAGAGCGCGCGATTTTGTATAATCACCTTTGTATTTATACTAAAATCTAATATTTCTATTTACATCAGCATTTTTTTAGCCGACCTCCTCCACATACCTATAACACTTTTTTTTTGACAGTTTTGATACTATACTATTGCTGTAAAATAATTTACGACTACAACTACTTAAGGATTACATACACACACACACACACACACGAATACGTAGAAAAATAAATAATTGGAATAATTGCCTTTGTGCCTTGATCCAAATTATTACTTAGTGAGAATTTAGAGCATTCGTTATTTTTGTCCACTTTTGTTTTATGGGACGATATATTATTCCTTGACTTGGCCACAATTCTTTCGATGCATTCATATTAATTTAATAAGTTTTGGAATAATAATAACGATGGTGGTTGACCTTTCTCCCTTGTTTTGTATAGTGAATATTTATACATCAAAATAATAAAATTAATCGTGACTTCATCAACTCCCAAAATTATACTATACTTATTCAATGTTGGTAAGAAGTGGTTAAAATCCTCCAACCAGTTACGAATCTGAAAGTAATGATTTTTTGCTTCTATACATTCAACAAAGAGATGTTCGATAGTTTCCGGTTTAGGTGGCAAAGAGAACATGATCATGAGGAATAGTTAATTATTTTAAAACGGTGGAGATCACGATTAAGGTATAGTATGTTATTGAGAATCTTATATTGAAACATTCGTAGATATGTGTCTATTTAACAAATCGAAGTGACTTTTCCATTGTCTGTACTCCTATCGAACATAGAAATGACGTCAGATATGATCCAAACTCAAGTGGAACCACGAGCGCAGCGAGTGGTTTCACTGCAAAGTTTGGATCATTTCTGGCGTCATTTCTATGTTCGATAGGAGTACAGACAATGGAAAAGTCACTTCGATTTGTTTTTTACCATAACAGGCAAAGAAAAGATCAAAAAACGAAGAAAAAGTTTGAAAGAAAAAACCGTTTCAAGCGCGCGCTAGCTACGTGCGCGAGCGATTCGTCATCTTATGTGTCTGTCCTCTTATTGAACATGGCTCTCAGCCAATCAGCGCGCGAGAAATTTACAAGTTATGGTAAAAAGTGGTTTGGTTTCGTTGCAGAGTTATTAAGATGATGGGTGCCATGTTAATTGAAGTTTGACAATCAATGAACTTTGGATGTATTTTGTATAAGAAACAAGTTAAATTATCGTAAAACCCCATAACGGTTTAGGAGCCTTTTAGTTCTTATAATATACACACATCAAGAGTTCCGCGCTACTGCTCTAAGCGCATGGTCAGGGAATTAAAAAGTGGGATAATATTTTCCAAATATGCTATATTTTAGTTATATATATTTTTTGTCAAGCACAGTTTTCAATATATTTTCAAGATGATGTACCGTTAAGCAAATGCTGAATCAAATATATCGAAAAATTGCATATTTTACAAAATATTATCCCACTTTTTAATCCCCTGAGCATGCGCTCAGAGCATTAGCGCGGAGCTCTTGAAGTGCGTATTGACATTAACCTTAATTACGAAAGGTACAAAAAAATTCGCGCGACTTTCTATAAAAAATCCCAATTCTGACATTTGACCAAAAAGGAACTCATAATTAGATATTATAATATCATTGAATTTGTCAACAGCTAAAAGGAAGTCAGAAGGAATTAAATATTAATTTCAAATTAAAACGCAAGGGTTCCTATCCAACATCTAGACCATATGTTTTAGTTGACTGTAATTAAGGTAATAACGTTTGAAGTCTTCGACCCAACTGGTGTGTCGAAAGAAAGTAATGGAGATGAAAAACTGATAGGCACTCGGATAAGCAGGTAAATGATACTGTAAAAACAAGATTGGCTAAATTCGCTAAGAATTAAAGCTTGATCGTCCAAAATGGAACCGAAAATTTGACGCATACAAAAATTGGGCCGAGGCCGAGGTATTGCTTGTATAACTAACGAAAAATCAGCGTCAAATCTTAAGCACTCATTGAATAAAGATTTATTTACTAAAGGCCGACAGATACATCGAATTGAGAGTTTTTCCCCAAATCATAATTTCGCCGAACTCTTTGAAACGGCGCCAAGTTTTTTCTTTAAACTTCCTACATCAATAAATCACAGCTATATCTAGAATGTAATATTCATATTTCAAGTTCAAGCGACTTCCAACAGTGAGGTCCCAGAGGGAAAAATATGAAGTACGGTTAACGGCTAGGTTGAGTGCTTATTGTCCAGGGCGTCAGTAATCTACGCTTCAGTGATGAAAATCCCTGGAGACTTTCAGGAACAAAGACTAGATACGCGAATTAAACAAAAGCCTACAACCTGAGCTGATATTGCAAACATCACCACAACGATTAGCTTTCTTCTGGAGCGGCATATTTGCGGCACAGAACAGCTTTACGTTGGATCTGTTTTGGAAATTATGGATCGTGAATTGTATCCTGTATTCCGTTGTGGCAGTATTATCAGTCATCAGGGAGTAAAAAAACAGAGCAAGGGTGTTGAAAGGGGCCGAAAGTAAAGTATCTCGGATCGAGTGAATTAGAAAAAAATCTCTATCACAAATTGAAAAGCTGACTCGGGAAAGGATTCAATCAAACCGAATGTTCACAAAGAAGGGAAGAAAGGACAGACAGGTATATTACTTCTGGCTTTTATTTGTATCTTGTTTCAAAGGACAAAGAGTCCATGCATCCGCAGTGGAATGACAAAAGCTTAAGTAAGATGATACGTTGAAAACCGTGAAGAAAAAAGAAAGATAGTAAACTTTACTATTCAAAGTATCAAAGTTTTTTCGAAACATCGGAATCATTTTTGCCTTTTACATTATTTTTATCCAGTGAAACATTTTCTTCGACATTGACTTTTACGCAGTTTCAGAGGAGTAGTTTTTTCTCTAATCCAACAAATGGCAGATGGTGCAAAATTGAACTTCAATAACGTTAATAGCTATCTTCCTCTGTGATGCTGAGTATACGAAAATAAGTTTATTCATTTAACTCTTTTTGTATGAAAAATGAAAGTGTAAACATTTAAGAAAAATCGACATCGCAAGTAACAGTAGATATAAAAGGAGAGTTCTGCGCGCGGATCCTTGCGGATCCTTGCGGATCCACCATTGTGGATCCATGGATTCGGGTTCGGGAATTCCGGATCCACTCGGATTCGTTCGACCGGATCATTAGGATTTGTTCCAGACTCATGGATTTTTTTTGTTCCGACTCATGGATTTGGAATCCTTCAGATGAAAATTATTTTATATCATCCAAAACTGTAAACTCCTTGACGGGGAATCGAACCCTGGTCACTTGCTCGACAGGCAAGTATATTAACCACTATACTATCAAGGATTTTGATGTTGTTTCTCTATCATAAAATATATTTGTCTCACGAGTCGGGATTGAACAAACGACCTACGGATAACTGTTTCACTCTACAGTCCGTTGCTCTACCAACTGAGCTACCGTGAGATGTATACTTTTACTCTTCATTAGAACCCTATTCTAACACTTCCAAGTGTGGATTAGATTAGAGTTTAGTGAAATGATATATGCATGGATTGATTTTCAGAATATGTTTTATTGTTTATCATATACGGTATACATTTCTTCATTCAACTTAGAACTTTTCCCACTTGGGCAATGACTTGACCATAGCTATCAGTCTTTGTGAACGCCGTGGAGGTTCTAAGACTATGTCTTTGTATTTATGGGCGTCCTGATAATTAATCCACTTGATGGGGTTTTCTTTACTTGAGGGGGGAGTGGGTGGAAAATCAAGTGGGGATGGAAGAGATTGTGTTTTAGGGGTGCTTGAAGAAGAGGGTTGATCAAAACCAGTCGTGTTTTTTAAGGGAGTAGAAGGAACCTCGGCTTTACTGGGTTCAAAAGAAGGGGTTCTAATCTTAGAGGTTAGTCGCTCTAGGAAGGAAGGGGTCTTTGGTTTAGGCGTTACATAGCCACTGTCACTGGTGAGACTTATTGAGGGAACGTTTTCTGGAGTTGTTGCATTAGTTAAAAGACTTGAACCAGCCGATGGTGGTGTCTGTAATGTTTGTACCATTTCCAGGCTTGATTTTTGCGGCAAACTACTTCGTTGAAGCTGCTGTTCTAGAACGTGGTATCGATTGTATAGTTGCGTATATTCTTTGATTTTTACCTCCGCAGGGACATTGAGTTCCTATAGAATGCTAGCCATCTGCTCCTCTAAATTCTGCATTGTTTTGAGTATGGGTGACTGTAAATAACTTTGGCGCTGAAAAAAGTCAGCCATAGACTGCGTGATTTCTGATTGTCTCCCATGCTGCGATACGGTTGTCGTAGGGTTTGACTGGGAAAAAAAATGATCACTAGGGAGAACGTTGGTTCGAAGTCTGCACTCCTCTGGAGTATTGGGTTTGAGATCCACAAAAAGATATCCGTAAGGTCGTTGGACAGCGGCCTCGTACTTTTGAATAAACTGTTCTGTTTTTCCCGGGTACATCTGTTTCCCCAAAGTCATTATTTGTAGCTTGTCTCTTGGGTTTTTAAACAGAATAAGGTACGCAGCGTTCAGACTAAAAGTTTGCATGATTTTCCCTTGGAAATAAAGGTTTTGTAGGAGGAAGATTACACTGAGATTGCGATGGTGAGATCCCTTGGTGAATAAATTCATGATCCTTCGGTTGTTGGAAGTTTCGGTCATTTGGTCATCAATCAAAATAACCATCTTCATCTAAGTCGTACGGTATACCTTTAACAAACTCTATACCTGATACTGTCTGTAACATGTCTTCATAAGCAGGTTGCCATTGGGAATAACTCCATACGATTCGTTGTGGTGGGGGTGTTATTACTTTTCTCGCATGTTCGAGCAGATTCTGTACCCAAACTGTTTTACCTGATCCGGTCATTCCTACCACTATGGCCGTAAAGGGGTGCAGCAATTGAAACCTGTCGCATTCTATGTCTTCAAGATTTCGAGTCTGAGGGTGGGGGCTAAACCGCTGATCAATTGTTTGAAGTAAGAGCGCTCGCTCTGGACCACTGATCTTGTGGACACGAGTTAAATGAGACCATACATGTTGCAAATAGGACACAACCGACCCATCTGGTGTCTTTGAAGAATGAGACTAATAATTGAAGGAGATGCTATTTTATGGTAGACTTTGCTTGGCTCTTAGGCTCTGAGCTTTAAGGCTCGGCTCGGAGCTAAAACATTGGTCCGTAGGCTCGGAACCTAAAGGCTCGGCTCGGCTCGGCTCGGCTCGTATAGGCTCGGCTCGGCTCGTATAGGCTCAGAGCCTAAGCGGGTTGGCTTGTAGGCTCGGCTCGGTTCGGCTCGTATAGGCTCGTATAGGCTCGGAGCCTAAGGGTTGGCTTGTAGGGCTCGGCTCGTATAGGCTCGGCTCGGCTCGGCTAGGCTCGGCTAGAAGCTAGGCTAGGCTAGGTTAGGTTGAGCTAGACTGCCAGTGGGCTAGACTGTATGTCATGCTGCGAGCCCAATTTTGTTTCAAAGGGTAGATCATGAATACACTCCCCTTTCTTGACGTGCAAAGGTCACCCTACGGTAAGATTATGTTGGTATAATACACTAGAATAAGTAGTAGATGCATCTCAGACAATTTTCTATTTCAACACGTCTTTCGAAGAGAGAACATGAGTCGACTACTTGTTGATAATTTTGGCTATTTTCATTTTTTAGTTCGTTGTCCTGAACCTCAGAGAAAAGTCTTGCTTGCTACTGCCACTCCTAAACAAGTTCATGTAGTGTGCGAGGTCTGTCATAATCTATTGAAATGAGTTATTCCACTTCCATACTCTCAAAAAGAAACATTGAGATCTCATGCTAATGACATCAGAACGCTAGCTGACTCATCAGTGCCTTTCAAAACAAAGAAAATAACTTTGGCCCAAAAGGGCGGCAGATTTGTAAAAGATATTGCATCACCTTTAGCTGGGGATGTATTCTTGCTATAAATAGTCCTTCATAATCCCTCGATATTCATTTGGATCTCGTTAAGACATTAGTCACGAGCGTTTCGCTTGCCCCATTTAATGCCCGCGATAAATTTTGAATGTCCAGCGGTATTTCCCATTACTGCCGATCACTCAGCCGCGAAATTTAAATTCCTCTACAAGTTTCGGCGAATGAATAAAGCAAAATTTTGATAAACAAAATATTATCCGCCGTGTAATGCCGTGGTTAAGCAAAAATAATTGAGCAAAATATGACTGAACACTCGAACATGTAAATAGAGGCAATAAAGAAACAATATTTGTAAATGTGGTGCAAAATTTTGTCTCGCTATTTGTATTTTTACTGCAAGAGAGACCGGCTACTAAACAAATAGCCCACCTGAAAAACCCAAAGTTTCAGTACTAAAAAATTATGCGTGGTACATCAACTACAACCGTAAAAACAACGCAGAAGTAAACTTTGGCACTCCAAAATATTATTGAAATAATTACCTGGTTGAGGCAGCTTCTTGATTACCCATTTATTGCGTCTTGACTTCACCTTATGTGACAAACGATAAGAACTTGCAAAACAAGACAGTCAAGCAAACTTCTTGAGATTGAAACCGATTGAACGTACAGAAGGATCGTAGGACAGCAAATAATAACTTTTCCTTACGCCAACGGCTACCTAGTACAGTTAGAATGACTTTCCTGGAGTTCTTGAAGTAGAATGTCCCATTGAGAATTAATAAAGAAGTCATAGAGAATGATGTATCGTACATCAGGTAATATCGAAGGCACAGAATCAATGCAAAATCTCAAGCCTTGGAACATCAGCTCCATATCCGCTTTTGTGTTTTTTATATTAACAGTTTGACATCCTTTAGAAAAAAGGCAATTTCGAAATGAGGCAAACTCTAGAAGTATCATAATTCTGCCCTGTAAACTCTGAGTACAAGTCGGTCGCAATGTTGCTTCCTTCGCGTGTAAAATGAAAATCCGAAGGGCAGCTCTACAGCTTTAAATTGCCACAAATACTAAGTCAACATTTCAAGAGTTGTCCGTAGAATACGTATGCATCCATTTAGGGGAGATCGCTTCCATTTTTTTTAGCAATAATTCACTTGCAAACCTGAAATTCCTCCAATGAAAACACTAACGACTCTACATCAACATGGTAGCTGCAGTGAGGCGGCGTGATTACAAAGCTACTAATGGCAATTACCGCGTACCGCTTTTACCGCGGGCATATAGTAAATAGGGTAAATGGGAAGCGAAACGCTCGTGTAGTGATCATAAAGAAGCGAAGATATGCTGAAAAGTTCGAGGAAGATGTATCCGAGGCCTCTAGTGAGGAGGAGCCTTTGGACAATGAAATTGATCAGATGGTACAGGAGCTTTCAAAAAGCATACCGAGGGAGAGGGTGCAAAATGTACTCCACAGTATGGCCGCTTCTAAGGACATTTTGTACTGGAATTCGCATGGAGAAATGACTTATCATCAACGTTCTTCGTTAACGAAGAATCCCAGTCACCAGCATGAAGGAATTAGTTGAACATGCTTTATTACCTTACAACCCAGATGTTAGAACACCCAGAGGTTTAAAAACGTTTACTAATGGATTGGTTGAACTGGGCATTAACAAACATCTAATTGGCAATCAGAAATTATTGGTAGATATTGTTGCTACGCAACCAGAAGATGAAGACACGGATGAGACTGAAAGTCAGTCAACTGATGATCAATCTCATAATCATGAACAAGATGAAAAAGAAGAGGAAGTAGAAAGTAGTGATGATGAAGAGGGGGAACAAGAGGAAGAACAAAGCATGGACGAGGAATCGAATTATGATGAAGAAGAACAAAGAGAGTGTCACGTTTGTCAAGAACCCCGACAGTTTCTTAAGATATCCATAGTGCGTTGCCCAACTTGCCGTTGGCATGAAGGTCACTCTTATCTAAACGAGGTAGTTCACTGCGACATTTGTACAAACGTGTTCCCAGCGAATCTACAGAATGCAAGGAAAACATTTTACTGCTGTAATGACTGCGATTCAATTCACCAGATGTCTTTAAAGTCAAACAGATTGAAACTCATCGTACCAAAACATGAGGTTGAACAAATGCAAGAAGAAGGAAACCACGGAACGGAGCTCGACTACTTTCCTTCATTACCCTAATGGGAAAAATTCTAAGTTGTATTTGAGATCAAAATTAATAACTGAATTGTGAATAAATACTTTCTTTTCTGTCTTGACTGAAATATGCAAACAAAAAAACTCGAGTAAAATCAAGTGTGACCAATATTTACTGTATTCTTTTCAAGAAATTTTCAAACTTTTTAATAACAATTTATGTGAACACTAAAAACGCTCCATTTTTCTAGTTCCATAAGTTTTTCTTTTTAATCGGTGTCCAAGATGTTCTAGTACGAGGGTTACTACAATCTTCAAAACAAACCATTAGAGTGTGACATTTGCTTAAATGTAGTCTCTAAAGATCATAAAACCACTAGAAAGATACTCTATTCCTGGCAAGACTGTGATTCTGTTCATCATTGAAATCCAATCAATTGAAATTCATACTAGCTCCGGGCCAAAAACTCGAGCAGTTAGAAAGTAGTCCATTCCCAACTTTTGTATCAAACTTTTCATAATGAGATTAAAATAAAACTTCTTCATTACTGTAGCTACCCTGACTCTTTATTTACATATGTCAGACAAATTCATTGAGGTGAATCCAACCGTTCATGCTGATCAAAATACTATCGAGTCTTTGACTTCTCATCCAATCATAAAAATAAAATATGACATCACCCTTAATTTTGGCGCTATGGTGTAATCGTTTGGTTTAAGAATATATCACCCTGAAAGTTTTCCAAAGTCTCAAATCTAGTCAGAAGCTAGAACAAGTCTTTGCTCTTGAGCATCGTACATAATCAATGGATGTCAAAGAGTTTCACTCTCTAAGTTGCGGCGACATCATCGAAGTCCCTTTGGTACACAATCACTGTGGAAGAAAGTTTTCTGAATTCGCTCATACTGTTGAAATACCAAACAGTTTTATTTGTGCAAAGTATCATGCTACATGCCTATATTGTAAGGGAAATTTCTGGGATTGTTCATGTTAATGGCCTGAAAGTCTACACCTAGTTGAGCTTATAAGTGAATGAAGAAATGTATACAGTATATGATAAACAATAAAACATATTCTGAAAATCAATCCATGCATTTATTATTTCACTACACTCTATGGAAGGATTAGAATATGGTTTTAATGAAGTGTAATAGTGTATTATTCCGCATCATGTATTGTTATTAATGAGTTATGGAATGACAACACTGGCCTGGGACAAACCCAGACCAGAGTGCGAACAATAATGATGCTCAGGTTTTGTAGTGTCAACCCGGCTTGCTCGAAGGTGGGAGGGTGGGTCAACTGATCGTACTTGGTTGATGGTTGTAACCAAAGTGTCACCTCTTAGCGTCCTTTTCCCTTTATACTAGCATCATGTCCGTGGGAATGGGAATTAGCAATACCCATGGGAAGAATTTACATATTCAAATTGACTTTGAATAGTTTACGTCTCACAAAATTTCAGCGTGCAGCTCGCAGCTACCGAGTTCGCATGTTTATGAAAATAGCAGTAAAACCAAACTTTTGATCGATATTACAAGACGACCTGATCTGCTTGTTGGTGGAATAAAACTTGTGGAATAGAACTTCGAAACCATGGTAACGAAAGTTACATTCTTATAATTCTCCCAAGAAATTCGTAACAAGACGCCCGGATGAAAAATGAGTACAGAAGAAGACTATGATGGCAAAATGTGCAGACAAAGTTTGGGAAAATGCCATATTCTTGTGACCTTTTGATACTTGAATTCTCATCACCAATACTGCATTTCGGGCTTGGAATGCAATATGTAATGTGCAAGAAAACTTTCACCAACCTTTTTTGAAATATATAGCTGTATATGTGATTTACGTTTCTTCAAGCTAAATTTTCTTGGTAAAAATACGAGCTCCAGCTCTAGGAGGGATTCGAACCCGTGACCTCCACTGAGCTAGTGCTAGATTTTTTAATTACTAATTTGATATATATGTTTTTCTTCAATGTTCCAGCTCTCCATCTTGTAGACGTGATGTGCCTGCCGTCAGTAATTACTGTCTTCAGTCTTCTCATCATCGGTGTGTATACCAACTGCAGATCTTCCACCAGCATGTTGAGGCTTAAGGGGTTCACTGTACGCTCTTTTCAAAGTCCAAATATCCATGAATGCTATGAGATGTGCAGGAAAGAGACGGACTGTCTTAGCATTAACTACTTCACAAGAGGTTCTTTATGCGAGCATAACAATCGTACGATCTCACAGGAACCAAAGAATGCTGTACAAGATGAACGTGCTACATACTTTGACAACCGAGTGGACATCCTATACAGAGGTATGCAAGTGATACGTCACTCCCTTCTGCTTTGAGCTGTTAGGTGCAATGAATTACATCCAATCCAGTTAAATTGCTAACTAGTAACCCTTATTATGTAAGCAGTCACGTTAGTGCTCGCCGCCCGGTTGGCTCAGTTGGTTGAGCACCGGATTTTCGTGCGGGAGGTGGTGGTTCGAGTAACGGCCGGACCAACACTCAGGGTCTTAAAATAACTGAGGAGAAAGTGCTGCCTTTGTAATTACATCTGCAAACGGTTAGACTTTCAAGTGGCTCGGATGACCACTTTAAATGTCGGTCCCGTCTCTCCACACTTCATCACTAACCAATATCGGAGGGACGTATAAATAATAAATCATTAAAATAATAAATCCTTATCATTAATTAAAATTAAATGACGTTTATCATTGTAATGGAAGTTGTTTCATGAAGTAATTATTGATTGTAGATTGCTTCGAGATCTACGAATCTGGTGAGAACCGTAACGGCATTTACACAATCAAGCCCGACAGTCAAGAGGCCTTTCAAGTCTACTGTGACATGACAACTGACGGAGGGGGTTGGACAGTGTTCCAGAGAAGACAAGATGGATCTGTAGACTTCTTTCTCGACTGGCAGCAGTACAAAAAAGGCTTTGGGAACCTGAAAGGTGAGTTCTGGTTGGGTAATGACTACATCCATCGTCTGACGGTAAGAAGACCATGGAGTCTAAGAGTGGATCTGGAGGACTGGGGAGGAGTACGTAGATATGCCAAATATGGTAGTTTTAACATTAGTGCAGAGTCAGACAAGTACAGACTAAAAGTATCATCGTATTCAGGTACTGCAGGAGACTCATTTGCAGGGAGACATAATAACCTTTACTTTACCACCAAAGATCGTGATTTTGACTCACGTGGAAGTGGCAACTGTGCAGTTAGAGCACACGGAGCCTGGTGGTACGACGATTGCTTCAGTTCCAATCTGAATGGTTACTATTTTCAATCTCAGAAGAAAAGTTACTGGGCAATAGCTTGGGACAGTTTTCACTTGGAAACTTCATTGAAATTTTCTGAGATGAAAATACGTCCTTGATTACCAAACACTTGTTGTTTGCGCAAGTCATCATGATCCACTTATTTATGTTTGGTTTGTGACATGATCTAAAAGGTCGATCTGATCAAAAGTCCTATATGCCTTTCGATGCACATTCAAGCTGAAAGCAAATGCAGCTATTTCAAAAAAGGTTGGTGAAGGTTTTGCTGCATGTTGCTTGTCGCATCCTACCAAGCTTGAAATGTATTATGTTTATATGTAATTAATATCAGCACAAAAGAAACTATACAGAAAAAAAAACCTGCAAACAAGGTTTAGAAAATTCCCAAATGGTTGTGACCTTTCGCTGATTGAATTCAACCATAGTGCATTTCGAGCTACCAACCTTTTTGAAATAGCTGTATGCAATATTATTTAGCATAATGTCCAAGAAAGATGGATACGTGGGGTGGAGTACGATTGGAGGCATAGTCTTTTAGTGTTGTCAGGCAAACTTGTAGATGAAAAAAAAATTTGAGAGGTTGAACTCTTTTTAAACCATATTAGTCAAAAACGTAAACTGGTTGTCTATGTGCACTGTATGAATAGCAATCCTTAATGTATATCAGGATAACTTCGAGAGCTTCGAGCGGATCACTTTAAGAGCGAACTAAATTTGGCGCTGCTTTTTAATATTATTATTTAGAAAAAACCTACTAATGGTCTATCATCAATCGAGCCCTGTGATTGGCTGAGCTACTAGGGGTCTATTAGTGATAGACCTCTAGTAGCGAAAAGCGCCGGTTTTGAAAACCAAAAAATATATATTTAAAGCAAAATCCAAAACTTTTTGCATCCTTTTATTGGACCGATTAGTAGGTTTTTACTAAAACAATTAAACCTCTCGCCCTCATGGCCTACGAGTCAATAGCCCATTCGGCCTTCGGCCTTCGGCCTCATGGGCTATTGGCTCGTAGACCATTCGGACTCGAGGACTAATTGTTAAATAAAAGTATACATTTTCTGAAAGCTGAATAGTTTTTTTTTCATTTTTGCGACACAAAAAAGTTATTGGATTTTCTCCGCAGTTTTTGAGAAAACAAAAGTTACTTCTTTAAAACGTTCTAGCTCATTCGGGTTACATCGGGTCGAACTGAAGCTTTGAATTGTGATAAATCATTACGCGATCTGCATGCACCATCTTGAAAGGTAACTGTGCCTTTGCATCGAAGCAAGATGAACGGCGAGCTTACAATGATATATCTTTTTGACACCTTGGACAATTATTCACATGTCTCTATCATTACATACTCACCGTTCGTCTCGCTTCAATGCAAAGGCACAGCTGCCTTTTAAGATGGCTCAGGGAACTGTGAAAGGGATATTTCTGAGACACCGTTTAGAATTTCGTTATCCGTAAAGTATGCTAAGGAGTTTATGACCAACATGGCGGAAATTCTAATCCTGTGGGAAGTTGTCAAATGAAATGAAGTCAAATCGTGTCACATTGAAAAAAAAAAAAAAAAAAAAAAAAACCCTGCAAATTTGAGGTAACGCGTATAAGTGTCCAAATCCTCTCAAAATACCTTATAATTAAACGAACGAGTACAGTTTTCGGTAACATTTGGCCTGTCTCCTAATAAAAACATAGGGAGAACGAGGCAAATTTTCAAAGGGCTCCAAAACCCTCAAAAACATCTGTGTTTATTCAGCTTCAAGAAAATATAAACTTTTAGTGCACTTTTAGTTAATAAAGAAAGAAATAATACTCAGGTGATTTCAATTAATTAGAATTAGATGTATTTACCAAATAGATTAAGTGAGGCAAAACAAATAGATTCTAATGAACAAAATATAGACAGGAAAATAAATAGCTTTCTTCAATTTCTTCCCAAGCACTTATTATCTACTTTCACAGTGCCTATAATACCTTGCGGTTCGGGATTGGGGTGGTCTGTGGGGGGTGGGGTAACTTGTCATGAGATTAAACGTTCTTCAATCGAATGTACCAGTCTTTATCTGTAAAATAATGATTATCATTTCATTGCAAGTAAATTTTCTCCCGCTGCATTGACTCATGAAGAAGTGCTTATATGTACTTTATAGACTTCTTCAAAATTATTCTATAGTAGTATTTCTGTGGTTTTTTTTTAATACATCTTTAAATATCATAAGACTATTTTGCAACATTTTCTGTATCAGCATAACAGGTTAGTTTTTTTTTTACCGTGACTACCCCCACCCCCCCCCCCCCCCCCAACCGCAATGTATTATGGACAATGGGAAGTTCAAATAGAGGAGTTTTATGGCCCTAAGCCATGTTTTAGAGCACGAACAGAGCAATATTATGCATCAAAACACGTTTTATTCTAAGTGAGCAAAACATACATCGGATGAGGGAGATTAACAGCTTTCCTTCTTCCCAGCACCTACAGAGGGGTTTCACGGCAACAAATCATCTTTTACGGCATGATCATTGTAATATCTTGTATAAAAAAATTTTCCCAAAGAATTTTAAGCTTTTTAATTTTAGCAAATAGCATAACTGCCGTTAAACCTATTCTCTATCAGGTACAAGTATTTAATTACAAAATCACGAGTAATTGTAATTTTTTAATCAGTGGCTGATCCAGGGGTGTTTCCAAGGGCAACATTGAACCCCCCTCCCCCTTGTGAGATTTTGTGAAGCCAATCATGATCTTTACTCTCAGTAGAAAAACATTAGAACCCCCTTTTTGAAGTCGATTGCACCAGCTTTTTGGCGGCCATTTTGCCCCCACCCTACTTTTTAAAATCCTTGATCCGCCACTGTTAATGATTAACATCAATTTGCAAAGTTCAAGCACGTGTGCATTAAAATAACATATTATTGAGAAAAAATAAATGCATACAATTAAACAATTGTTTTAAATTTACTTCTTTAACAATCATACGGTTTATATCTGGGGGGAGGAGGAAGGGGGGGGACATATTTTTCTGTTGCTATGGTTGTTTTATTTCATTTTAAATTAATGTTTTTTTTTTCTGTTTGTTTTATCATTTTTTTCTCTCTCTTTACTTGTGTTTTCTTTTTCCTTTTTCCAGTTGTTTTATTTTTTGTCGTAATTTTAATTACTTTTTGTTGTTGAAATTATGACGTGACTTCTACTATTGTAGAACAACAATAAAATACAAGCATCTTTTGTTTTAATTCTAAAGATGTTCAAATTCCGTACAATCTCACCTATTGTTTTTTAAGTGCACGAAGTCGAAAATAGTCACCCGTAAAGCAAACAGGTTCAATACCCCCAACATGGCCGCCACGTCTCTTGTCCCAGTTGGGAATGTTTGCTAACCATCAATAAGAAGATCTAACAAAATATTGGCGAAATAATGCTTGTAAAAACTCTGATTCTTGTATTTTTTCATGGAATAGTTATTAATTCAAGGACCATACCTACATACGCAATGCTGAAGCGCAGTATGGCAGTACGCAGCATTTTTAGGAATGCCGGAGATTTCGACTCCGACACCGCTATCCATAATGACTGATCAGGAAGCTTGGCTAAAGCATAAGGGAGAGGTTAGTCGGCGCTAAGGCCGTGTAAGATTAACACCCTGCTGTGACCAGCGTCTTTGGACAAGTTCCCGAGATAAGTCTCTAAGTTATTATTACTCCATGTGGGATGAATGATTTTCAACATTTTCACTTCAGTCTGACATGCGCACAAGTAACCTTGCATTATGGAGTAATTTTAATATCACTAGCAATATAGTACAAAATGAATCATGAAAAAGAGCTGGGGAGCTAATCATAAAGCAAAGTTTTCTATGAATTTATTCGCACAAAGTCCTAAATTCTAGAAAAACAATAAGCTAGCTACGATGTTGGATGAAACCTCACGTTGTAAACAAAGTTTTATCAAACGGTCAAAAAACTGAGGACAAAATATCTAAAGATAAAGAATTTAAAATTTGACAATTTCTTGGAGATGGCGAAAATCGCGATTTTAAAATGTCGAAAATTTCATGTAATAAAAAAGTAGCTATGAAAAAAATACGAAAAGCAGCCGCAGAAACAAACGAATGGCTTGATAATGATTGGATATACAATATCCGAAAACACTTGACTCAAGGGAAAATAGATGGGTATACAACAGCTTTGCGGACAATTGTTCGAAATCCATTAAGAACATAGATGTCTTAAAAAAAAGAAAAGATAAAACCAAAACAAAAGTAGGATTAAAATACGACTTTTTGTCTTACGTTTTACATTAAACTGTGATAAAATTCCAACTGTTTGAATTAACTGTATTTACTGAAGTCGAATATTTGATTGAGTTAGTCAAATTTTCAGCAAAATATTGCAATTGACTGTCACATTTTGTATTTTATATTCGCTCTAGTATGTCTCGGCCTCATGGGCTATTGACTCGTAGACCATTCGGACTCGAGGACTAATTGTTAATTATTTTTCTGTGAATGAACTACAAGTTTACTTACTTCTTGCTGTTTTTCTTTTGGTTGAATGTCGGCAGAATGTCTAAGTTTTGCTTCTCAGTCGAAAATGGCGAACAAGGAACTAAAAATTAAAAAGAAAAACCATCATTAAGTTATGTACTTAAAGTGTGTTTTCATTTATCGGTTAGAAGTAGCGGACGAACTACACTCCATTTTTGCTACGACTTGAGTAACATATTATAATGCTAACTTAGATGTTTAATGTAAAGCTGAAAATCATAACGGTTGATTGAGTTACCAAAACGTTGTTGTTGAGGTATTCCTGTGGAAGAAAATTAATTCACCTTCTTTACTGCTAATTAACTCACGCCAGCTAGTCTATCAAACTGTATTTTCAAATCTAGCGGAGACATTAGTACAGATCTTAGTCCATGACACAAGCCTCAATTATCAAACACTGCCGAAGGGAATAACGAGTAGAACTGAAACAAGTTTGGATTTCGAATCCATTCCTTCACGAAACACTGCTATGCCATTCGTTACAAATTTTAAAAATGTTCAAATTTGCTAAATTAAAGTTGGTTAAAATCAATAATGACATTTGATATGATAATGGCTATAACTCGCTATCATTTTTACCCACCTGTAATCTAACGTGTCTGTGCTTTTTACAAGCTTTGCTGTTCGTTGAGCTTCGAGTTCGTATTCTTGATCTTTGCTTGTTACGTGACAAACACGTACTTGATTAAACAAGGTGGTTGCCATTAGCAACAATGAACCTACCAATATTGCAGCTGTTCGTGGTGTTTTGCTCTTCTTAATCCGCATGGTAATTGCCTAAAGCAATTTGATTTGCTAAACGAGAGCAAAAACAAGCAAAAACGGATGCATATTAGCTTCAAATATAACTTAAGAAAAAAATAAAGATAAATTTCACAGTAATATATCAGAAAAATAACGATCAACGATCAACGATCAACGATCAACGATCAACGATCAACGATCAACGATCAACGATCAACGATCAACGATCAACGATCAACGATCAACGATCGACGATCGACGATCGACGATCGACGATCGACGATCGACGATCGACGATCGACGATCGACGATCGACGATCGACGATCGACGATCGACGATCGACGATCGACGATCGACGATCGACGATCGACGATCGACGATCGACGATCGACGATCGAAGATCAACGATCAACGATCAACGATCAACGATCAACGATCAACGATCAACGATCAACGATCAACGATCAACGATCAACGATCAACGATCAACGATCAACGATCAACGATCAACGATCAACGATCAACGATCAACGATCAACGATCAACGATCAACGATCAACGATCAACGATCAACGATCAACGATCAACGATCAACGATCAATTTTGTAACAACGATCAACGATCAATTTTGTAACAACGATCAATGATCAATTTTGTAACAAATAGATCAGGTTTAGCTATGTTCTGTCAGCTCTGATAAAATGCGACTGGAGCTGTAGGACACGTAAATAGATATAGACATAGTCACATCATTATATGTACTGTTTAATAAACGAGTAGGAGTGTTTTATCAGCTCTAAAACCACTCGGCTACGCCTCGTAGTAAAACATGATCTACGAGTTTATTGAACTACTTCTAAAACTCATGAATAATTCACAAACCTTAGGTCGAATTAGAGCGACCATACACGTTACGAACATGGAATTTTATACATCGATAGAAGTTTGTACATAACTGTCATGCGCAGTCGAGGTTTATACGTCACTGTCACGTGCACTCAGTCAGTCCCAAAAAGGCGAGAGCATGCCAGTCTGAAGATAGGATTGCTAGTCGACTAACTTTCGTGGTCGTCGATGATCGTATAAGAGACTGACCTTGATGAGGTTCTAAGTCTTCATCTAAACTTGGAGGCACCTTTATCTCTGATAAAGTCGTCCTCATTAGTATTATTAGTATTATTATTATCATTATTATTATTTATTGGTATTTAAAGACCACTTGAATACGATGGCTTTATCGGGTATAAAGGTCCATGCACGTGACGTGTATGATCACTCCAGTTGGACCAAAGGCTCATGAATTATTCATGATTTTTGAATATATACTATAAGAATTTACAAACAATTCAATTCGGCTTTCTTGACAAAAAAACATACATATAATAAGGGCCTCCCCAGACCACAGGTATCCCAAGCTAACAGTTTCAAAAGCCAATTTTTTTCGAAGCCATTGCCAATCCGATGTGATATGAACTAACCAATTCGGTTACGGCTTTCAACCGTCGTTACAAAAACCAAACAATTATGATTATCGGAGATCGATTGTGTGGTTGTATCAGATATCGGACTAAGGTTCTGTGAAAGAATTTCGGCGTGATGTATAATTTTGGCTGAACTAGAGGCGAATTATTGACCCTTATCGAGGGTTCGAGCGGCCTGAAGTGTGCTACCTTCCCAATTTTTAAGTACGAGGGATACTCCACCACAATACTCGCTCAATATTGCTGCAAATGACCTGAAACTTCACAGAAACTCAAAGCAAAACACGAAACACAAGTAGGGACATTTATTTGTGTGATTTACTGATTTTTAATATTTTTTCGAAAAATCGCCATGCATTGCCTTATAAGTTCGAAAGGAAACCATAGAAACCCAGCTTGGGATTTTTTTCGAAAAATCGCCATTCATTGCCTTATAAGTTCGAAAGGAAACCATAGAAACCCAGCTTGGGATACCTGTGCCCAGACCCATTCACTCTCCTCTCTTTACCTGCACCACTGGGCCAATGAATAGGGCTCTACGTTTTGCGAAACACTTTTGGCGAGACATTTAAGCATTTATATAGGGCGCGAGTAGCTCGTCTTTTTGAAAACTTTATTGCCTCTTGGACCTCGGGGTTTTTCTATGATATATGATACATTGTTCAGCGTTTTTAAATACCATCAACAGTATACTGTCGGTATACTGTCTTGTCTGTCTAACGGTCTCCGATCTGGCTGTCTTCCTCGGTGCACCACAAAGGTGAAGCTATTGTTGTTATGTAACCTTTTTCTGTTAATCCGTGTGGGACATTTCAAAGCGGAAGTTATTTTTCCGTACGGAGACTGCAGTGATGAAAGACTTCTCTTCCCAGGTTCTATTATTCTATTCTATTCTATTGTTCTATTATTCGGTTCTATTGTCCAACTGCTATTCTTTTTTTTACCTAGTTTACTGGTTTTGACTACAGGGACCGCGCGAGTGGAGGGGCTGGTCTGACTAGCTATAGCCCTATTACTTTTTCCCTTTTCCCATACTAGTATCATATTTTCCAAGAGGAGAATAAAAGAAAAGAGAAGAGAAGAGATAAAGTAAAGAAAAAAGAAAAAAGAAAAAGAAAAAGAAAAAGAAAAAGAAAAAGAAAAAGAAAAAGAAAAAGAAAAAGAAAAAGAAAAAGAAAAAGAAAAAGAAAAAGAAAAAGAAAAAGAAAAAGAAAAGAAAAAAGGAGAACAAAAATGAAAAGTAAGATAAAAGAAATTCGATTGTAAAAAAAAGAAAGAGACAGACAGACAGAAAGACAGAAAGGCAGAAAGAAAAAGAAAGAAAGGAAGAAAGGAAAAAGAAAGAAAGAAAGAAAGAAAGAAAGAAAGAAAGAAAGAAAGAAAGAAAGAAAGAAAGAAAGAAAGAAGAGGAAGAAGAATAAAAGAAAAAGAAAAGAAATCAAAATTTTCACATTTAAGGTCAACATTCACTCTAATAACATGTTGAAAGACACTTTTATCTTGTGTATGCTGATGTAGTTGGTTCACCAAACAATTAAAAAAATCTCTTCAATTGTTATATTTTCCTTTAAATCCCAAACTATTCACTAACTCTTTTCTATTCTCGGGCAGTATTCAAAGCCATCAAAAATGACACTTCCCTGTCAAAAACACAGAAAAAGTTGTTAAAAAAATCCTAGGAAGATTACTTTAGTACTAATCAAGTCAATATGATATGAGAAGGCTTCTATTCTGATGTAAATGAAGAATTCAATGATGACGCACCGTTGACAAGTGGGCTGACCTCAGTGACCAAGTAGAGCTTCGAAGCTTTATTAAAAACATCTTGCAGGAAGCTCTATGTCAGGCATTGAGCCAAGTGAAAGACATATTAGATTAACTTACTGTCTTACTGTGAACTATTTTGTTCAAGAACAATTTGAGGGAAGAGTTCTGGGGATACAAGTATAGTTTTCCAATATGATTTCAAACTTCTTTACTCCATATTCGACTACAATTATCTGTTTGAGTCTACTTCAGGTAAACAATGTGTTCTGTTATTTCTTGAAGGAGTTTCTTGACTGACCCAAGTGTATAATCATGCTTATGTCTGTAGATTTGGTGTCAAGTTCCAAGAGTTATTTCAGGTAAGTCTGTCGCACAAAACGTACAGATAAGCTTCAACTTGCTGATGTTTTCTTCACGATTCAAAGACTAGCTACGGAACGTTAACCCGACTATTGATTCCGCTTTGTCTAATCCATGTATTTAGTCTCAACAATTTAACTCCACTCTTCCTTGACATTTGATTTGAAATAATTTCTTACTCAAACAGCTAAAATATAGAGCTCTTTTTAGAGTTTGGAGCGACTACTTTAAGAGTTTTGCACAGGGTTCCTGTTGTAGCCTAACATTTGAATTCCTCTTACGAGACTTATAATTCTATAGAATTAAGTTCTAAAAAGTTATTTTCATTTCCTTTTCATGATTGGGATCAAATTACAAGCGATGATTCAGGAATTATCATAATCCGAATTTGCTGTCTATCTTGATACAGACCCTGAAATTCCTATATTATATTTATATATTTATTACGATGATAGCAATTGTGATATTTCTAGTGCATGTGGATATAAATAGAAACTTGTTCTGCTAGCCTGACTTTTGTATTAAATATCCGAAACCATCCAGCCGTCTAGCATCAAGACTGGAGCCATTGATGAATATTGTCAAATGCGAGATTAGCTCTCCTCTGTTTTGTATGCTCAATGAGTGGAGAGCTGTTATCAAAACTTCGATTCTACTGAAAAAAAAAAATGCTCAAATACATCGACAATACTTCCTTCTGAAATCAGATTTTTAATATTGGTTGGATACCGAGAGAAACAAAAATCTAAAATACGGAGAGGTGACTCATTTCTTTTTGTCTCAGTGTTCCTGGTATGCCTAACACCATTTCGTCTAAGATATTCTGGTATCAGCAGAATCATAAATTGCCCTATTTCACTATGACGTCGCGTCATGTCTAAATGGGCAAGAATAATAGAAATTTAGGCAAAACGTCAGACAGACAGACAGACCTATTTCACTATGACACTATGAGAGAGGGATACGGAGGGCAAAAGGGGTATAACAGTTGAAACGACAAGAATTTGTTCAGCATGTATGTTCAAATATATTTCGTATGATTTAGATAAGTATGCTTAATTTTGCTACATAGACCCATTTTTGACTCAGAGATCCACTCGTAGATCCAATTACATCCTGCAAGCAGTCAGGCAGTCAGTTAATATTATTGCCTCTTTTTTTATCCTCCAGCATTTAACTGCACCCAAGTTGGTTATTTCCCTCACAGCCAAGACCCTTCCAAGTTCTATGGATGTATAACCAATTCTGGCCCTGCTATAGAATACGACTGTCCAAACAAAAAAATCTACAATGCTAGCTTACAATACTGTGTACCACGTAAGTAGCTTTGTTACTTTCTACCTAGAGCTGCACTGCTATATCCTCAGGGTAAAACACATTCCAGTGTAAAAAAAGTTTTTACAAATACTGGTCAACGGTAGGTAGAAGATAAACAAATAAAATAAATAAATAAAAAAACTCTTTCTTAAAGTGTCTAGTCTTTCTAGCGCTTTCGTACTTATTGAGGACACTTTTCACTCACACACACTTCCACTACATTTAATATTCTATTTTACGGAGGAAGATCAAGGAGGAATTTCACAGTGGTGAAATACGACGCGTTAGCAGCGTACGTCCCCCATGCTACCCAGGATGCACAGCTTAAACAACATATACAAACACTTTACGATTGCACGGACCTTCACGAACACGTGAAAAGAGCTTTTAAGTGTGACGACAATCGAATGAAAAAACACTTCCGGGTCTAAAACGAGAAGCAGGTTTATACAGATTTTTCTTAATTTCGAAAATACTCATTTTGACTATTTAAATCTGAGTCACAATGCATGATGGGATAGTCCTGGGTCCTCCTCTTGTTTAGTCGTAAATTGTAATCCATTTCAAGTCACGTGTCATTGGAAAACAAAGGAATAAGAATCAAGGAAATGCCACTTGTCCTGAAATGGGAAACATCATCTTTTGATCGAAATCTACCTACTAGATCAAGTTGGTTCCATTTCACGTCGCGTGGTAATGGAAAACAAATAATCCTTTCTTTACAAAACTGTCCTGAAATGGGAAAACATCGATATCATCCCTTGATCCATTCATCATAAAAATATCAATGTATCTTTTAAGATAACATGTAATTGCATTTTTTGTAGCTGTTACTACTAGTATTACTACTACTGTTGCCCTGTCCACCACAACACAGAAAACACCGACAACTCCCGTTACTAAAGGTAACAGTGAGAATTATGGTATGATGAATGCTGTTGGTGATGATGACGATGAAGATCATGATGAACGTGCTCCTAGAAATCGCAGAAGCAAATTTTGGAGATGGAATCGTAGCAGGTTTCGTGGTACTAACAACTAACCTACTAACCATTTTTACTATAAGCAAACTAGTGGACTACTGATTATCCTGCATTCTGATTGGCTATTTAACAATTAGTCCTCGAGTCCGAATGGTCTACGAGTCAATAGCCCATGAGGCCGAAGGCCAAATGGGCTATTGACTCGTAGGCCATGAGGGCGAGAGGTCTAATTGTTTTAGTAAAAACCTACTAATCGGTTCAATAAAAGGATGCAAAAATTTTTGGATTTTGCTTTAAATATATATTTTTTGGTTTTCAAAACCGCCGCTTTTCGCTACTAGAGGTCTATCACTAATAGACCCCTAGTAGCTCAGCCAATCACAGGGCTCGATTGGTGATAGACCATTAGTAGGTTTTTTTCTAAGAAACAATAGGTCTAATAATACTAACCCACTAGTAGAAAAAAGCAATGAGGCTTTGTCTGGAATTTTAATTAGCACTGGAGATTAGGTAGTTTCACTGTCCGACTAGTTTGTTTATACTAAAATAATCAGACCTCTCGTTCTTATAACCTCGAGGCAATAGCCCAATTATAGTGTCTGATTGTAATAACCATGCATGACAGTAATCGTGATCGTAAAACCTAACCTAACAATTAATGATTGGAATGAATAATGAGAAGGAGGGAGTTGGAGGGAGGAGGGAAATATGGATGGATGGATGGATGGATGGATAGAGAAATGGAGAAAGGGAGAAAGGGAAGAAGGGAAGAAGGGAAGAAGGGAGCGAGGGAGAAGAATAAGAATAAGAAGGAAGCAAACGACAGAGGCAGTAATCATGCCTTGAATTCATTACTTTGAATATATCAATGTATATTCTCATCTATGTTATTTTATTAGTTTTGCCGTCATGATTCTTTTCTTAATTCAATAATGACAGAATTTGCTTTAAAATTTTGAACCATTTCTAAGCTGCATAAAATAAGCTGGGGTTACTATCTTTTAATTGTGTGTCTCACAGATGTTATTTCTGGTTGCTTTCAGCTCGTATTTTTGGTCCTGGTCGCAGCTGCTTTTCAAAAGGGTTAAAAGGGAAGGTAAAAGATTACCAACAAATTGAAGCCATGCTTTATGTTAGACAAACGTACATCAGGATCTTCATGTTTATTCTGTGTAGGCCAGGGGATCTGAGGAAAAACGATTAGCCAATCAGATTGCGAATAACTTTTCTGAAAAAGGATCAATCCCATACGTCTTTTCGAGCTTAATCATGGACGAACAGAGGGAAATCAAAACAAAACAAAATAGCATACAAGTACAGATATACAAGGGGAAGTGTTATTAAGCCCAGGGTTTAAGGCTTAACATGTTTTTACTTTAAAGAATATGTTGTCTAGATGAGACTAGGAATAAATTTCCATCGATTACGTTATAATTCATGGCTTTTTATTTAAAAATTACCGTTGAAACGATCTCGAAGAAGCTGCCGAAAACTTTTCTGGATTCCTTGGCATGATTTAACTTAAATTTCCACATTTTACGCTGCTCTTTGGTCCTTTGTCTAAGAGTATGTTCCTAACTTTTTCATTATTCAAAAATTACTTGTTTTTATGGAAAATGTGGGCTAGTCAGACTTCATTTTGAGCTTCATGTTATTCAGGTAGCTTTGTTCTTTCTGTAGAAAAAATTATCTTGGTGCTTTCATCAGTCTGTAATGATTCGAAGGTGTTTTGCTTGCATCCTGGATTTTGAATTTGTAAGAATCATACAGTCATTTCAAAAAACGTTGTCGCTGATCGGCTCCGCGACTACGCAACTGGACCGAAACGGAGTATGGGTAGGAATCGCTAAAGCGCTTAATTATTCGTTGTGAAGTAGTTGTTTTGGCTTACAAATAAAACTAGCCTAACTTAAAGTTGGAGAGTGCTGCCTTAATATTATTTTGCCCGCAACAGTACTTATCATTTGTAGCACACAAGATACAAAGACATACGGATTTACATCAAATTGAATTTTATTTAGAAACAGTTGTTTACATTGTTTCTTTAAAAAACTCCCGTAATAACGGGAAAATCTATTTAATAACTGGAACATGAATTTTATAACTTGAGTTGACACACTAAACCCATGAAGGCTTGGCTTTCGTCGTCCGATGAGTCGTTAAGATAAAGCTAAAGATAAGAAAGATATATGGTTAAGAAATATTGCTAATTTGTTGAAAATACAACAGAGCGCGAGATAAAGTTTTGGCGTATGTCTACTTCGCACTTCGAGCACGTGCGTGACACAAACTGTGCCGAACTAATTCTGTAAATATAAAGGCTTACCTCTTTCAATGACTTGGCAAAACGAAATTGTTATACTGAAGAAAGAAATATTTTACATAAATGTCAGTATTTTAGTTCGGAAATACAACAGAGCGCGAGATAAAGCTTTGGCGTAGGTTTACATCGCACTTCAAGCACGTGCGTGACACAAACTGTGCCGAACTAATTCTGTAAAGACAAAGGCTTACCTCTTTCAGTGGCTTGGCAACATGAAAGCCAGAAGTGAAGAAAGAAATATTTTAGATAAATATCGGTATTTGTGTTCGAAGATACAACAGAGCGCGAGATAAAGTTTTGGCGTAGGTCTACTTCGCACTTCAAGCGCGTGGGTGACACAAACTGTGCCGAACTAATTCTTTAAAGACAAAGGCTTACCTCTTTCAATCACTTGGCAAAACGAAGGGCTAGAAGTGAAGAAAGAAATATTTTAGTTTAGATAAATATCGGTATTTGTGTTCGAAAATACAACAGAGCGAAGTAATACTTGCAAGAACAATACAAACTACATACCTTGAAACAAAGGGAACGAAGACCACGAGTTTCCGAATATTTATAGTCAGCGCCCGAACTGCATGGCGGTACAAGTAAGCCGGTGCATTCTGGGATGGCGACAACAAAGAAATGTATTGTTCTAGACTGTCGACGAGCTGCATTGTGGGTCAAGTGCAGATCTCGATTTCTCCTGCCTTTTACCTATTGTCTGAATTAGGATCGCTACCTTGCTTCGCTCGCTTCAGGCTCGCTCCGCTGCGGCAGCAATAATATAAGAAGCCACCCATTAAATGTTTGTCTTCGGGTTTTTCGAAAGGAAGACCAAAGTCGATATGACTAATATTCGATTCAGTCAAAGACGTTCCCACATTTGAAACTGTTAAGTCATTAAAATACTACTTCACCAGCGAATTTTCGTCTGTAAGCCCACTGTATATTTAGTCAGTAAATAATTCAACCACTTCAGTGATTTTTACACATACTCCCGTTCGGGCTAGTCGCGTAGTCGCGGAGCTAGTCGACGACAACGTTTTTTTTCAATTGACTGTATCATATACTTCGGAGTGCTAGAGACATATTTATGGGTCCTCATAGTAAAGTTGCTTTGTGGCTGTATTTTCTAAGAAGAACCTTGTGAATCAGTCCCATTCTAATGATCTCATTAACAAGAATAGTTACTTTATATAATGTGTTTTCATTGAGTTGGTTCAATTCTAAAAACCCTACTAATAATAATATGAATAACTTCTAGATGCAGTGTTTCCAAAACGAGTCTAGGAGCTGGAAGGAACACCTGATATCTGTCAGCTCGTCAAATGATACCAAAGATATTCTGGAGGTAAGAGACATTGAAGTTAAAAAAGAGAAACAGAAACGTAAAACCTGTATATAATGAAAAACTAATAGTTGTCCTTATTAGCACTTGATTCAGGGATTTCGCTAATAAAATTAGACTTCCTCCAAGTCGACTTTTCGGAGACTCACAGAGTCACGAGAAGCAAAGAAAGAAAAAAAAAATAATAAAAAAAAACGAACGTCGAAGTCGCGAGAGGTCCTGCGCGTGTGATTCTGGTTGGGCTGCCTGTGCTTTCTTCAGCGCGGGTTAACTAATACGGAGACGAAGGATTTTCCTTCCAAAGCGAAAACACTACATTCTTGATATAATAATCTATCAATTTATCAAACTTTATTTGGGTTATTATACAGATAAAGACTTTGTCTTTTTTCTAATCTGGCTTTTAATGAACGTAGAAACCGAACGTATTTAGGGTAATACGCCTTGTAGGGGACTGTCACCTGCCTTTGGCAAATTGATTAAATAAAAAAATAAAAGAAATGGAAAAAAAAAATGTTTTTCTTTCTTTACTCTCAGAAATCACTAAACAACACAGATGGAATATTTTCTGCCTTTGAAAACGAGCGTAACTCATCTCAGTGGTTCAACCCTTTTGACGTGCTCAAAATATTAGATGATATTGGTCGAGATGTGGCAAATAAGTCAGGGAATACCACAGTGACAGCATTCAGTGACGACATATGTAAGTGTGCTTGCATAGAGCCAAAATATAATGATATTGCAATTGCAATTACAATTTTAGCGAAGTAATTAATTGCACAATACATGTATGCCATAAGAGACATTGTAGCTTGATTTTTAGGATTTTTCCCGAGCGCGCGTTTTTTTGTGGTCTGCACCAAGAAGCAAAGGGCTCTGGACACATTTGTTTGTCGTTGTGTTTGATTGGCCAATTTGGCAACTTGGAAAGCCACCAAAACATTGAAACCATAATCAGCGGGGAAAAAATGGTTTGTTCCAATCCCATTGAGCTGACTAGAGCCCTTTCTGTACTTGGAAATCGTAGGCTCTCGAAATGATAATACTCAGTAGTCATAAATCCTCATTTCAGATCATGACATTGAATATTATATCTTTGTTTGCCGTTAGCGCACGCTAACTCACAGATTGAACCCTAAAGCAACCTCTGGACTGATCTAAGTCAGGGCATGGCTAACTCACAGAATGAACCCTAAAACAACCTCTGGGCTGATCTAAATCAGGGCACGGTTAACTCACAGATCGAACCCTAAAACAACCTCTGGGCTGATCTAAATCAGGGCACGGTTAACTCACAGATCGAACCCTAAAACAACCTCTGGGCTGATCTAAATCAGGGCACGGCTAACTCACAGATCGAACCCTGAAACAACCTCTACGCTGATCTAAGTCAGCGCGCGGCTAACTCACAGATCGAACCCTAAAACAACTTCTTGGATGATCTAAGTCAAGGTCTAGAGGTGGAAGAGGTGACGCTATACTGCTATACGCCAACCCTTGATATAAAACCAAATTCCAAGGGCAATATATATAATTCGCAACCACCGAGTTCACAGAATATTTAGAATTGTAAATAATAATTATTGATATTATCATCAAATATTGATTTCAGTTATAGAAATAACGCCATTACGTCTTCCGTATCGTTTCCCCAATTATTCCCACAATGCATTTGGCCTCGTGCAATTTAGAGATGTGCGTGACGTCATCGAATTTCCCAAAGGATTGTTCAGCAACAGCATTGGTAAATAGAAACTATTTGCTTTACCTTTTACAATGCTTTCAGGGGCGTAGCTTCCTTTACGCAAATATTTTGAAATACAAAAAAAAAAAAAAAAAAAAAAGTTCAGACTCGCTTTTTTTTTTACATATGCAAGGAAATTATTTACTTTTGGGGTGGGAGTGTTTGAGACTATGCGGACCTGTGCGTACTTGTCAAATGTCCTAGCTACGACCCTGGCTTTTTTGATTATCAGGCAACTTTGAGCGTCTAAGCAACATTGCTTTCGCGATACATAAATCTTGCAACGGACCCAACATTTGATCCAACAATTAGCCAACATTAGGACTGTTTGTCATGGTCTGACAACAATTTTGAGTCAAGATCATGATGTATAATAACAGTTTTGGATCAATGTGGCCAAATGTTGGGCTAAATTTTGGGACCTTCTGTCAGGGCCTAAACTTTTGTTCAAAAATGTCGAAAGAATATATCCTTTTCATCTGCTTGATGCATCTATCAGTGTTAAGTTATATAGAAGATAATTTGCAAGAATAGACCTAGTGAGGGATTTAGGATCAATTTTGGGATTTTATCTGGCAATACTAAGTACCCATGTCTAGCCTTCTCAGAGTTTAGAGGATCTAAATAACCACCATTTGCCACCCTTAGGGACGGAAATTTGCCTGGACTTTAGGAATTGATATCATATGGAATAATGAGCTTAAAAAGGATTCGGAAGTAACTTTTTTCCCCATTTTATTCTTAGAATTGAATGTTTGTTTTACAATCTGTTTTCTCTCTCTAGCCTACCATGCTGTCAGTGCTTTGTATCTCGGACTGACAGATATGCTACCAACACGAGTGTAAGTATTAACAACAGCTGCAAATAATATCCTCTCTATAATCAGGGATAGAGGAGCATTTTTGAAAGTGTGATCGAAGGAGGATTCAACTGCGCCACACACCACTAGCATTAAAAAGTTATAGCACCTTCTCGGGAACGTAAAAGCTCTCCTTTGACGAACACGTATGGGTTTTAATAGTTCTACCTTCCATAATATGTTCCCCAGACCTACCCCATCACCCTTTCGTTCCTGCTATTCCATAAATCATAAGAAATATCAACTCGATCTGCAGTGGTCTTGAGAGGAGAGGGTGGACAGACTATGGGGGATGAATGAGGTTAGGACGGATTGAGAGCGGTCATAATATGCACCAGGCACACTTTTGGGTATATAGGAATTAACAAGGTCAACCCTGAAAATGTTTGATTAAGCCAGTAATAGCAATGAATGGGAATTTTCGAATTTTCAAAAAGGGTATGGAATCCCTTGTCTGTTTCACATTTACCAAAATTTAAATCTATGTAGCAACATCTGCGAAACTAAAGCGTATGGACACATGGTGCAACATTGAGAAGGGGGGGGGGGGGGGATATTTCAACGTGTGTCCGTAGCTTAAGAGTTACTTTCGTACTATCATGTCCATTGCGTTTTTGTACTCCTTTAATACGGGGTTGCGCAAAAGTGTGGACTAAAACCAGGCACAATTAGGGTAGAAGTATAGAATTCTCATACCGTCAATTTTGTTTCAGATTCCAATCTAATAAGAGCTACGAGATCAACAGTCACGTGATATCATCTCTTATTTTTCCAAATGTCTCAACACCCTTTGAGAAAAACATCATGATAATCTTGGAGCATCTCAGACCTCTTGAACGAGGTGACTACAGCGTGTGCGCCTACTGGGACTACTCATTACGGTAATGATGACGTCACTTCTCTCTTCTATACATATAACCTTACATGTCCCTACGTTAAATATGACGTTACTACTTTATACAGTAAGTATGACGGGACAAGTCTAAGATAGGTATGACGTCACTACGTTTTACAGTTAGTTTGACGGCAACACTCTACGATAAGTATGACGTCACTAATATCTACAGTATGACGTCACTACCTGATATATAAGACATTGCAACCATAAGTATGAAGTCCAAAAAAAAAATGTCAAAACGTTTAGAAAATTTTTTCTCTTCATGAATTTCGTACGAGTATTTTTGTGTATGCATTTTTGATTTCCCTTACAACCTGATTTTATTCCTGTTTCTTTGTCCAGAACGAATCAAGGCGATGGTGCATGGTCACGTGAAAGATGTCACGTGATGACAGGACGCTCTAACAAGACTCACACAACATGTAGCTGTAACCACCTGACCAACTTTGCTATTCTGATGGGATCAGAGAATATACCGGTTAGTAAGTTAATGAAAACCCGCTAAAAGTATTATGCAATCAGTGTCCTTTTTTATGAAACAGCAGTGAACAGCCAAAAATAGCTGCTCAAATTCATGGAATGAAAAAAATCTTGGTGGTGTGGCAGTGTGAAAAGGTTTTGTACTTTGGAATTAATTACTGACTAATTAATGCCGGTATGGCCATCGGTTCGAATCCCTAAGGGAGAAAGAAAAAGGAGAGACTCTGCACACAGGGAAGTCGTATCCAGATTTTTCACTATTTATTTCCCTCCTCTCATTTTAAAGAATGCTAGTCAACTATAATGCACTGTGCGCAGAAAACAATGCAATCCGTCATTTTCTCTGCCAGACAAAATGGCGGTTTTGTGGGTGAAGTTTAGAATCCATTTCCATCAGTCTTGTTATTCAACCTAGACGTTTTATAACCATCAAGATATAATGATAAGTAGTTATTTTATGCTTTTCGTGAGATTTAATAAATTTTGGTAACGAATCTAAGGTAAATTTGATATGTAAACAGTCATATAGGCGCGAAGTTCATGGTAGTTGACTAGGATTCTTTAATTCTTTCGTTCTTTATCTGGATACTAACTACCAGCTCCGAATTTCGTGAACACTGACCAAACAATCTCGGGCTTCCACTGAAGAAAAAAAAAGGCGTCATCAGCCGTCATTTATTGCTAAATACTAACCAAATATTTTTTCTATCTAGATAACCAAAACACACGAGTTTGTATTGAGCGTTATTACCTACATAGGATGTGCATTGTCCTTATTTGGTTCTGTGGCTGCTATTGCAATACTTGTGGTACTGACGTAAGTACACCGCCATTTCTTAAAGTGTCTATATCGTCTCAGACTTTAACAGCTGAGCAAACAACTAATCACGCAAAGCATTGTTGGTCAAAACATCTGGCCTTTCACTCTTTGTTTTGAAAATCATTTTTCGAGTGAGTGGTTTTTAGATAAATCGCAGATAAAATATCCAATATCACTCTGATTAAGGGATTTGGACTTATCTGAGACTTAAAGTGTATAATTTGGATTCAATTGTCACTAGTTTTTAGGTCGGTAGAGAAATGATCTTGAGCCCAAGGACCGACGTAAAATATCACAACGGACTGTGATTGGTTAGATAAGGTTAAAAATAAATGCCATTCAGCTGCCGTTTAGTTTCATCATGTTATCTCCGCTACCCTTACATCTTTCACTTCCACCACCACTACCATGGCCACTTATGTTCTTTACACGTATTTTGGATTTTTTTAGCAGAGGGCTTCATTCAGACCGTAACATCATCCACGCCAACCTGTTAATATCCATTGCTATATCTCAAACAGTTTTCTTGGCTGGTGTCGAACAAACTCAAGATAGGGTAGGTAACAAAATAAAAATTAAAAAACATCCGTTTTCTTTTCCCCTCGAGTATGCTATTCACAGTAAAAATACCACTGTCTCCCTTGACTACAGATTCACTTACGCTGGGTTAGCCTCGATTTTGCGTGGAATATTCAAAGTGTTTGTTTTGTTGAAGTTGTGCATTCTTCACTTTATTGTTGGTATTTGTGGATGTTTTGACATTGAAATGAGGCTAACCCTGAGTAAATGAGTCTGTAGTCAATGAACACAGCGGTATTTTACGAATTCAAAAAAGGCTGATTGTCCTATTTCATTATGACGTCAATTGATGATGAAAACATTCTTTTGTTTTAACGCTAAGAATCATGATCGTGAAAGGGGGAGAAAACAGCAGCAGCAAAAAGAAAATTGACAAAAATTGTATATTTTAACTTAGAAAAGCAGTAACTGCCACCAAATACCGTATAGTTACACTATTTCAAAAAAGGCTCGCATTAAGGCTCGCAACTTATCCATTACGCATACTATTTCAAAAAAGGTTAGTGAAGGTTTTGTTGCTTGTTGCATGTTGCATCCCAAGCCCAAAATGCAGTATGGGAGATGTGAATTCAGGCAGCGAAAGTTCATAACAATATGTTATTATTTCCTCAAATTTTGTCTGCAGGTTTTTCCAGCATATTTTCTTCTGTGCTGACATTATTTACATATGAATATGATACATTTCAAGCTTGTTAAGCATCATGCAACATGCAGCATGTAAAAAGCAACATGCAACAAGCAACAAAACCTTCTCCAACCATTTTTGGATAACTATATATTGTAAGATAAACACAGGGTTATAAAATGTTTGAAAACTAGACATAACGGAGCTATTTATTCAGGTGCAGAGTTTAATTTATCCAAATTCTTGTTGTTCTTCGCTATTGTGCCCTTGTCCCCTCAAAGTGAAATCCTGGGGGACTTCGATTTCAAAGTGAAGGCCATGCTATTCGTAACTTTTAGGGGTTAATTTTCATTATTTGGTACCTTTTAGGGCGTTCAAACGAAAAACTAACTAAATGCTGTAAAATTAGCGTCATTTGGTGCCGTTTAGGGGTGAAACTTGCGATTGTTTATGACTTTGAGAAAGAGAATTCTGGTACCTTTTAGTGGCCATTTTCAACATTTCCACGAGCATCATCGCCCTTCCATGTGTGGGAGTAAAATAGGGCAGTAACAGTTTAATTTCTAGATCTTTGTTATTCTTACTTTTTAAATTAAAGTTTGCTATTGTTTTCTATTATTAATCCAGACTCGCTGCAAGTTTACCGCCATCATGTTGCATTATTTCTACTTGGTATCTTTCGCTTGGATGCTTTGTGAAGGGTTTCATCTTTATGCCATGGTCATCAAAGTATTCAACTTGACTTCTCGTGTCTACCACTATGTTGCATTTGCCTGGGGTATGTTACTACTATTATTATAATCACTTTAACCAGTAGCAGTCACAGCAGAGAGAGAGAGAGAGAGAGAGAGAGAGAGAGAGAGAGAGAAGAGAGAGAGAGAGAGAGAGAGAGAGAGAGAGAGAGAGAGAGAGAGAGAGAGAGAGAGAAAGGAAAGCAAACTACGAAGGCAGTAACTATACCTCGAAATAAAATGTTGTATATTATTTTGTCTTCACTAGTTTGTTATTTTAAAGTTTTCCCGTCTTGATTATTTTATTAATTCAATAATGATATAATTTGCTTTACATTTTTAAAACATTTCTAAGCTGCATAAAATAGGTGTGGGGGTGGGACATGGTGGTTGGTTATGTTGGAGGGGTATTAAAGGGTCACAATTTTTCTCATTTTTTCTGTAACCATTTTCTCAATAGATTATTGTATTTTTTATCGTGTTTCGCTCATATTCACAGGCATCCCTGCGTTTATCGTTCTGATAACAGCTGTATGTCGATTTAAGGAGTATGGAACACCATCAAGGTAGCTAATGCTAATACAGAAGTTACTGTAAAATTTTCTGCAATGCAAAAAAATATTTTTCTTTTTTTTCTGATGGTACTATTTTCATCTTCTCTATTGCTGGGGTATATAGACCCCCTGCAGCACTTCGGGATGCAGGTCAATTTTGAGTATAAAACAATAGATTTCCGATTTTCAGGAGATTGGAATTCTTTTCTTTTTGTCTTCCACTGCGCATGCTTTGACGTTAAGCTTAAGGGGCGTATGTTCTTAAACAAAGCACTCATGCACATCAAGCTCCGTCTCTTGATCATCAATATACAATGCAGCTCAATTTGAAGAGCAAAATAATAGGTTCAAACCCTAAGGAGATTGAAATTATTGTTTTGTCCCCTAGATTGAGCTTCTTTGACGTCAGATGCAAGGGGTCTATTGTAGATACTAATACAGGGATATTTTAATATTTTTTTTAACAGTTGCTGGATATCTACAGAGTATTATACACTTCTTGCTTTCATCTTGCCTGTCGCTATTACGCTATTGGTATGAATATCTAAGATGAATATTAAGGAAGTAAGGGGAGGAAGGAAGGAGGGTAGGAGGGAAAGAGGGAAAGAGGGAAGGAGGGAAGGAGGGAAGGAGGAAAGGAGGGAAGGAGGAAAGGAGGGAAGGAGGGAGAAAAGGAGGGAGAAAAGGAGGGAGGGAGGGGGGGGGGGGGGGAGATTTAAGAGTAGAAAAATGAACGAAAAATCATTTTGAAAATGCGGAAAAAAATTTTTTCCTTTAGTTTGATCGAGATAGGCGCAAATCTACGTGACTGAAAGCCCAAAGGTCTAGGATGAGGATTTTTACTTGGTATTGATAACAGAAGAACACGGAGAAAAACAATATGCACAGGATTAGGCGCACTACTCACACAAAACCCACGACGATAGTGGAATGAGCTAGCACATACCACTTTTGCTCCAAATTTGAAGAATTTGTCAGAAGTGATAAATGGCAATTTTCATTCACTCAAGTTATTTTGCGTTTGATTTGTGACCTTGTCTTTCAGTTGTTATCTTAACCTAGCTTTTACCGGATTTTTTTTCTACCCTTCAGATTAACATAGTGATTCTCTGCCTTGTGATGAGAGAGATATGCAAACTACACGTCTCTGAGAGCTCGCACATCAAGAAAATGATTAAGTAAGTGAGTTATGATGTCATCCAGCATGGCGGATAGACCTATAGTGAACATCATCCAACATGGCTGCCACTTTGTTTCACTTAGGAATGACTACAAACCACCTTTAGTGAATATCATCCAACATGGTTGCCACTTTTATTCCCTTAGGAATGATTACAAACCACCCATAGTGAACATTATCCAACATGGCTGCCACTTTTATTCCCTTAGGAATGACTACAAACCACCTTTAGTGAATATCATCCAACATGACTGCCACTTTTATTCCCTTAGGAATGACTACAAACCACCTTTAGTGAATATCATCCAACATGGTTGCCACTTTTATTTCCATAGGAATGATTACAAACCACCTTTAGTGAATATCATCCAACATGGTTGCCACTTTTATTCCATTAGGAATGACTACAAACCGCCTATAGTGAATATCATCCAACATGGCCGTCATTTTTTACGTTACATCTTGTTTTTGTATTGTAGCTCAACCTTCAAGACTGTAGCAGTTTTATTTCCATTGCTAGGCATCACATGGATATTTGGCCTGCTACTCTTTGTTACTCAACAAATTATGTTTCAATATTTATTTGCAGTTTTCAACTCATTACAGGTCAGTTTGGCTAACTACACGCTTACAGGGGGGAAATCACTAGTAAAGTCTATCTATATCTATATCGTGATCCTTCATATTGCTAACTGGACTAAATATAGCTCGTACTGTAATAGCTTGATGCAGTAACCCCAGCAAAGAAATATGGACACGGGGAAGAGAGATTTCCTAGAAGTCCGAAAATAATTTTGAAAATCAGTTTTCATAACTAATTTCTTTTTTTCTTTTAGGGTTTTTTCATTTTTGTTCTTCACTGCTTGTTCAATTCAGAGGTAAGTCTGAAGTCGACCTTTGAATATTAATCATATTTTTTAGCTGTCATTAATGCTACCTTCTGTTTCCTTTGCTAGATTCGCAAGAACTTTAAGCGCAAGAAAGAAGTCTGGAAATCACTAAGAGCCTTTGAAAACGTTCGCAGGAGAATTGCTATCTCTATAATCCCAGTGCGCTCACCCGTTACCAAGGCAACCACGGCTAGCAACGAAAGAGCAGAGACGTTTGAGGTGAGGCTCTTTTGATTTTGAAATGCCTTGTTTTACCAGTATTGATATTCCTTTCCTTTTTTAACAGAAATCCTCGTGAAGACAAACAAGTTAGTACGTACTCTTTCGGGCGTCCATCAATGCAAATTAAATATAAATAATTACTGCTGTAGGCTGGGGGGCTCATTACTATCCAGTGTGTGGGAGAGGAATGCTGGTCAAGGCCATGGGCGTAATTAAAGAGGACCCAGGAATCGGTGGGGGGGGGGGGGGGGGGGGGTATAAAATAAGTAAAACAAAAAACAAACAAACTATTACTTATCAAAAATTTAGGCACATGTACCCCCGTCCCTACGCTAGTGTCCCTATCTGTTAAGCGTCCTTGAATCTTGAGTTTTTAGTTGATTTGCAAGGAAAATTTTCATAGCCCCTCTGTTGAATCTACACATACATGCCTTTGATAGACATTCATTGATTTCAGCTTTGTATTACCACAATTTATATTCTATCTATAGACCCCTTGCAGCACGTCGGAATGCAGCTCAATTTGGAGGGCAAAACAATTATCAGGAGATTGAAATTCTTTTGTTCTGTCATCCAAATTGAGCTGATTTAACGTCACGTGAAACTATAACTAGGGTAGCAGACGGTTGCATGTAGTTTTTGTTTTTTGTATTTTCTGATGAGTGATTTTGACTCGCTAAACGGGTCTATATTGACGGCTTGGCGACTACGGTCCATACGGAATATATTTGCTCCCAACTAGCTGTCAAAAATAACCAGTTGGCGGCTCAAAAACGCAATAGACCCAACCTTGGGATCAAAATGAGAAATACATTTACATATAAAATGATTTCAATCCTCAAGGGACGGGATTAGGGTAAGGGAGTATATAAGTTGTAAAAAGTCGCTTTTCAAAAGAAACCCATTGTAGAATCTTTTTGTGTTTTCCTGATATTATCTAATCCGTGTTCAAGTATCAAAGCATCACACAGCTACACATTATCTTATGTAAATTGTATTGCAAAATCCATGTACAGTAGTTAGATTGTTTGTCATCATTTCCAAGAGAATGAAATAGCAAAATAATATGGCCGCCTTGTTGGATGATTTAGAAAAGATAGTAATTATTGACAACACAACAAGGATGGTGGTTAGCAACAAGGAATTAAATATATTTTAAACATAGTAATAAATTATATAATGGGAATGGTCAATGTTTAGCGTACGTATATCTGGTTCTAGGTGCACGTGGTAGGTTGCTTTAAAGCACGAAAGAAGCTTAAGGGCTCGTTCACACGGGCAATTTTTGCGGCGATTTGAGGTGCGATTCTTGAGGCGATTTGACGTGCTCCGGACTTTTACGGTGTTGGGAAATCGCGCGTTTGAACGACCGGTGATTTCGCTGCGGCTTTGAACATGTTCAAATTGAACTGCGGTTTATCTGCGCCGTTAAATGGCACCTCACAGTCGCCCGTCTGAACGGGCCTTAAGAATCGCACGAGGCGTAGCCTAGTGCGACTCTAACTTTTTGATTGCTTAAGCAATCTCCCAAGTGCATCCAAAACGGAATATACGCACAGCTAAGCACTGACCATTGCTTTTATAATATAGCTGCTCGTTTCATGCAGAGGACTGAAGGCTCGAAGCCTCTTTCCAACTTAACGCGCGCAGAAAATTAGGTGAGAAAATTCAAAATTTCCTTGTACCTTGATAGAGGGTGTGAATGGGGTTTACAGTTAACTGACAATAACGCAGCGCGGCTAATGCGTCACGGAAATATGACCCCCTCAGACAAGAGTCACATACATTCTCTATAAAGCTGGCTACAGTTATTTTCAACGATTATGGTTTTTTTTCTTTTGAAATAAAATTTAAATACTTTCATGTTGTTTTTATATTTATTCTTTACAGCTTTTTGGGCAGTTTTTTGTTAAATCTCGGGGTTTTGAAATTAGCAGCCCTGTCACTGATTTCATTTCATATTTCTTATGGGTTTATTATAAAAGGGTCATAAAAAGCTCAATAAGCATATAGTTCTAAGAGTGGTTTATTTATTTTCTATACCTTTGGGTACCTTGTTTGTCCAGGACTTGCTTGATGTGTTTTTAGGTGGTAAACATTCAACATCAGTACTATTACCGTGTTTGAGCATGTTTGGATGAAAATTTACTGAGTGGCAAGCTTTTGAAAGTCGCAAAAATATGTATGTGGATTGAATGCGGCGTCCCAAAAAAACATAGTGAAATTAATTCTCACTTATTTTTACGATTTGGTTAAAGCCTGCTAATTAGCCAGTATTTGCCTAACTATTCTGAAACTTGATGAACTTAATAATCTTAGTGTGGTTTTTCATGTTTTTTTTATTTTTTATTTATTTTTAACGAGATTGATATTTCTGCACTCGTTCATAGGCTTGGAACGTTGTCAAGAGAATCCTTCCATACTGTAACGGGAGATGATTTGTTAATATCCTGGATTATGCTGACCATTCTTCCATCATACAGACCAAAGACTCCTCCTTGAAAAATGAAAAATACTTTCAGCAGCAGCATCAGTATCACCATCAATAACAAAATCATTACCCACCATTACGAGCCTTAACCGGTGCAACATGCAAATTACTGTTTATAATCACCTGATTTTATTATTCATCCTAGCTGTACGAAAAACTTAGCGTAAAAAAATATTGTTATTGTAAATAGAGTGGCCCTCGCCCCAGTCTTAAAAGTCGTATATTCGCGGAATTCGAGGAGATTGAAATTGAGAGATTATGGTAAAGATTCGCTTTAATTTTTTTACTTTTTTAATTTATTAAGTACTTCAATTCTAACTCTTTCTCTCCAAATTCTTCATGAAAATGAGTGTTTTAGTATTGGTAAGATACTTGGAGCTAGGGCTGTGTGCCAAAGCATCGAAGCGCGTTGTGATTGGTCAGCTCGTGCGTAGACCAGAAACCTGATAAATGCTATCATCATTTTGCTCACCCGTATGAAGGTACAGCACTCTTCGACCTTGGAATCTTGACGGGTTATTATTCATTTCGCTCAACATTCCACGAACTGATTTGATAGTATATACTGGGTCTAGCAAGATGCCAGTGGTAGATGATATATGAACTATGTCTTCTGGAAGCGAAAAAACAAGGAATGTATATAATTCCAGATTGTCTTTCTTTTTGTTTCTTTTTGGGATAGTAATAGAACCTTTTCGAATTTGGCGTCTATGACGTCAAACGTGGAGAATGAGAATGTCCCGGATGTCGAAACCCAATGATTTCCACTAGCAGCATCCGGGACTAGAATGCCCCGGATTTCAATACACAATCATTATCACTCATAACATCCGGGACCTTCTAGGACTCCTCGTTAGACGTCATAGACGTCATATTCGAAAAGGGTCTATTAGCCATGTTTGCCTGTTTGTTTTGCAAGGGTTTGACATATTGAAACGATTTTACAAATAAAACAGAAAATCAGAAGGCAAACAGACAAATTATCCGAAGCAAGAAGGAATAGGTAAAATACATACGCACATAAATAAAAACATGCCAAAAAAAAAGAAAAAAAAATCAATAAAATACAATTCAAAAGCATTACCTAATTCTTCCTTTGTTGAGAGACCATACCCAGCACCTTGGTATCCATCAACAACGTCTACAATCTCTTCGGAACGGACACTTAGTCCAAGGGCGTCGAGGTGTTGCTGAATACGTTGGTAATAGAAAGCGGCGTTTCTCCCAGCACAAAGAGCATGGCACCTTAATAAAAATAAGTGGCATGGTAATCTTTGAAAAATAGCGTTACAGGTTTTTGTGCGCGTGTGTAGCCTTTGAATTATCCGGAGGCATCTTCCGTTGTATCTTTCCTCTTTTTCTGGAAGAGGCAAATCGAAAAAAGGCTAAGGTTGCTAAAAAGAATCAATTTTGAAATTAAAGGACACTGCACTGCATCTTCAAACTGCACCACAGATAAATCTTTAGGCAAACTAAAATATTTTTCTATATGATTTGCGTGTGGGCTTCGAAACCAACAGCGATCGATGATATATATATATATATATATATATATATATATATATATATATATATATATATATATATATATAGATTATAGATTGTAGATAGATCAAGGACAAGACATCACTTTTGCTGTTACTCGGAGTTTCACGCTTACGCGATCTTCAGACAGTCTTTAATAAAGAATAATCCATACTGTAATCTATATATAGCTGAGGCGCTATAATATAATCTATTGTTGTGGCCTATAATTGGAGTATTGTTATGTATTTACAATAGTGTTATTCAGTGTTCTATCAAGGTGAGATAATTTACGTTATCCGGCTTAAGTAATATTTGTTTTCGTGGCGGCATTTTGGAATAAGTTCTATATACATAAAAGTTATTTCCGTCCTCACAAATGCAGGGAAAATTCCTCATTGAGTGAGAAGTTCATAAATCATTATCAGCTCTTTGAGTAATCATCAGTGTTTTCAATAATGTAATCAAAACGTCCAGTTGTTCGATGCTATATAGTGTATAATATAGCGCTGGCAATCAACTCCACGCTAGTCACGCTTCTTTACTTTGAATCGCGCGCGAAATCATTCCCACAATGCACCCGCTTTAGTTATATACTTCGCTTAGGTGGATCAGAATTTCTGCATATCGCTGTATATATATATGAATAATAATGACAAACGTACCTGGAAGACATCAACGACAGCAACGTGGCAGAGCGACAACAAAAACAACAAATTGAGCAACAGAAACAGTAGCAGCAGCAACAACATCAGCAGCAGACACAACAACACCAACAACAAAAGGAGCAACGAAGCAGCAAAAACAGCAGCAGCAGCTATAACAACAACAAAAACAAAAACAGCAACGGCAGCAACAGCAATAACATCAGAACAACAGCAGCTTCAACAACGCAGCAACAACAGCAGTAGCAACTACAAAAGCGACAGCAACAACATCAGAAGCAACAACAGCAGCAACAATAACAATAACAATATCAACAGTAAGTGTAAGTGTAAGTGTAATGTAAGTGTAAAAAAAAAAAACTAGAAAAAAATCAATAAAATATGAAAAAAAAAATTATATATATATATATATACACCTACTTGCAAAAACGTTGTCATACAACATTTGAACATTTGTAGTTTCAAGATTAGGAATAAATTAAAAGTACAAAAGAAAGAGTTCTGCTTCAATGATCTTCTTTTGTACTTTTAATTTATTCCTAATCCACTAAACTACAAACGCTCAAATGTTGTATGACAACGTTCTTGCAAGTAGGTGTATGTACATCAATAGCAACATATATACAAAAAACAGACATACTTTAACTTTGATCCGGTAAGATAATTCCCAATCGCTATTCCTGCTGCTGTTCCCGAACTAGCAATAGACATTAGAATATCATCATAATCGTCAAGAATATTCTAAACCAAAATAACAACAATAAAAACACGATAAACCGTAAGTGAAGCTTATTTTGGTCAGTGAAAGGGGAGATGTCTTATCCTCAGCTACCTGTGTCTCATCTCAAGAAAATAAAGTATAACAAAATATAATAAACTTCAAAATGGGTTAAAATGAACAATTAACTTGCAAGGCGTTTGTGGTTTGTATACTGCACACAGTTAAGTGCACATAACCTTTTTTTCAATGCCTTCAATACTGATGAAGTAAATAGTGGAATGTTAAAATAATTCTTGATTTGAGTTATGCGTCTTTAAGATATGAAGGTTTATACTTCCAATATGTTAATGAGTGTGACGTCTACTAAGATATTTTAGTGTATTTGTTGTAACTAGTAATACTAAACACTGGCCGTTTTGAGAAAAAAAAATTGAAATATCTTTTATGTAAACCACGAGTAAAATAAGGATGCTTTTTAAATACTGTTTGTGTGCACCAGATCAATTTTGTATATTTAATGAAGCCTTAGTAGACGCCACAGTCATTCAATTGGAAGTATGAACCTTCATATCTTAAAGACGCATCACTCAAATCAAGAAATATTTTACTATCCGACTATTCACTTTTTTTAAATTTAAACATAATTTTTCTCTGTGCTCTCTTCAAGAGCCGATAAATGGCTCATCGAGGAAGATCATACTATTCACTTCATGTAGAATCAGTATTGAAGCCTTTGAAAAAAAGGTTATGTGCACTTTAAAAGTTGCAAGCAGTATGAAGCTGCAGGGTCGAAGATAAAGGATCGTTTTGTTAAAGTTTCACACCTGTTGTATCAGCTCCTGAAAAGCAGTTATGTCCCCAAAAAGTCCAACCAAATTAGTCCCTCCAACAGGAATGAGATATGGTGATATGCCCTTTTCGCTCCTGATAATAGACAAGTGGTATTTCACGAGTTTGTGTAGCACATGAGTTTCTATCTATATAAGAACTTCTAGTCATTATCAGTCAGGTTAAAGAAAACGGTAGAATACAGTGACGACACACAGCTATTTCAAAAAGGGTTGGTGAAGGTTTTGTTACTTGTTGCATTTGGCATACCAAGCCCGAAATGCAGTATGGGAGATGAGATTTCAAGCAGCGAAAGGTCACAACCATCATATGAAATTTTTCAAACTTTGTCTGCGAGTTTTTCCCGCGTATTTTCTTCTGTGCTGACATTATTTACAAATCAATAGAATACATTCCAAGCTTGGTAAGCAGGATGCAAGATGCAACAAGTAACATACAACATGCAACAAAACCTTCACCAACCTTTTTTGAAATAGCTGTATTTTCGCTACATACTTTAATTTTTCAGCCATTCTTTCCATTCTATGTTTTAACCCTGGTAAGTAATCTTCATATGGTACAAGGACAATTTTTGCTCCCACGAGTCGATTGAGAAGACAATTGCCAGGTAATCCGGAAATTGACAAATCCTACAAACGTTAAAAACTTGAGTAGTTTCAAGAAATGTGAAAACCTCCTCGATCTCTTGATGGGGTTGCTATGTGGAATTCAACTTGCGAGGTGAATATGAGAGGGTTGACGCTCAGTTGCTAGTCTCGTCCATTGAACAGTATGATTTTCAAGATACGTACTTTCTTATCACATTGCATGTATAGCTAGATTTTGCCAATCACGGGTTATTAAAATAGTCCCAAAGAAAAGCCAGAATTTGTTATCATAAAAACTAGCGATAATAGACTTGAATAAAAATGTTTACCAAAAGCTACGTTAATTATTAAAAGCCAGGAATTATCAGTAGTTTGATTGTCTGAAGCCAAAAATTCAGACCTGGAATCTTTTGGTTAATTTATTTGGCCTCAATAATGCATGAAAAGCGTTGTTAAACTTACATTACAATTAAATTTACATTTACCTCTTCCTTGTGTCTCAGAAATAAATAACAGTCCAGCCCAAGCTCTTTTGCCGCTACTGCAGTTGTCCGACAAAGATTCGATTGCACGTCCCCACAAGTGAATACTGTGTCACAGTTCTTGATCAAAGCATCAGCCAATAGAAACTCTAGCTTTCTTACCTTTTGAATGAAACGAAACAACATTATGCATCATCATCACCAATAATTTGGTTGGCAACTTTTGTGTTATTGCTGGGTTTTAAAAATACACCAGTTTCACATTCAACAGGCTTTTGTCTTTAAAAGCTGACTTATAAAGGAGGATAAGCTTGTGCAAATGATTCAGTGAGTTTTAAAAATAGAGGTTTGCATCGAATGCGAAAGTCTTTGAATTTCATTATCTGCTTTAAATGGTGATCAAACACTGATCGATCAAAATTTGCAGTCAACCAGAAAGAATTTCATAGAAAACTTTCGATTCAGCTGATGAACATTTTGCAAGAGGCAGGAGGCAGGAAGTGACGTCAAATGAAACCAAGCAACAAGCTGAAATGAATTCCCCTACTTGAGTCTCCCTGGGGACATTAATTGTTACTGGTTTATTTCAATGTACTTGTAGAATTTTTACATTTATAGCATGGAAAACTCCTGATATTTCATCATCTCTCAGAATTTCCATCAGATCCTTGCTTCTTCTATTTGATTATAGATGTACTATTATTTTCGATAATGGAGAGAAGAAAAGAAGGGAAGATCAGACTATATGTGTTTAATCCTGACCCTATCCACCCATGTTGTGATATTTCACTAGGAGTCTGTAACATGTACATACAATACCTTGTTGCCAGATAGCGTACAGCCTGTCATGTCATCCCTTTTGATGGACAAACTAAAGTTGCTTGGTAGGCCAGGAGGATGCCAGGGTTGAATTGGGGTATTTCTTTGTGCCAGCTGGTAAAAAAAACAAAAAAACAATCAACTAAACCCGGCTTAAGCTAAACGGTATTCGTCATCACCACCGCCACTAACTATCATTATCACCCACCACTACCTACCCCACTAACACTACAATGAACAAGTTAATATTAATATGATTTTCTCACATACATACTTCCTAACACGACCCAGTAATCTGATAGTCCTTTTCAGAGTACCGTGCGCCATCTTGAAAGGTAGCCGTGCCTTTGCATCAAGGCCGAGACGAACAGTGAACTTGCAATGATAGAGACATGTGAATAATTGTCCAAGGTGTTAAAAAAATTCTCTATCATTGCAAGCTCACCGTTTGCGTCGCGGCTTCGATGCAAAGCCGGGCACGGCTATCTTACATGATGGCGAAGGGAACTCTGAAAGGGACTATTACTAAAGTTTACCAAACACTATCAAGTAGCCGGTTATATTCTTAATTAGTAGCAGAGCTAGCCAAAAAGGAAAAGCTGTTCAATTAGAAGGTTACTTTAGAAAAACGCTGAAAAGAACGGTATAATTTCAGTTTATGAATATAATACGCGAGTATTGCTTATTATTTTTATTTTATAGCTGAGATAGTGCAACGTGCGCTCTGATTAGTCAAGAACTCACTATAACACTGTTCTCCGACACGCGTAAAAAACGTCTGCGCATGCTCTAAGTCCGTATGCAAATTAGTCGAAAGCGTCTTCGTGCTATTGTAAAAAATATTCAAATTTGACTTTCACACTTGCCTGAAGAATAGTCTTTACAAAATGCTAAAACTTAAGATCAGTTCTTGAAACTTAAGGCTAATTCTTTCATATTGTCTTTATTAACACATTATCTTGGTCTCATAAAAGTATACCCACGAAATTTTGTGTATACTCGGAGAAAACAAGCATTCATTTTCTCACTAAAACTCTATAAATTATTGGAAAGCGTGCTGAAATCCACGCATGCGCAAACGTTTTTCTCTAGTGTCCTGTTCTCCTTTAAGTTCATCCTTCTTCAATATTCCAACTTATCCTTGCAGTCTACTAATAACCCCGACGATCCAGGCTGCTAATACAGAAGTGTATTTATATTTATATTTATATTTATATTTTATAATTATTTATATTTATATTTTTTACAATTATCACTCCCGTCGGCGCTCTTCCGTGAGGTTCGCCCCACACACATTACCACTACATTCTATATTTACATCATACAACACTCAACTCACATGATTTTTACGGAGAGAGGAAAACCAAAGAACCTGGATAAAAAAACCCTCGTGGGTTTTTCAAGGGAGAGAACAACACTTCTCAAACTCATTAATAATTCATGACTTTATGGTCCAGTGATATGCTTCTTTTAGGGTCCCGTGCATACGCTTAGATACCTTGATCCAACACTGGATGCTAATTATCCAATTCCATGGACTTAGCATAAAATAATTAGCATAAAATTAATTTTTCATTCATTCTATTACACTTCACTCTCTCTCTTTTTTCCTCCTTTTTTACTTATCTTGTCTATTTTTTACTTACCTATTTACCTATATATTTGCCTAACATTTTATTTTTATTATATCTTGGAAGTCCTGGGGCTCGAACTGGGAACCTCTGGCATGAAATTCTAGTGCATTACCAACTAAGCTAATAATGAATTCGTTGATAGTTTTGGGTTGATTTCATATTTTATTGATGTTTTCCTTATAGGTTGATCACTAATTCTCTCCCAGGGGGCTTATATAGTAAATGAAGTGTTTGGTACCACATTCAAATCGACATAATAAGACTAATGAATCATTGTTTTCAGACTTCAATGATGATTCACTGTTCGGAACAATTACAGCCAAACTGATGTTATCTTTTTGAAGTCATGGATTATTGATTTGTTTGAGAAGCCAGATCAAAAACTCGTGTTTCGTGTTTCATCAGGGGACTCCAAATACCTCGAAACAGATGAAAGCACTCGGCCTGCGGCCTCGTGCTTTCATCAGTTTCTCGGTATTTGGATCCCCTGATGAAACACTCGCACTCGTATTTGATCTATTACATCAAACAAACTCAACTCACATATGATCCAGCCCGAGCCGGGGCTCGAACTCCGACCACAGCGGTGAGAGGCGAGCGGTAAACCACTACGCCACCCATGCCAGTATGCCAGTATGTGTCCAATGTAATCCTGCACGTAGTGTTCTCAGACCTTAATCTTGTTGTTTGTAGACTTTTTGTTTTGTTATTATAAGCAATAGCATGACTTGAGGGTGATTAGTGATTAAATGTCCCCGAAAGCCGAGGGAGGTTTTGTTGAAGTCCCCACGCCGAAGGCGGAGGGACTTTAACTAAACCTCCCGAGGCTTGAGGGGACATTTAATCACTAATCACCCGAAATTTCATGCTATTAGTTTGTAATATTATGATTACCGAGGAATAAAACTGCTCTTAGGAAATATGTTAGCTTTCGTACGATGCATAAATTACAAAATTTTACAAAGCTGTTGATATGCGGCATACTTAAGGGATTTCGCCTTTGTTAAATGCGACAATGGCGAATTGAACCAGCATTCATTCATTCGTGGTGCTTTATTCTAATTCACTTTGGTTGGCCTAGAGCGGTATTAATGAAGTGTTTTCAAACCGTCTTGATTACGTCACAAATAGTAAGAAAAATTCTCTGCTAGTCAACGTATGTGCAAAGATTATTCAAATGGATCCCACAAGTGCTGGGGTGTTCAATAGTGTGTAGTCCAGAGTCATTGCGCAAAATTTCGATTGGGTCAATGCGACCTAGCCATGGTCCCGGTGATTGTCATATGAGGACCATGCCTCATGAATAGTGATGAGGGATATTTAGACTAAATATCCCTCATGATTATATTCATGAGGGATATTTAGTCTAAATATCCCTCATGATTATATTCATGAGGGATATTTAGTCTAAATATCCCTCATGATTATATTCATGAGGGATATTTAGTCTAAATATCCCTCATGATTATATTCATGAGGGATATTTAGTCTAAATATCCCTCATGATTATATTCATGAGGGATATTTAGTCTAAATATCCCTCATCACTATTCATCCAGGGGGATGTTAGACCTTAAACAGCCCTCTGGAAACAATGGATCCCGAGGTAATCATGATATTACTAAGCTAGTCATCATAAAATGATCCATGTAATCGGGTCCGCAGTGATATTGGCTTAAGCCGATGTTACACGAGGCGATTTGCAACGACGATTTTTCGCGATACGCCGCTGCACGAAATGTTCGATTAAAATGTTCTACTTAGATTGAAGTTTATGAAAATGTAAAATTTAAAGAAATCGACATTACGATAGCGGCGATAAAGACCTTAACTTTTGTTTGAAAGTTTACTTCAAGAAATGATATGTCCGACGTCATGCAAGGGGTTTTATAGTCTACTGATCATAAACAACTTTAGGATATGAATTTGCATATTCATATCAGGTTCAAAAGAATCAATTAAATAATGCCATGATTATTATTACGGTTATTATTTTAATATTTTAAAAATTGTGAGCAATATATACTAAAATTTATTTAAAAAAATATTCTAAAAGCTAATTTGAGATAAAAGTTAGTTTGACTGAAAACTGAAATCCATGTTAGAGTTGAATGCAAATCAGTGAGGACGGTAATTTTCTTAATTATTGTGGTCTTGTCATTATTGTTTCATCTTTTGTTAACTGAATTTATAGATTTTCCTTTCCCACATAGACAATAAACAATAGGCAGTTGGGATGAACTCAAGTTATTTTCTAAAGAATTTCAGTTTGAGGTATTACGAATTTTAACTACATAATGATAAAACAGATATAAAGACTTTTGAATCTCTAGCCAAGCGAAGAACTAGATAATTATGCATCTTTGATTTTCGACTTGAAAGCACAAAAAAAAAAAAAAACAGACTACATTTTTTTAAACTGGAATCACTTTAGAATACATAAGAAACTGAATCAACCCGTGCCTTAGATTTATCTTTGAAGTGATGATTATTCAAGCCCATTATGATCTGATCAGTAAAATGTAGTTTTTCCACTTCATATCCAGCATCAGTCTAATGCCTACTTCTTTAAATTTACCTTAACGTAATGAGTTGGTATGTTGTTGAGCGTTGAAGCCCACGATGGCGGTTCATACGTCTCTAACCTGTTCATTTTACTAAAACTTCTTCCGAGTAGAAATCAACTACGTATTATTCATCTCCGAGAATGTCATAAGAATTAACTATAAATTTCAACGAAACTTAAGTGCAAGTTACGGTTGGATTAATTGTGAATAATATGTTGCCATGCGAGAATAGTTCTGTCACGCAAACATTGAAACATGCAGAGGAGAACTGGGAAGGGTTAAGTAATGTTTGCAACATGAGCGGCCGTGTTGCATGGGTTTTTACAATCTCGAGCCGCAGGCGAGAGATTGTAAAGCCCATAAACCACGGACGCGAATGTTGTAAATGACTTGTGAAATTCAATAATAATAATTAACGAATATAATGATTTCTGAGGAATAGATTTCAAAAGCAGTGTTATTTAAGAAAATATAGTTTGATATTTTATAGGAGCATGCGTACAATGTTTTTTGACGTCACACATTGTTTGGTACGGGCATCCCACATTGGTTATTGTGCTTAGGTTAACAAAGCAAGATGCAGGGTGTATCTGATACAGAATACTAATATATCTATACAATCACAGTAGTTGTATCTTGATACACTCACTAGTTGTTGTATATTTTGATACAGATCACTAGTGATTGTATCAATTTAGATGACAATTGTTACTTGTGTTGTATGCAGCTTTACAGGCCATCCACGTGACTGGATTGCAAACATTTCATAGGTCAGAAAAATCATGAATTATTAATGAATTTTACAATATCATATATATACAATACAATACGATACTCTTTATTCACGTGATTAAAATTAAATTGGCTGTGAATGATGTGAATGGTAATGAAGCTTATACCATATTTCAAAGAAATGGTGAATACTATTCAGTTCAGGGCCAAAAGTTTAAGGGCCATAAACTGAAAGACCATTATAAGTACTAGATAATATTAATGTTTGGAATAAAAAATTAATTTCTTGTTGAGCATAACCCTCCTTGCGCAAATATCTAATTATGTAGTGTATGTTTGGATTATGTAACACTTCTTTGATATGCTCAACAAAGCGACAGTTACTTTGGAATTTAACTCCTAGAATTCTCGAACTACTACATTGTGGTATATTACATACAGGCTGAAATTCACTACTGCTATTGGCCTTACGAAAATAACTATTTCTTTACACTCTTAATTTTAGGGTTACTTTTCATTCCATACCGTTCAGAGCAAGTCATAAAGTTACGCATTCTTATCACTTTTGGTACCCTCATAATATTATTCAACATCGGTGAGACAATTGTCGTATCATCAGGCAAACTTACTATTGACGTCCAGGTCATTTAAAAACGTGGCAAAAAGATGGGGCCCACTTACCGACTGCCCTGAATAGTACCCTTATTGATATTACAATACAATACAATACAATAAACTTTATACTATACTTTATACTATACTTGATACTAAGCCAATTGCCCTCATATCCTAGTGACACTACTCGTTGTCAACGATTATACAAGAATCCCAACCCGGAGGCCAAAACAAGTCACATGTTAACATAAAAATACTTTCATCCTTTAGAGAAGGGAATAATTTTGTTTTGACCCCCAAGTTTGGGAATTAAGGGGTCTATAAGTTATAAAAATCGCTCTTCAAAAAACCTTATCAAGAATCTAGTCGTGTTTCCCTGATCTTATCGTGTTCAAGAATCCAAGCAGCACACAGCTCCACATTATCCTATGTAAATTTTATTGACAACATTCATAATGTACAGTATATAGATTGAAATGTGTATATGATCGTACCATACTATGAAATGTGCTCAGAAGAAGAAATTTCTGAGCCCCAGATATAAATAGTTTGTCATAATTCGCAATAGAACAACAACAACAACAACAACAACAACAACAAAACAAGGCTGCCATGTTGGTATTAGGAAAGAGACTAATCGCAAATCCCTTGTCCAAGACAGCCATGCAATATTGTAACCCAGCAATAGAGAGTTATGCCCAGTTCAGACTTCGAACTTTTGCAACTTCCAATGTTATTGCCTTTGAGTGCAGTGGCTAAGAAAACGCCAGAGATATACCATATTAGACATCAGCTCTTCTGCTTAGCGCCTGGAGATGATATGTGTTAAGTTTCGTCGACATACTTCTACTAGTTTAAGGGAAAACATCGCTCGACCTCAAAGGTAATTAGATTCGACGCGGCAAAAGTTCGACGTCTGAACTGGGTCTTAGAAATTCTAAAATATGTATATCTACATTACTTACCTATGGCTTTCCGCACCAGGAGGCGCATAAAGCGTATGTTATATATTAAAAGAAATTAAAGATATATAGACCCATTCGAAAAATGGCCGCTTTCAGTTGAAGTTCTTTTTACTATTACACATATATAAGTATATTACATTAAAAAAAAAATTTTTTTTACACATTTTCAAAATTTAATGCCTCAAAAAAACAAACCATGTCAATTGAAATAATATAAATAAGGATTCTGTTAAAAAAATTTGAGACAGAAAAAGTGATTATTTTAGGAGTTACTGCAGTGTAAAGTGTGTAAATGACAAAGCGAGGCTATTCAGTATTGGTTAGCAAAATCGTATCCTTATATCTGTAAATTCATTCCGTAATAACTCAAAAGAAAAAAAAATGCCACGGCAATGAAAGTTTTCCTGCTCACTCATTTTTGGAAGATCTTTCAGGTAAAAGTGATACTGATAAAAATTTTGATTGGTGAAGTTTACATAGAAAACTGAAAAATCGCCATTTTTAGAATCGGTGTATAAGATAAAATAATAAATTACATTAGACCTTTGTATTGTATAATAGTTATTGAAAATGCAATAAAATAAGTGCACTTCCGCTAAGGTGCTTAAGGACGTTTATTAGCATTGCTAACGCGCATCTTTTCTACGCATGATTTTAGTGCGCATGTGCTCATCAAGAAGACGCTATTTGATTGTTTTGATAAGCAAACTATCAAGAGAGTCTATTTTTTTCACTTCTAAAATTTAAAACTCTCATAGCTCTAAAAAAACGTTTATGTTCTCTTGTTCATCGATTCCCTTTATAATAAGAACTTTATTTGACACAGAATTCAGAAAGATTAAAACTTATGTACACTGACGCTGTGTTTAAAATAAACAATAATAAATATCTCAAGACAATTAAACATAATATTAAATATCATATAAAATATATATAATAATAATAATACGAATTTATCACTAAAATTGAAATTTATCAAATACAACTAATTAAATCGAATATATTCACGTATTAAAATGATTAATATTAAATAAGTGAGACTAGTAAATGACAAAGGCTTCCGGCTATACTACATGAAAGAAGAAAGAAAGACGAAGTCTTTCAGTGTGAGTGGGCTTAAAATCGTTCTTGTTCCATCTGGATTTAGCTTGGTTGTTCTTTAGTGATGGAACAATTACATCAGTTCTGTTGTAACCTCTTCATCAATTCCAGGGCTTCGTATCCTTTTCCCTGTTCTTCTGTATCGCGACTGGTTATTTTCTCTTTTGCAAGGCTCTCAAGATGTATGTAGCTATATTCTCTTCTTTGATATGGGTTGTATTGAAGAGATTCCTTGAAATAGTAAAACGCCAGGTCCTTTGAACATTTCTTAAGGAACATTCCATATTCTTTGTGGAAACAAGCTTGATAGTGATCTCTCAACTTCTCTAGGTTACCATACATTTCTCTGAATTTCTTTTCAGCTTCAAGTAACTTGGTGTCATCTCGATCATCAGCGTATCGATGCAAAAGCTTTAACACTTGCTCAAAAGTATCATCAGTGGTTTCTGCTGTCATTCCATCATTCAAACTTGATTTTGCACGTTTTTGGTGGTGAGAAGCAAGCATGGGACCATAATTGTTCAAAAAATTGGCATACCCTGTGTAGAAATGTGCTTTATTGGTTTCATCAAGTTCTCCAGAGTACGAAAACATTTCTTGAAAAAGGATTTTTTCAGCCTCAACGAGAGCAGTAATCTCTTTGGTCTTGTTGTACTTTTCTTGATACAGTCGGCTTAAATCCAAGGCTGATGTTATGTATTTTTTGTTGACGTCCCAGGACTCTCTAAGGCAATCTCTAGCTTCGACGAAAAGTTTCTCCTCGTTCGGTTTTATTTTGTACTTTTTCAGCAGAAGTTGACCAAGTTGTGAGCGTTCCTTATAAACTGCTTTACTTTTTCTTTCTTTTACAATTTTCTTGAGAATAACTTCAGCTTTTTCCAGTTTAGTTACCTGCTGCCCTCGTGTGGTGTTGATGTAAAATGTTGCAACATTTCTCATAACGCCATGGTTGGAGCTAGCAACCTTTTCTGCTTTCTCTGCATATTTCTCGCCACTAGCGCCATCGTCATATCTATTGATCTTGGCTAAAAGCAACGCATACTGAATCAGAGCTTTGCCATACATGACAGACAAGCCTGGACAATCTTTCAAAGTTTTAATAATCTCGTCCCAAAGCTGCTTGATTTCGTCCACTGTTGTATCCTGTTGGTCGACGTGTTTCTTTCTTACTTGATGTAATTGTTGCATAACAAAGACTTTTGTGAATTTGAACATTACGTTGTCAGGTCTTTCTGTTAAGGCTCTGTTAATACAGACCAGGGCTTCTTGAAAACTGCTCTCAGTGAAACCACTGTTGGCAATCGAGAAAGCTTTTTCAGCCATCACTTCTGGAATGTTATTGACGTCTCTTCCTCGAAGCATACGTTTCACTTTGTTGAACTTTTCCAATATTTGGTCTTGAGAAGAAGAATCTGAAGATTCCTCTTTCCACGTAAGCCAGGCCAGACAAGCAAGACCAACGATCTTCTCTTCTTTTGTCTTGGTTTTCTTTAGAGCCTTGTTGAAATATCGTCTCGCTTCGATGAAGGATTTCTCCTGCGTCTTATAGAAGCCCATCAAATTGTAAGATTCTACTTCAGTACCTTGGATGGTTTCTTCGATATGTTCTTCAAGGTTTTCGATATTCATTTGCACTGTACGACCAACATTTTGTAGCTGTAGTTGTTCCCATGTAAAGTGACATGGAAGACTCGCAAGCATCTGATAGATGTTGTACTTTGACATGCTTACAAGAACTAGTCTTATTCAGTTGTGTTTTGATTTTGTAATAGCGGATTTGTTCGACTCAGTTCTTCTTTTATAGTATTCAGAATATAAATATATCGCTTACGCAATTGTGTCGTCAATGGGAAAGTCCCCAGGATTTCTCAGAAATTAGCTGAAATATCCCCTACTTTACATGATATTCCCGAAAACATACAGTTAGCTCACTACCAAAACTCCTGTTTTGAATAATGTATGTGTAATTTTAGACTGCAAATCTAATATTAGACAAAATGTATTGATTGATACACAATCGATGTCTGAGAATATAGTTTGTTTTTTGGTTGCTTGATGCAATCGTGAATGTCCCCACAAATTCTCAGAAATTAAGTGGAATTCCTCCTAATTTGCATGATTTGCAAAACATAATCGATGTCTTAGTTACAAATATACCGCGTATTGTAGAATTATTTTGTCGAACTGGGAACTTGCAGTTAGTTGGAATCCTCACTAAACCTACATGATATTCAAAACATAATGGATGCCTTAAAATATGAATGATATCACTTACACATTCTTTTCGTCGACCAAGGAAGGTACTCAAGATTTCTCAGAAATAAGTTGGAATCTCCCCTGATTTACATGAAATTCAAAACATACATAGTCGATGTCTTAGATACAATTATATCGCTTAGTTAATATTTAATAATGAAGACGACGGGAATATCCCAAGGATTTCTAAGAAATGTGTTGGGATTCCTCTTATTTACATAATATTGAAAACATGTATGATCGATGTCTTAGAACAAATATATATCCCTTAATATATCATGCAATCTTGCCATCATTGTGAATCTCCCTAAAAAAAATTCACAAATCAGTTTGTGTTCCCCCTAATTTACATAATGTACGAAACATGTATAGTCGCTGTCTTAAGTTATCCAAGCCGTACGAAAATATAAGCACGAAAAGGATTGTTATTGTAATTCAATCGGCCCTCGGTCAAGTCTTAAAAGCCATATATCTTTCGGAATTCGAAGAGATGAATGACAAATATTTCATTAAATTCCTTATACATCACGTATCTTTTAACGTAACTTTTTTCTAGTCTAAGTTTTCGAAAACGCGTGTTTTTGTATTAAGAGGAGGAGACCTGGAGCTAGGGCCATTGCGAATTTCCCCAAAATTTGTCACAAAAATGTTGGGATTCCCCTAATTTACATGATGTACAAACACACAATCGCTGTCTCAGATACAAGCATTTCCCTCAATATTTGTCGACATGTATAGTCAAATGGTAAAAGGCTTTTTTTCAGATATCGCGGATTCGCTTGTTCGCGATATGATACGGGAAACTCGTGAATAAATTACAAAAGATATCAGGCTCTTAACATGTGTTAATCTCTATATGTTATATTATATACGACTTCTAATTAGCAGCTAATTTGTGTTTAAAAATTAGGCGCTTTACAAAAGAACTCACAAAACTCTGAAAGTTGTAAATGTATTGAATTTCAATTCATGCTGATTCTTGTACAAAAAATTGAGTATAATGAAATGAATCGTTTTTCTCTAGGTTTTCCGGTGAACCTCAGCAAAACCAAACACCCTACATCCAAGCTCTAACTGTGAGTCAGCTGTGCTCTGACTTAGATCAGCCCAGAGGCTAACTGATCGCCATTTTACGTGATCATCCGAGATGTTATTACGAAGGCTGCACCTTCTCTTCAATTATTTTAAGACCCTAGGTGTTGGTCCGGTGGTTAAGTAAACGATACCAGGTGGTTGTCACCTTATGGATATAAAGAAAATAAATAATGGTATTCATATGAATATTTCTTCAAATCCAGGCCAGTTAAATATGTTCTTTTGTAACCACTTTAAATTACAGTCGAATTAATTGAAACAAACGTCTGCTTATAAAGAGACCTCATTATTCTGTAATGAATTTCCACTCATAGACCTGTCTAATATGGCCACTTTCATAATAATAGTGGTGACGGCCACTAGTCTCACCTCCCTGCTACTCCCAGATCTAAGGCTGTAACTATGACAAACGGAGACAAATTTACGAGTGGCTGCCCTCATAGAACGCCGCTGACCAATCATACCAAATACGGACGTTACCTCTATGATAAATTGGTGTCCGTATTATGAAGGTTCGACCAGATTATTTCAGTATCATTCACAAGAAAGCTACTTAAATTGTTGCCACATAAATTCAGCACAGCCTCGCATTTAAATTATGCCAAAGCTATTTCTAGATTTTGCCGTCAAAAACGTTCTGCAAACAGGAAGTTGTTGCGTGACGGGTTTGCCTACAGTGTTGAATTACTGTCAAACTCTAAAAGCCTCTCTGTAAACAGTACTTGAGACAAAATGGCTTTTCCATAAACGATTAAACTTACTGGTAAAACCAGACCTATAAAAAGACTACGCTTTTACTTCCGTCTTCTATTGAACAGTTGCCCAATATATTCTTATGAATATTATTAATCTTTACGTTACAAGCAATCAAGAGTCTTAGTAAAGAAATTATGAATTGATTTGAGAAGTTAGTCCTGAATATTCACTTCTTCATGCAAAATCTCCGATTAAATATGCCATTTTTTTGGATAAGGTCATGCAAGACTATAGCGAAATGGAAAACGATATGCTGAAAAAGCGGATTATTTAGCTATTGTAGGATCGAACCGAGTTATCATGAGGAATGTCACACAGTTCTATGCCCACTCATGTAAGCTGAAAAAAGGCGAAGAAAAGTTTAAGAAGCTCACTGAGGCAAAACCAGACGGCTTTAAGGAAATCACCCTTGATGAGCAGTGTCTAATCAAGAAATATGAGCAATCAAAACGTTAACCAAGGAAGAAGTATTGTGTTTTCCAAGCAGAGGTGACACTTCGTCAGGCATGGGAGATGGATAAACAGTACTTCATGCCTGCCCTAGATTTGGTTCGTTTGTACACAATGAGATACATGGGAATATTTTTTGTCCGCGAACGAAATTGCTTAAACAAATTTTCCAAGTCGATAAAATAAAGTAAATGTTATTACTATCATTGTATTTGCCACAGGAATCCCACTCAACCAAACATGTTAATTTTTAACGGCTTTTTAATTACAAACGTCATCTCGAAAAAAAGCCGTTTAAAGACGTACGTACGTTCCCAAGCATCTGAGCATGTTGTATCCAATTCTTGTACTCGATCAGAAGTTTCACTAAGGTATGGTTATTAAGAGATATATAGTTAAGGAACCTATTTATTAATTGCCAATTTGCATGAGCTCGAAATTCTAGCCAAAAGCAAGATAGGAAAGTGAGTCGTTACGCTTTTTTGGCTCCTCTAAAAATTCATCTGACAATTTTTCCTGCAACATTATCTATGGAGATAAAAGTGTTTCAACAGGCAAAAATAACAGAATATTTTTTTCCTTGTAGTTCCTTTGATTTCGCTGTACAATTTTTACAGGACTCACTTTCCCAAAGTGCACTGTGAGCGTTGATGGACATTGCCTATTATTACAACTTCCGTTTGTGAAATATGTATTCGTGGCCAGTGTTTATTTCATAAACCCGTGAAATACCCTTTAGAGTATTACGCACAACTTCACTCTATTTTTTTTTTTTTTTTTTTTTTAAATAATCTGACTATTACACTCTGCGAAAAGCACGCTTTGTTTTACGGGCTAGTGAAAACCCTTCTAGTTTGAACTATCTAATTGCTAATTGCAGAGACTTGTACGAAGGCAGGAGAACTGCAACAGCTGAAGTTTATTTATTTCTGGAGACCCGATAACTTGAATCATTAGTAAAAAAAATAATAATAATAAAGATTCGTCTTTCGGCATATAATAGAAAAAATTAAAGGACAAAGTTGAGCATGATGTCGTATAATTGACAAATAGAAAACGTTTGCCGTGTTTACATAGCCTGGTATAAACACGAGGGAAGTTTGGGAGACGTCGAGAGCTGTTGACTTCTCAAGACTTCTCCTAAACTTTCTCGAGTGTTTATATCAGGCTATGTAAACACGGCAAAACGTTTTCTACTTGTTTTATCAAATAAATAGAATAATAAAGCAGGAAAACACGAAACTTATTTGAATATGAAACTCCAGATTTTCTCTATGTGAAAGCAGACAGTCTCAACCAATCGATCACGTCCGTTGATAGAAATCCTCAACGTCGCCTTTCCAATATTGAAAAAGCGATGAAAAAAGCAATTGATTTATTCGATTTTTATACAGTATAACCGTTAACATGAACAAGTTAATCAACCAGCAAAGTACTTATGAACTGGATGGTGCAGGAAATCGTTTAGAAAATGGTATTTTGATGAGAAAGAGTCAAAATTTGGAAACCGAAAAAGTTGTGAGTCGTCTTTGAAGGAGGCCAGAAAGGAAGCGATGATTTCAGTATCGAAACTCTTCACTAGCTGAAAAACAAACGTTTTATCAATGTAAACACTCTTAGCCAAAATGTGTTTTTAAAACTGGTAATTAGTTTTCCCATTAGTTGTTGTTTTCTGTATTTTCATAAATGGAAATATTGAACAAGGAGTCTTGGAAGTTCGCTTTCTTGTAGATCACTATCAGCTCGTTGACTTCTACAAGATCTTGGAGTCAGCTCTCATCAAAGCTTTGTTTATCACTCGTTTTGTAGTTTGTCTCAGTATATCGTTTTTGTATCTGAGATCCGGTAAGGTCCAGTTTGATCATAGTTCAAAGATTCTGTTAGTCTATTTTGACTAGTTTGTCTAGTACTGCGATACTCATAGTTTGCTCATAGATTCTCAAAGATAGCTCATAGATACTTAGACTTCTCTCTTTGAGTACGTGGACGAACCCGTTCCAAAATCGCTCAATAACATATTTTAGTGTGGGTCTACCACGTAAAAATTAAATTATCGATCATATTTGTACACAAATACATAACACAACACAACTTCGTTGGACTGACTATTGCTATGGTTACTAGTTCTCGATCAATCATGTAGTGTGACGTCACAATAGATATTATGGTCTACCTGATGCCCGAAAAAGAAAAACAGCCCTCATTTTAAGACTGGTTTACCACTAGGGCAACCCAGTAATAAAAAACCCATTAACTGTCTTTCCATTATTTTCAAAATAGAGTAAAAATGTGGGCGATTCCATTGGTGTTGTTAGCAGTTGCCATAACAACAGGAAATGTTGCCGTCTTAGTTGTCTTTACTCGTACACCCTCACTGCGCAAGCGCAAATACTTCCTACTGGTGAGTCTGGCGGTGGCTGATCTCCTCGTGGGAGTTATCTCGGTACCAATGTATGTAACGATGAACTCAGTCAGTTACACAACAGCTACGCTATGGAAAATATATGACATCCAGGATATGTTATTTGGTACAGCATCTGTGTTTGGTTTGGCAGCCGTGGCCATTGATAGAGCGTATGCTGTTTATTTCCCATTCAAACACCGCACACTTTGGAAAGGTGCCTACATGATCGGTGTAGCAGTTATGTGGCTGATGGCGACATTTATTGCATTTTCCAATTTATTTTTTAATCAGCTATTAATGTTTTATGGAGCACATGTGCCAAACGCAGTATCTCTTGCCATTATAGTTATCTCATATTTCCTTATTTGGATTAAGATGAATTACCTACCAAGTGTACAAGGTCACGCAATCAACGAACGTGACAAGAAGCTGACTGTCACGCTTTTGGTTGTCACGGTCATCAGCTTGATTGCGTGGACTCCCTTTCAAGCTCTTATGGCTTATGCATATTTTTGTGGAAAAGGGTGTCACTATAGCCTCTACTTCATCTTTGGAGCTAAATTCCTTCACTACAGCAACTCCCTCGTCAATCCTATCATCTACGCACTGCGCATGCCTCAGTTCAAAAATGAGCTTCTTTATAGATTACGTAGCTGTGTTGCATGTAATAGTAGTTATGAGGAAGACCAAGGCAGCACGGAAAATAACAACAGAACCATCGGCGGTAACAATATAGCTGGCAGTCACCGTGACAGTGATTGCAACCTCGTGACTGCCGGTGATCATGACAAGGGTCTTCGTTCGCTCGGAAACAATGACAATGAGCTAGAGCTCATTTCCTTGGATAATCACGACGATGTTAACCATCCAAACGTGCCATGTCGGGGGCACGAGAAAAATATCTGCTGATTCTGTATATCTTGAGTAAAAAGTGATAATAATCTAACCACAGGAAGCCCATGAAAATAGATTAACATAGCTTTAAGACTTTGGGCTTCCTGATTGTATCCCAGCAGTCAAGAGCTTCTAAAAGCAAAATGGCGATATTACGAATGTTTTGAAGTGTTCTGTGAAGTTGTCAGTGTGTTTTTGCAATTTTTAAATGAAAACTATAACTTAACATGGCTTCGAGTCGCTCAAAATTTAAGCTAACTTCAATCTTCTCGGAAAATATCTTCCAAATGGCATATGGTCCGTTTTAAAATGGACGACGATACTTTGGACTATTTTTCCCTGACAAGCACTAAATAACATTCATACTAGTGGCCAACTCGATCTCAACTACATAAGTTTCATTTTGATGTGATTTCTTGAACCCGTGCGTACCTTGTACAGTTGGACGAGGGGAATGAGAAAATTGTCTATTAAGCTTTTTGAGTGATTTTTGAGCAAGTTAGGGTCTTGAAACGAACTTTTCGGTTATTGATAACCGTATCAATCCGTTACGGCTGAGAGCATGCTCATGCAAAAGTCCCTCGTATATTATCTAAGTGCTAGTTTAACCACAGGGAGCCCAATTTAGATAAAAATGCTAGACGAGAATAAAATCTGAAAAATATATCATTTTGGAAAAAAATGGATTGGAAGCGAAAAAAAAAAAAAAAAAAAAAGATCAAGCGAAATTGCAGTAGAAGTTTCTTTCGCGCGCCTTTGTTTTCCTATATAATTCTAGCTCTCCTATAGATAGGAGAGCTAGAATTATATAGGAAAACAAAGTCACGCAATAATATTATTCTGTGTTTTTGCTTGATTTTCTGTTCACTTGTACTACTTAGCGCACTTTCTTAGCCTCTATACTAATCCATTTTATTTTAAATCATGAATTTTTCATATATTATTTTTGTCTAGCACTTTTTAACTAAATTGGGCTCCCTGTGGTAAAAAGCTATCATAACATGAGAAGACAACTCCAGACAAACGTCGGTTGGCGGACTTAGAAAAAAGTTTCAAAGAAACACGTGAACACGTTTCAAAGAAATACATTCCCGAGCATTTAAGCGTGTTGTATCCAATTCTTCTACTCGATCAGGCGTTACATTAAGGTATGGTTATTAAGAGACATATAGTTAAGGAAGCTTGTTATTAATTATTACGACTTCCGTGTGTGAAATATGTATTCAGGAGTCAAACTGATCATAACTCAGTTACTCAGTACGAAGTCTAGTTGGGACTGTGTTGGTGGGTTGAAAAAAAGATGGAAACTTAAACACAGTTAAACACAGAAAGCTTTGGAACTGTACTGATGTTTTGGATGCCTACCTTCGTCGTTAAAGAGCATTCACGAATCAATGTATTCCAAGTTCAAGCGGTCAAGCTTCGAAATAGATGGATTCGCGACACATTGAGGAGGGGGCGTGATGAAAAACAAACAAATCAAAAAACATTCGAAAATGGTCCAAAACTAAAATTTTAATATCATAACATATATATATATATATATCGATATGGTCCTCGATTATTAAGGGAAGTTTGTGTGTTTTCTCGAGAGGTGTTATAAAGTTGCAGCTTCTCTACGAGCGAAGTTATACAAACTACTCGTTTGAACATGAAAGTTAAAAAGGCTACCGCTTCTACCAGTTGTGGACGTCTTCAAGCTTGAATAAATTTCGTTATATCATATCAGTAACTACAAAAAATCACAAAATCCTTGGATAACGGATGTAGAAGCCATCGCAAGTATTTCAAGTATTCTGCTCAATTATTTCGTTCATTCCAACATTATTCCTAATTGATGTAGCATTTCTGTGTGCATAAGACAAGACAAACATAAGACACACACTGACAAGGTCAAAAAAAAATTGACATTGAAAAAATAAGAAGCCTTCAACACACGGTGCAACATTGCGTGCAGCATTACATGCCACATCGATCACACCAAAAAAATAAAAATAAAATAAATAAATAAATAAATAAAATAAAAACATTAACGTGTGTTTTATTATTTTTATGTAATTTGTATTATCCTTGTAAATTAAGCTGAAAAATCGAGATTTTCTCTGATTTCGCTGCTGAAATAGTACTGTAATCATAATGTTACAAGCAATGGTGCATGGAATGTTGCACTGTGTATCTGAGCCTTAAAAAGAAGTGAAATTATAAAACAATTCTGTATAAACGATGGCAATCACTTTTAAAACGCATAACGATAGGTTATCAATGTTAGGAGTGAAAGAAAAAAGCATTCCTAAAAAGAAATGTACATGTTATTCAAAAACATTTTTGCTATAGTGGCATGATAAAAAGAATGTTCTAAGAATCCAACCTTTGAAATAAATAGACCTCTGTACCAATCATCATTGCAGACAAATTTACTACAGTAAATGTGATTATACTCAGCTCTGAGATGTGACAGTTAATTCTTTACATTGTAAGATGTAAGGATGTCTGAAATATTGATCGATTCAAAATTTCGCGCTTTTGTACAAGGTTTGCAGTTTGTCTAAACAAACACCAGAACTGAGAATGCATATTTTTAGCAGCTTATCATGGACTCCTTTTAAAAATCTTCCCATAGATCTCTACACAGTGCAACATTCCATTCAACATTGCTTGTAACATTATGATTACAGTACCATTTCAGCAGCCAAATCAGAGAAAATCTCGGACTCCTTTTAAAAATCTTCCCATAGATCTCTGCACGGGTGTTTTTTTTTTTAGTCTTCAAAGAAGATAATATGAGACTGTATTTTGCAAGGATCAACATAGGCAAATGTGAATTTATCTCTGGATGTGAAGTTGCAGAGTCTCAAAATCACGATTCTAGTGCTTCACTGTGCCTTTTAAGCTAGATTACGTCAGTACCATTCGCTGGCAAATTGAAATATATAACCTAACATTAATTGAAGGTGATGACATTTTATCTATACTGCATTTTAAACTTGTCTTTCTATTATTTTCTCAATAGAGTACAAATGTGGGTCAATCACATCCTATTCGTGTTGTTATCAGTCGTCATAGTAACAGGAAATGTTACCGTCTTGGTTGTCTTTACTCGTACACCCTCACTGCGCAAGCGCAAATATTTCCTACTGGTGAGTCTGGCGGTGGCTGATCTCCTCGTGGGAGTTATCTCGGTACCAATGATTGTAGCAACCTCCTTTTTGACGTACACAATAACTATATCAAGAATATATGTAACCCAGGATGTTTTATTTGGTACAGCATCCGTGTTTGGTTTGACAGCCGTGGCCATTGAACGAGCGTATGCAGTATATTTTCCGGTTAAACATCGTACACTTTGGAAAGTTGTGTACATGGTCGCTATAGCAATGGTGTGGCTTATTGCGACATTTATTGCATTTTCTAAATTTATTTCCAATCAGTTATTAATATTTTATACAGCAAATGTGCCAATTGCAGTATCCTTTGTCATTATCATTATCTCATATTTCCTTATTTGGATTAAGATGAGAAACATGCCAAGTGTACAAGGTCACGCAATGAACGAACGTGGCAAGAGGTTGACTGTCACGCTTTTGGTTGTCACGGTCATCAGCTTGATCGCGTGGACTCCCTTTCAAGCTCTTATGGCTTATGCATATTTTTGTGAAAGAAGGTATCACTATAACCCGTACGTCATTTTTGGAGCTAAATTTCTTCACTACAGCAACTCCCTCGTCAATCCTATCATCTACGCACTGCGCATGCCTCAGTTCAAAAAAGAGCTTCTTTGCCAATTACGGAGCTGTGTGGCATGTATCAGAAGGTATGAGGAAGACCAAGGCAACACGGCAAACGCCAACAGAACCATCGCCAGTGAAATTGACAGTGACCATGACAACGATGTTGTCAACCATGTGGGTTATGAGGAAGACCATGGTAACAGGCAAAATACCAACGCAATCATCGGTGGTAACAATGTAAATGACATTGACCGTGACAATGATGTTGGCAACCTTGTAAAAGCCGGTGATAATGACAACGGTCTTCGTACGCTCGGAAACAACGAGACTGAGCTAGAGCTACATACACTGAATAATCACGACAATGTTAGCCATTCAAACGTACCATGTCGGGAACACGAGGAAAATATCTGCTGATCCTACACATCTTGCGTAAAAAGTGACGTCAGCAGAAATGTCCGCTGGCTGTTTGTTCAAGAGACTTCTAATACAAAGTGTACATACAGCTGTTCGTACGCTGTTAGCTTGTTGCACTAAACTATTTTCAAAAACTTGTAATTAGTGATGGCTTCTACCATGTGTGCAGAATTGGCAATATCACCAAGGAAACAATAAAATGGATCGTCACCATGGAAACAACATTAAACACAGTGGTAACAGTAGCAATCAACATTGTGACAAAATTATCTTGACATTGGCTAAATTGTTATGAAAAAAACAAGCTGAGAGAAAAACTAATCGCGCAATGCATGGTTGATCAAAACCTGCGAATTTTCACTCCTAGTTTAGAAAATTATTTTTCGAGTGGCTTTTAGAAAATCTGATTAAGGATTTTGAACTTTTCTGAGACTTAAAATGTATTGGATTCAATTGAATAGTTTTCAGCTTGAAAATAGTGCTTGAACACAGATCTTGTATTTCGTTCACGTTGTTGAATAATAGTTGTAGTCAGGTCATGCTTTCAGTATACGTAAGTGTTGTGCATTGGTATGGCCCGACTCGTTGTTAGTTGCAACAATAAAATACGAGCATCTTTTGTTCAAATTCGAAAGATGTTCAAATTCTGTACAATCTTTGATCTCACCTATTGTTTTCAAAGTGCACGAAGTCGAAAATAGTGGTAAAGCAAAAAGGTCTTATGGAAAAAAACACGAATCCAGAATGTTTTTCAGTAGTTATCGATTTTTGTTTTAATGTGCCTTTAGAATGGCGCACTTCATCTATCACAGACAGTTTACAATTTTCAGTAATCGGTGTCTATTCCATATGCATGCTGTATATAAAGCACACAATTTAGATTGTCCGACGTAGCAACAGTAACTCGGGAGGTAGAGCAATGAATTCGGGATCGGTGTATTACGACATGCCCTTTAGTGCCTAAGATATAGCATTCTTCCAACAATGTCAACACTATAAAGAATTCCCATATATCATAGTGCGGGGTTGATCGTCGGAAAAATTGAAAAATCTCTTAAAGGCACCTGAGCAATATCAAAAGGGACGTGGAAACTAATGATTTTTACTCCTACAAGGTTCAAGCTCCAAAACAATTTACTTAATTATCTGAGTGACAGAAGTCAGATGACGAAGCAAAAATAAATATTATCTAGTACAACTGTGATTCTGGCAATCATTATCTAATCTGAGGTATCGTATTACCTGACAAACACCCGTAAGAGGTACCGGCTTACTGTCTAGTGGTCCTTTCACATTTGGAACACGTCCCCTAAGAGGTAATATCTGATTTCTCCCGGGAAATTAGTTATCAGATGGTCGACATGTAGAACGTTTTCCATTTCAACGAATAATTCTTCAGGGATATTATGCTATTTATATAGCCAATAAATACATTTTGATAGTAAGTTGTTGAAGTGTTCAATGGCGAGTTCTTGAAATTAATGAACTAATGTGTTTTAGAGCGATTGATTTGGATGTTTTTACTGATTTTCTAATTCATGCTTGCTTACATTTTCTGATGGGAAACCGCTATTGTTGGGCCCGCGATACGACCGTTATTTCCGGCCATGCGCTATCCTACCTTAGTTTGGTCTATGTGATGTGCCTTATCGTGATTGGTCAAGTTTATGTTTTACTGCAATACCGGTTGAGATTAGGTTTAGCTTACCTAATGTTAATCATTCTTGAGTCTTTGAAGCACACTAGGTGAGCGAGTACTTCCCTCTTCAGAGAGTAAATCAGCTCAAAGTAGGTAAGTTATTGTCATGACTACAAGCGTAACATATGTTTGATCCTTAGGATCTTAGAGCCTTTACAAACACCTATAAATAGTTAAGAGTGCATGTAAGCAAAAAACAAACATCGGGTGGCAAGACTCGAAAAATCTATTTTTGCTCATATTTTAAACATAGATAGGCCATGGTGTAAGGAAAACAATTCAGTAGTTTGTTTGGTAAAATACCGCCTAGTTTTTGATACTAAATTTGCTGATTTTCGGCCAAAAATTCACATCAATTTTAACAGCTTCTCGCGACCATATAAAAAACCTAGCGCTGTAATGACGTTAAAGAATAGTTAACTGGTATCTTAAAAAGCAATTGGCAGAGTTTCAGAAATTTTATTTTAATTTTTCGATTTTTACTCAATATATATTTGGAGCACATGTAAAACCTTTCTTAAAGTAGGGTAAAAAATAACCACCATTTTTCCATGTGCGACGAAATTTTGTTGGCAAAAAAACAACCCCAGCTAAATTTAAAATAGTGATCTCTACGAATCACGTAAAATGTTTCTTGGGGAAATTATTTTGCGCGCCCCGTTACGACCTGAAGTTTGTAAGAAATACGAAGATTTTATCTGTAGGCGAGACCAATCAATTTCCATATTTTGTACATAATACGTATCCAAGCAGCTTCATGTTGACTTTATAAGAAGAGAATCATTTTTGACGACAAACTAGAAGTTCCTGGAATCATTCTGAAAGGGTTTTGAATCAGTGAACAGACACTATGATTTCATTTTGCTCAAAATCCAACGACTAATCTTGGTGTACTGATTGACCATAACTTGTCCTACAAGGAACAAATCAGTAATTGCTGCAAGTCCTCCTTTATGGCTCCTAGCCAAATAAGCAAGATTCGGAAGTATCTGGATCAGCTAACTACTGAAAGGTTGGTCCATGCCTTCCTTTTTTTAACGCAATTTTCCTTTTACGCAACAAAACCGTATCAAAATAAAAACAACAAAATAACCTAGATACTTGTCTGGCACCAATTAGCGTGTCAAGCGCACGCGCCCATAAAATTGATAATAATATAATAATAATAAATTGGAGGGGCTAATCATCCTTACTTGCAGCTGAAGAGCTGAATTGCAAAGGACGCAGCTCTACGTGGTCGAGTCGAAGGCATACGAAGGCGCCTTCGGCAGCCGCCATACGACTCATGTCTGACAAAAAAACATGTACATTTAAAAGAAGGATTGCAATAAAATTCATTTAGATTGTTGTTGCGTTGCTTGTGTACAAAGTGTACAAACATAATGGAGATTTGCTGCTCATTTAAATCGATTGCTGGCGGAATCTTAGTTTCCAGAATAGAGATAATGAGGATGACGAAGTAAAGTTTTGTCCACAATTCAATTACCCGCCTCATCTTGTCAAGCATCAACGGGTGATGTGACAGATACCACTATAAGCCTAGATCAACCTGGCGAGAAAGCTTTTGCTTCCACTATCTCAGAAGATGAATCAACCACTCTAATAACACCCAGGGAAAATTAGAATTCTAACACATAAAAGCTTGTCAATTCCATGGGCGCGCGTGACACGCTAATTGATGCCAGACATTTATCTATGTTCTTTTGTTGTTATTTTGACACGCTTTTGTTGTATAAATCCTAAAGAAAAATTACGAAAAAATATATATAAACAAGTCTTCCTAAATTTCAAGCCTTAATCAACAATGAATTTAGGCAGTTTATAACCAATATTTTGCGTATTTTGATAAAATTAACCGTACGCGTTTTATGATTATGAGGCCACAGACGTACTAATTTGATGCTTGGGTTAGTCGTTGAATTTTGAGCAAAATGAACTCATAGTGTGTGTTCATTGATTCAAAACCCTTTCAGAATGATTCCAGAAAGTTTTAGTTTGTCGTCAAAAATGATTCTCTTCTTATAAAGTCAACATGAAACCGCTTGAATACGTATTGTGTACACAATATGGAAATCGATTGGTCTCGCCGGCAGATAAAATTTTTGGATTTCTAACAACTTTCAGGTTGTGATGGGGCGCGCAAAATAATTTGCCTAAAAATTTTTTACTTGATTCGTAGAAAAAACTATTTCAACTTTAGCTGGGGTTGTTTTTTTTGGGGGGAAACGTTTCGTCGCTCATGGGAAAAAAACCTAGTTATTTTTATCCTACTTTAATAGGGATGTTATATGTGCTCAAAATATATATTGAGTAAAAATTGAAAAATTAAGACAAAATTTCTGAAACTCTGTCAATTGCTTCTTAAGATACCAGTTAACTACTTTTTGATGTCGTTACAGCGCTAGATTTTTTTATATGGTCGCGAGAAGCTGTTAAAATTAATTGTCGTAAATTTTCTTCCGAAAATTAGCAAATTTAGTTGAAAATCTTTAACTTCGATTTTATCTTATTTTACCAAACCAACTACACAATTGTTTTCCTTACACCATGACCTATCTATGTTTAAAATATGAGCAAAATCGATTTTTCGACTCTTGCCGCGAATTTGCTAAAAATGTCTGATTTTTGCTGACAACCACTCTTAAACTTTTCCATAGCTTGAGTCACAATTTTAAAGGGGAAATATGGCAGTTCCGTATATATATGATTTATCGATCCTACCCAAAATAAAATGAACGAAAAAGTCACACTAGTTATTGTAAAGCGCCTTTGATGATTTGCAGGCGCTTTAGGCAAGGGCACTAGGACAAAGCCGTTGTTTGAATTTGTAATAAATGTTACATGTTATTGTATTTATCTGTTGTTCTTCACTTGGAATGAAGCGCCATTCAGTTTATTTAACCTTTTATTTATCCTCTGTTGTCCGTTGTAGAACCGCGAAGCTTTGTACTCTGCTTGATCTTCTAACAGTTCAAATTCAAATCTAGTATGCTCCAGTTCTACTCGGCCAAAGTTACTTATTATCACTCTTTAATAAGTTAATCAAATTTACCTTAAACACAGAAAAAAGAGAGGGGTAGCCAAGATAGGCCTCTTCTATTGTCCTCTCGTCTGCTACGATAATCCCATTATTTTGACGTTCAAGGGAGAAATTTGTTTATACTGCGCTACGGCTTTTCATTACCTTAGCGATCAGGCTATCAGGCTATCCTTAGCTTAGGGATCAGGCTATCAGGCTGTCATTAGCTTAGGGATCAGGCTATCAGGCTATCATTAGCTTAGTGATCAGACTATCAGGTTATCATTACCCTACTTACCCGGCTATTAAGCTGTCATTAGCTTAGCGATCAGTGTTAAGAAAACCAAAACTAAAAACAATGAAATTTAAATATTGAATACTGAAAAAGTTTGAATTTCCGCCGTTATAAAATAAATAATTAAAAAAATTGTCATCGCCTTGAAAGTATGAAAATAAAGTACCCTCAGTTAGAATATATTTCCATCAAATTGCGATATATAAAAAATACAGTTAAATTGATTCGATAGTTTTGGGAAGCGAGCGAGAATAACGTAGAGAAACATTCGCTCTGAACAAGTTGGGATCTTCCGACAAATATTAATTATGCACGCGTCTACCGGAAGAACTGAAAACAGCAAACATTACCTTAATCGGAAGACCGAGTTTTCCAGAACTTTTTGCCGATTGGTATGACACGTACCATATGTTTTCCAACTGGAATTTCTATTTGTTTTCCTTTGGTAAATGGCAAGCACCCCGTGGTTTTTTCCTCCTTCGACCAGCCCTATAATTATGCGTGTGTGTGGTTTTTTTTCTTATCTTTTTTCAGTTATTCTTTCCATTCACTTAATCATGGCATCTGAACGCGTTCTATCGCTGTGTCTCTGCCTTATCTGTTGCTTAACCATGGCCTACTGCAAAAAAATTGATTTTAAGTTTTGCGTTACAAAATCCGATTTCAAGATAATGTTAGACAGAGAATGTGGCGTAACAGTGAGCAATACCAATAAGGATGGTAAGTCGCAATCATACATGTTTGTAAAAGTTCACGATGTATGTGCTTTAATAGTAGACGTGTAGACTTGCGCCAATCCTATTTCGAATGGGATATGGGATATTCGTGCTCCAAATTTCGATCACGCGGGTGGAAGTGATCGCGCAGCGCGATATGGACGCGTTTTAGGAGGGCGAGATATATAAAGGTCCTTTTTTACGAAGGTAGCACCTAATATAATTTAGAAGTTCATTTTTGTGGGGGGGGGGGGGGGGGGGACTCATAACTGGGTTGAAATGGTGAGAGCCAAGCGCTCTCAACGCTACGCCACCCGTAAATGCTATAACTGCTGCAAACGTCCCCCGTGCGGTGGTATATTTTGCTAGTCAGTCGAGTTGACGCTGCTTGTTGTATCAGCTTATAACCATATCCTACCCTTTTACGAACGAGGCATTTTTCTATTTGTCTTTTAGAATCAAATCCAATAGAGACAAGCTCAGAAGCCAAAAGTTTCTTCCGAGGTAGGAAGTTTAAGCGAAGTGCAAGTAGCGAACCCTCAAGACCAACAGATTACTACGAAGAGTGCTGTAAAGAGGGCTGTCGAAAAGAAGAGGTTATGGAATACTGCTAAAATTATTCTCTCGACCACAATACGCTATGCATTGATAAAATTAAATCAATATTTAGATATTTTTGACATTCTAATACATTACAACTGACGCCAAGGAACTGAATCGAAATAAAATATAAGGGATATCATTTGTTGATAATCAATGGTTAATAAATAAAGATTGTCGCTAACCCTACAAGCCTATTGAGCTTAAATGGAAATCAGACAAGGAAGCTCAAGTTTTAACTCCTAAAACATACCCATTTCGCATCACGTTTTGTATCGCGTTTCGCATTGTTTCGTTTCACAAAAAAAACTAAGCCGTTTTTTTGGCTTACTTTTGAACAATTTTAGCTATAGTTTCAATTTTTCTGGATTACTTTTACCGAAAATAAAGCTTTCCTTTGCAAAGAAATTCAAATGCAAAACCAATAAAGAAATCAAAATAAGACCAAATTGAGCTCATCATGCACTTTTATGAACCTTATTTGACTTATTGTAATGTCGTTTGGTCACCGTGAGGAAGGTCCGTGTTTGCTCCGAAACGTCTTTGTCGTCTATACATTTTTTTAATCAGCGACAGCACGTTTGAATAATTAAACCCGGCTAACTCGCCCTCTATTCTATACTGAACAGATGTTGGGGTGGTTACATTACAAACTGAAGCGATTAATTGAAAATTAATTGCACGAACCATTTATAACCCTACATTCACATTCATCGTTTTTTATTCATCCTTATTGTATGGGGCCATTAATTATTTATACATGCTTTAAAATTAACTGTATTGAATTTACTGACACGCTCTTCACCATCCAGATGTTTTTATACTATTTACATTGAGCTCTTTTTAAAAAGCTATAGAGGATACTAACATACACGACAGGCAGTCTGCAGCCTACTATCGACTGAAAGGTGCCCTTAAGCCGAGGAATTGACTTCAAAATCTTCGGGTTTCTAACTCTTGGCCATTCGTGATCATGAAAGCTCACTAAGGTAAATTTGAAGGTAGTACGCATACACAATATACTTAAAAGAAAGTGTCACTGGTGCTTTTTTAGTATATATATATATATAATCGAGAAGAAAGGATACATCCATAATATCGTTATAACATAACTGAATCCCCATAGACCGAATGCCAGTATGGCTGCTATTGGCTTTGAGAAATAAAACCTAATCTTAAAAATAAGTACCACCATTAAAAAGAGCAAGCAGAAATATGTACTTTTAGAAAGTTTCATTGCTATAAATAGAATTCAAGTGAATTCAAAGTTACAGGGATTCGTATGTGACCTGTGATCTGTTTCCTTGCTGGCCTGGTTGTGCTCTGTCCCTGTGCTCTGTTCTCTGTGCTCAGTGCTCTGTTTTAAGGATATTCAAATTTAAGGCTTCCAGGGATAGAGGTCTAGAGTACCAGTTTGAAGAGCAGTGGAGTGAGCACTTTATAATCTTCCTCTACCAGTGCTCCGTTTTAAGGATATTCGAGTACCAGTTCGAAGAGCGATGCAGTGAACACTTTATAATCTTCCTCTATCAGTGCTCCGTTTTAAGGATATTCAAATCTAAGGCTACACAGATTAGAGAAAGTCTCTAAAGTCTCATAGGAAGGATAATTTAACTAGAATCAACCCTCTTGCTCGTCTGACAGCGCATTAACCAGCTGCTAGATTCCGTTTTAAATTTTGTGAAATATGACAATAAGCTTGCTAATGGGCAACTCTTGAGTCAGCCTTTGAAGAGAATTGAGTAAAAAACATCACAACTCCTGCGATTAAAAGGTTTTTATGCTTATGTTGGTCACTAACTGTTCCTGTATATATTCGCAGATTACTTGATTATGCAGTCAAGCTTTCTTGGGAGACCATCACAGACTCACAGACTTCAGATGCTCGAATAGCATACAATAAAAACTACTAGTACTTGGGATTTAGATTACTTGTCACTGACTGTGCAAACATTACTAGCAAATTTCATAACAATATATTTGGAGTCGCTAAGGAAGGGAAGATGATATGGTATTCATGGTTCTATGTTATAGAAGCAGTTGTCATAGTAACAGGAAATGCCACTGTCTTGGTTGTATTTACTCGTACGCCCTCTCTGCGCAGGCGCAAACACTACCTACTGGTGAGTCTGGCGGTGGCTGATCTCCTCGTGGGAGTTATCCCGTTACCAATGTATTTAGCGATTATATTATTCAGGCAGGCAGAATCCATAATAATAATATACAATCATGGATATTTTATTTGGTACAGCATCAGTATTTGGTTTGACAGCCGTGGCCATTGAACGAGTACATGCTGTTTATTTCCCATTTAAACACCGCACACTTTGGAAAGGTGTGTACATGATCGGTATAGCAGTGACTTGGATAATGGCGACTTTCCCTTCATTTTCTCATTTCTATTTAAATGATGAATGGAATATCATGGTTTTGTGCAAGAAGTGTGCCAATCCTAGTGTCCCTTGCCATTATCATTGTCTCATATTTCCTTATATGGATAAAGATGAATTGCAATAAAAGTGTACCGGGTCATGCAATCAACAAACGGGGCAAGAGACTGACTGTCACCCTTTTGATTGTCACTTTTATCAGTTTGATCGCTTGGATTCCTATTAAAGTTTTTCGTTCTTATATATATATTTGTAGAGGATGTCCTTTATTTCTTGATATTCAATATGCGATCTTTGGAATGAAATTCCTTCACTACGGCAACTCCCTCGTCAATCCTATCCTCTATGCACTGCGCATGCCTCAGTTCAAGAGAGCAGTTTTCAATGCACTACAGTGTCGCAAAGAACATCAACTGGCAGCACACGTTCCTAATGAAAGAGCTGAACCTAACCGTGCAAATCTGATACCTTTAGCTACCAACCATGATAAAAGGGCCACCGCTATTAATGACTTTCAATGCACTGGTGTCAGGGATGAGATACAACTAAACGAGAACCCTAGCACTGTACAAAACTCTGTTAGAGATGGGATTCTAAAAATAGAAACAAGTCTCTAATTTAAAGAAACCAAAGCATAAGGTTAACGTGAATCAAGCAACATGAAAGCCAAACGTTTTGAAAATGAGCCTTGTGTCAAATACATGCATTAATAAGATAAAACATGGTGTTAGAAGTGGGACTCAAAACTCCGTTTCTCCTAAGATATCATTAATACCAAAGAATAGGAAAGGAAACTAAAGCATATAGTAAACAAAGCAACATGAAAGCCTAAGGGTTTGAAAAAGGATCCCGTGCCAAAACCTTAGCAAGATAGAACATGGTGTCAGAGGTGGGGCTCAAAGTTTCCTTGGTGTTATGATATAATAAGTAAGAAACTTATTAGAATTAGATTCGTCTCCATTGTATTCTAAAAATAAGTATGGACATGAAAGCTTAGTTATTAGAAAAATTGCGAGTCATATAATACTCTTAAATATGATTAATTTAGCTATATTTTGCATACTATTTTGAAGTCATTAACATAAAGTGAATTATTGAATAGGAATTTGCCGGTAACGAAACGAGCAAGTAACTGTCCGAGTCCGAGTTCGAAAAAAAAAAAAAAAAATCCTGAAAAATGTACACCATCACATGAAAGATCAGCATACAACAATTAACAATTAGAAGACGAACTCGAGATTTCTATCGGCTGATAGTTGACGAGGGGCTCTGGCCCCGAGTCAACTATCAAAGCCGATAGAAATCGAGAGTGAGTCTTCTAATTGTTTTAGTAAAATTCTCAACGAAACTATACAATTGCAAACAAGAGGTTTTTTTACGAAACTTCACAAAATCGCGAAGGGAAAGCCGCCATTTTTTTCCAAAACAAAGCCGGCTTTCTCTACCCACTATCTATCGGCTGATCAGAATGCAGGATTTGCAATAGTATAGTAGTAGAATGTTACTAATTCAGGTTATTAACCAATATTAAGGATGTTTGAAACAATGTTATTAGCATTTGAACCCTGCTAACATACAAATAAATGTATGGATTAGGGTTCGGTCAAACTGTTCAGCTACTACACATTTTTGTATTTTAGTTTCAATTTGCTCAAACTTGATCAAATGTTCAATGTTTTACAATGTGCTCTTTCTCAAAATGGGGTTTCGCTACTCTTTTTGTTACTGACAAACAGGAAGGTAATTATTTTGCGACTGAAAACAAGAAAAAAAAACCTTACTGTGCTTACTGTATTCATTTATAGCTTTATTTAAAATCAGAATCATTGAACTTACTGAATGAGACTCGCTGAAATTCTTCCAAGGTGAATTGAAAGTTGCCCGTCCAAGATGGCGACTTGACTTTCCTCCCTTGTTAAATTGTATTGACATAAATCCACACGTAGGATACCATAGGGAAATTACATTGAAAAACAAAGGCGTGCGCGAAAAAAAAATGTTCTAGTGCATTTTTTACGGATTTTTTTGCTTTTTCGTATTATAGAGGGCATTATTTTGACCTGGAATTAAAAAAATAATCAAACGCTTTTATTTTTCCCCGATTTTATTTTCACCTTTTACTTTTATCTAAATTGGGCTCCCTGTGAAAATACCAAAGGAACAATTGTCAGATGACTTTTTAGGGGAGCCGAAAAAGCGTAAGGACTCAGTTTCCCATCATGCTTTGTGCAAGAAATTCGAGCCAGTGCACATTGGCTATTTAGTTAAAGAGCTAATGAATAAAGATCACTTCTATTTCACCGATGTAGAACTGATTTTTAAATTCATTAGCTCCTTATAACACGCCACGAATTGTCCTATTTCACTATGAAGTCACATAAAAGATACAGGTCTCCGGCTCACTTGATTTAAGAGCTTTCTCAAGGTTCTCCGATTTTCCTCCCTCTCCAAAAACTAACAAATTAATGAAATGTTTATTTTATTTTTTCATTAAAATTATGACAATACTGATTACAAAAGATGAAAAATGACTTCCGTTTTTCAAAATTTTTAAATATATACATTTTAAATATGTTCCATTAAAGAGAACCGTTGATATTTAGATAATTAAGAATAACACCGCTTCCATTTTTCCATCTTCCATGATTTCTTTGACATATAAAATGTATATGCTGTTAGATATATACATAAGCCATGAAAGCTCGTGATGTAACGATTGACGGCTGATCGATCATCATCTTTCTAGTTTCCTGCTAGGAAAAAAAGAGATTTTGAACAGACCTGAACGCATATTCATATGATATGTGCATCAGAAAAACCCAAGATAGACCATGGTGTATTAATTGATGGCTGATCGAGTCATCTTTCTAGTTTCGTGCCAAAAAAAAAAAAACGAGATTGTGATCAGACCTAAACACATATTCATATGCATCAGAAAAACCCAAGATAGCCCATGATGTAATGATTGACAGTTACGCGAGTCATATTTCTTCATGCTAGAAAAATCAGCCGAGATTGTGAACAAATATTGATCAAGATGTGGACCAAAATGTCAGCCTTTCGTGTCTAAAATTTCATTTTTAATAATATCTTTGAAATGATACCACTTTCTCATTGGTAGACACAATTATAGTTCAAAAACCTGCCAAATAAACTTGACATTTGATAATAAAGGTCTTCAAGATTCATTGTGCACTGTTGATTTAAATCAATAACATCAAAGCTTTATTTCTAAAAAAGTTCACTTCTTTAGCCTCTCGAATAATCTAAACCTTTCTTAAAATGACGGCTACCTGACCTAGTTGGTTTCCGCGAATTTAGCTCATTTTTTTGGAGAGAAAAAAACCACGGCTCAAGTCAAAAATCTTCCTGATCTCATTCGCTCCAATAAAAGGTGAGTTTCATAAATAAATACCCATCGGCCGTAAAACTAGAGATATATTTTTGCCATCCCTGTTGCTTATTTCCAATGTCTTTTCTAACTCCCTGATTTTTTCCTTCACTTTTTTAAGGTTTAATCAATTCACATATTCATGCTTTCTTCCATTCCTTCTTGTTTCACTGATGGCAATATGTAGGGCAACATATAGGTTGGCTTGGCATAAATGAAAAAGTTGGGGGACTGTGTGGGGATGTGAATCATACGACAATTAACCCTATTTCACTTTTCGAATATCGTAAAATATAATTATTTTATAATTTGGTGAAACAGTTCTGAGTTAAGAAAAAGAAAGGATGAAAGATAAAAAACAAACAAAGAAATTTGTTTCTAACATGGATAAAATAAAGTACTTAAAGTCTTATCCTCTTTTCGTATTTTTAAAGCACCGAGTTTGGCATATTTTTACAAGGGATTTCAAAAATCATAAACACGTTATGTTACTTGGTATTAAGTCTTATTTTTACTGTCGATTTCACTATTAACAATTAGTCCTCGAGTCCGAATGGTCTACGAGTCAATAGCCCATGAGGCCGAAGGCTGAATGGGCTATTGACTCGTAGGCCATGAGGGCGAGAGGTCTAATTGTTTTAGTAAAAACCTACCAATCGGTCCAATAAAAGGATGCAAAAAGTTTTGGATTTTGCTTTAAATATATATTTTTTGGTTTTCAAAACCGACGCTTTTCGCTACTAGAGGTCTATCACTAATAGACCCCTAGTAGCTCAGCCAATCACAGGGCTCGATTGGTGATAGACCATTAGTAGGTTTTTTCTAACTAATGATAGAACATAATCGGGATCTAGGATTGAATGAATGTTTTTTTTTTAAATTACGGAGCTGAACATTTAGTTCTACACTTAATAATTTCTCTCTGATTTCCAAAGATGGTGAATGTTATTATCCTTTTTTGTTGCAGATTGGACTTCAATTATGTTTGACTGTCTATTTGACACGTCCTTTACATAGCAACAGCTGTGCTGACCTATTTTAAAATTCCACATCAAATAAAACCACGTGGTGCTTAGAAACATGCCGGATATCAACCAATCAGACGCGACAATGAACTGCACTTCAAAGAACGTCTGGGAAGCATATCTTCAAGACACCAGCGCGGGATTCTGGGTATTGAAAATAATTATCGCCATGGCAACCGTCATTGGCAATGGACTTGTAATATATCTCATTGTAACAAGAAAGAAGCTCCATACTACAGATAACTGGTTTATCTTGTCTCTAAGCCTGTCAGACTTGTTTATTGGTATCTATATAACACCGTCCGAGCTGATTTGTAAGTTTTTTTTGGCTTGTATCGACCAGCCTGAGATCAGAGCAACGTTGCCTAATCTTTTTATCATTAGCTCGATCTGCAATCTTTGTGCTTTAACAGCAGATCGTTACGTAGCTATTCTACATCCATTGAGGTATGTTGTGCTGATGACATCAAGACGTGTCAAGCTCCTTCTGTTTCTTGCATGGTTCTTGCCTCTACTCATAGCTGGAGTGAGCCTTATACTTGAAATGAGTCAGTACAAAAACACCGTGGGCTCATATGTAATCGTATTCAACATTGTCTTAGTTTCATTCATCCCTTCTATAGCTCTAACGCTTGTTTACTTGCGCATTTACATCGTAGTCCTTAACCAACGAAAAATGACCAAAAGTCGATTAACAATAAACATGTCAATTCAGTCAAAGAAAAACGAACGAGGGTCACGTGACGGGATAGTGAGATCATGTGATCGCTCCTCTATACGCGTGTTGGGCGTTGTTATCACGTTTTTTGTGCTTTGCTGGCAGCCTTCGACATACAGGGCCATCTGCGACTACTTTAAAGTATGTCACGTTACACTCGTAGTGGTGCAAACGTCACGCATTCTCATCTTGTTGAATTCGTCTGCTAATTTTGTCGTTTATGCTTTACTCAAGAGAGATATTCGCAAGGAATTTCTGGCTAAATGGAGAACAATTCGATATAACCGAGACAGAAATGCTTCGATCAGTGCTCCGTCTGTATCGAGTAGTTTGAGCACATTTTCCACATCTTTGAGATACTTGGATCAAAAGATAGAACTTACTGCCTTGAATAATGATGTACAGTGAGACTGCTCACCCTTGTCTTGTAGCAACTGTACCGTGCATTATTTTCGGTTTATAATTTAAACTTTGTTCAATTTGATGAAAGAAAAATGGTATCGGCTGACCAGACGCTGGTATTGGATATATTGTACGCAAAGTCTGTACGCATAACAAAAAAAAGGGCTAGGATATAGCTGGGTTTCAATCAGCTGATAAAAGTCTTTGAATCTCATTATCTGATCCAAATGCTGTCAGCCAGAAAGAATTATATTGAAAACTTGTGATTCAGCTGAGGAACATTGCACGAGACAGGAAATGACGTCAAGTGAAACCCAGCTATTAGACCCCCTGCAGCACGTCGGAATGCAGCTCAGTGTGGAGGACACACAATAGGTTTTCGATCAATCTGAGCAACTTACCCTACATAAATGACAGAACGATATGTTTATCTGGACGAAAAAGTAAAAATAAATTCAAAAAATAAAACAAGGCCCGGTTTAAGTTTTCAAACAATAGGTTTTGCTCATTTGCATTAGATTCGGCACGTGTGAAATGAACCATTTCACGGTGGCTGTCAATCAAACTCAGCCTCGATTTTGTGTTGAAATATATTCTTTAGAATTTGACTACAACTCACGGTTATTTAAGGAATGTACACATTATCAAACAATTGAAACAGTTAAAAATTCCACGAGCTTTAGTAAAATTCTAAAGAATAAATTACACACTATCGAGGATGAGGCTGATCGACGATAACCGTGAAATGTTCTATTCGACGTACAGGGCCTAAGAACGAGAAGAATGAGAAACATGACGTGGAAGATATTTTGGATATTGGTACTTTGTCTTCAGGAAAATTTGACCGACTCTCCCACTCTTGTTCTACATTAAAAAATGAATAAATAAAACAGCATTTTCCGTGATACGTTCAGTTCAACACGCACGAAGAGCAGCACGAAACAAGTGTGAAGATAAGCACGAGGATCGATGGAAGAACTCAAGTAAGGTTGGCCTCGCACGGTACTGGACGAATTTTACCCGTCGAAACAATGTACGTTTAGGCGTTCCATTTCGCGGAACTGTGCTATCCGGACAAAAATTCAAACGCCTAACAGTGCAAATTAAAGATAAATTTTGTGTAAATGCAGTGGTATAAACTGGTGCTTTTTCTTTTTCATGAGACTTCCGTGCGTTACACACTTATCTGCATGAACGACTACAAAGTACAAAAAAGTATTTTAAGTCGTTTTATTACAACATAAAAAATCGACGATTTTAATGCTTTTTCTAAATCTTTTTCTTTGTGATGAAGGCTGTGCGCACGATCAACAAGCGTGTGCAATGTCAGGGGACAATAACAATACAAGAAAATGGACGATTTTTTTGATAATTTAGTTGTAATCTGATGATCAAATCAGATCGGTCCAATTTCTTTCCATGGCATTCTTCCTATCTTTTCTGAGTTATTTCTTCAAAGATTTGTTATTTACTTCACCTTTCACCAAATAAACGAAAAAAAATTCTATTTCAGTTGATTTTCGATTTATTAGTGAGTTTAGAATATTTATTTAGCTGAGAAGAGGATTTAATTATATAGAAATGAAACATAAACAAAAAGTCATTATTACTAAATATTATTCTACGAATTTAATAACGTTTATATCTGTGTTTATATATCAATATTAGCAGTGTTTGCATAAAGGAAGTATTGCTTCAATATTGGATTTAGAAATGGACAATGAACGTATGAAAGTGATGCGGCTTGATTAAGATGCGCGTTTTTGCTCAAATTTTACGCTTGTCATTTGAATAATTAACATGGAAGTGATATAGGGAAAAGCCGATTTCTTTAAAAATTCCTATTTTATTTCTATTTCAACTTTGTGATTATTAGTATTGCTTTTACGTACAACATGCAAAAACAGTCGAAGAACTGGCCCTGTGCGGCTAAATGGGTCTTATATTATATCCAAATGAGGAGACGCATTAATTTTTGTCCTTTTGAAAATGTAAACAAATTTCAAATCTCTTCCCTCATCCGTTCCTTCCCTCCCTCAGCTCGGCGAATTTTTTTTCTTTTCTTTTCTTTTCGTATAACGTATTCCAAATCAATGCCACTTGAAATAAGTTTTTCAGTTACGTAAAAAAAAAAAAAAAAAAAAAAACAGTTTTTCCTGAGTGAAAAACTGCCAAAAACACCTGTCTTCAAGGCCGGATTATGAAGGTGAAAAGAAAAACACCATTGAATAGGGAACATGATAACATGTCCTTTTACGGCACTACCAGTTCTACACAACAATATATAAAGTTTTATGACAATTATACTAGTTCAGATGTTTGACTAGCGGGCATAAAGGTAAACCTAAATATATCGTTTTTAATATGTTTTTCGTTAGATTATATTGGTTCAAGATAATTACATCTATCCATACTAATAATTATTGTGTTTAGACGGGTCATTGCAAAATTCTCTATTTATTTAGCTGTCATCTCTGTTCTACATATTGAATACTGTAGATGAATGTACTTGCCATAAGACTTAAAGGAAGGTATCAGGATAATTGTAAGAGCACGTATTGGCAATTCATGATGAGATCGTTACTGATTGTATTGGTTGTTGTGGTGGCTTTTGCTTCTATCGGTGAGTGCTGATCTATTTAAAGTTAATGGGGTATTTTCTTCTTCTTCTTCTTCTTCTTTTTCTTCTTCTTTTTCTTTTTCTTCTTCTTCTTTTTCTTCTTCTTTTTCTTCTTCTTTTTCTTCTTCTTCTTGTTCTTCTTTTTCTTCTTCTTCTACTACTTTTTCTTCTTCTTCTTGTTCTTCTTGTTCTTCTTGTTCTTCTTGTTCTTCTTCTTCTTCTTCTTGTTCTTCTTCTCGTTCTGCTTCTTGTTCTTGTTCTTCTTCTTCTTTTTCTTCTTCTCCCTCAAGTCATATTCTTCTTTTTCTTCTTCTAATTTTTCTTCTTCTTGTTGTTAATATCATCTTGTTCTTCTTCTTCTTCTACATCCTCTTTGTCTTTGTCTTTTTCTTCTTCTTCTTCTTCTTCTTCTTCTTCTTCTTCTTCTTCTTCTTCTTCTTCTTCTTCTTCTTCTTCTTCTTCTTCTTCTTCTTCTTCTTCTTTCGCTCCTCTTTCGAATTCTCTTCTTCTCTAATAATTAATTCGTCCGATATCAAGTTGTCAACCTGCTCCTGCGTCATGTTTCTAATAGTCAATTGACACTCTTTTTCTCTTTCTTGACAAGTAAAGGCCTCTTTAATTCATGCTCTTGGTGCTTTTTCAAAACCATCGTTTTCAGATTCAATGAAAAGGAATCCAAGACTTTCGAGTTCTAAATAGCTAGGCAGGTTCTTTTTTTTTTTTTTTTTTTTAATTCAGCTGATGATAGCTGAACTTTTTAGGAAACGGCTTATATTGCAATTGCCTTGGCGACTGAATTAATTTTGTGAATTTTTGTCAGCTCTTTCAGGATCCGCCTATACTCTTAGCGGTTTAGAAGGCCGGAGCTCATACAACCTAGCAGTCCGCAATTTTGTGATACGATTATTTTTTAACAGGATGCTCCTTCACTTTAGTGATTTTCAAGAAGGTCCTGTAATTAATAATTATATACAGAACAAATTGGAATTAAGAAAAAAATGAGGAAAAACTATCGAAACAAAACGAACAAAACATTACAATTATGCAAAGATTTCAAATTTCAAATAACATGCTTTTAAAGTACTCAACATGAATCGCTCTTTAAAAAAAAACGCTTAAATTCTGGTTTTAAAACCGAAAACGAAAAAATTATAGAAAAAAAAAACAAAAAAAACAAGAATAAAGAAAAAGAAATAGTAACAGAGAAGAAAGGAAACAAAAGAAAAACAGTCCAAAACATCAGCGACCAAAGCAAAGATAAATTAAAAGCTATCACTTTATTTTTTTTTATTTTTTTATTTTCTTTTGAAGTTGGCCGATTACAATTGCATCATAAAAATATAGTTAAATGAGGAGAAAATATTCAAAGCAATTTCATCGTAGGCGTCTTTTAAACATGCAGATGTTATCTAGGTCTACCAGAAGTTTATTAAAGGGTGTGGATAAGGAATTTACAGTTACTGGCAGTTGGTCTAAAATTTGATTGGTAACAATTGATAAATCATAATGAGCAGTTAACTGGCATTTCATTTACTTTGGTTACAGCGCTTTTCTGCGACCTACTGACTCCAGACGTCTGGCGTTTTAGCTTCGGTCAATCAAAATTACGACGAGCCGAGTTCATTCCGATCGAGCGACGAGGGAATTCCCTTGACTAGATAGCCATTTTCACACGGGAATTCCTTATCGTTCGCGATCGGAATGAACTCGGCCTGTCGTAAATTTGATTGACGGAAGCTAAAACGCCAGACATCTGGAGTCGGCAGGTCGCAGAAATATGAAAAGCGCTGTAACACTTTTGCATTGCTACACGTTGATCGAGACAAGAGTCACGACGGGCCTGTAGTTACTGGGAAAGTCTGGCAAGACACTGCCGTCAAACAAACACATTGTTCGGTACCTTTATATACTCTGATTGACGGCAATGTATTGCTCGATTTCCATGTCGTGACAGTTGTCTCGATCAGCGGAAACACTAAAACTCGTTGTAAATATTATGTTCAGCATTAATTCTGTAAAATTTCCTAAAACATGAATTGCTGATTCCTAGGGTCTGCCTTACGATGTTACGAGTGTGCACACTCATCAAGCCAAAAGGCCTGTGAAGCCAACCAAAGAGTCAGAGACTGTGAACAAGGATGGAGCTGTATGTCCGTTCATGAGGTGCCTCTTGGAAGCAAAGATATTTACTTCCGAAGAACATGCGCAGAAAAAAAAGTTTGTAACAACTTCTGCAAGGAGAAAAAAGTCTGCAAACGACACTGCTGTGACAAAGACTTGTGTAATAACTGATTAATCAGAATCAAGGAAAAACGTTTTGATGCTGATGAAGTGTTTAATGATTGATCAATCCCGGTCAACTGTTAATGATAATTTATTGTTTGTAATAATTGACTAATTATATTGAATGTCAATGATGCTTTGTACCTGTTCAATCTGTTCCTATTTACAACAACGTGCCTAAATCATTAAACTACACAAATCAGTGTCATTAGAACCATACTTTCGTTGAGTTCTTTTTAATCAATCATGTTGGCTAAGTTGTTCAATGTTATATAGCTGTTAATAGTCTATTAGAAAAAAAAATTACCACCGGCCTGAATCAATAGACCTTTTTCCAAAATGGCGGCCGAAAATCCAAATGAGTTAAAATTAAAAACCAATACCAGCACTTCTTTGCTTTGGTATAGAAAAGGGTAAGGAAATTTAGGTATAGGTATCGAAAAGGAAGGGGAAGCTAAAATTACTATTCAAGGAAATGAAACTGAGCTTGCACGCCTTTTTACGCGATGTTCGATATTCATATCTGGTCTACTTCAAAATTAAGGTATATGAAAAGGGTAACTTTTTGCCGTAAGGGTAAGTGGTCAAAAGTCTGGTTTAAGCATCCCCGTACAGGATGCTTAGGAGTAACCCCCTCCTCCCCCCGGGCATGTTGGTTTCCTTTAATCTGAAGAGGAATAATGTAAAATCCCGCGAAAAACTTTGATCGTGAAATTACATAATGGCTTTCATTACAAATTTCGTTACCGGCTCAAGGAAAGTTATGCGCGGTGATTGCAACCTTGCAACCCGCCTACGAACAAGAAAGAATGTTACCTAAAACAAATATGATATAAAACATTTTTAACACTAGGAACAAAGCTCTTTATCATCCTAATATCTCGTTTTTGCAGATTATTATAAGTTTGGATGTATGATATATCTATATTTGATGCAGCAGTCATTTGTAATGCACATTTTTTTCGTTTAACTGATGATGCTTGACCTCAGCTAAGATACATAACAGAACGACTTCTTCGTCCGTCTCTTCAGTCCTCGACTCAAACTATGGTTGAAACGCCGGGATGGATAGAATACCAGGCAATACCGACTAGATTTAAGTATAGCTGAACTCTGTCAGCCAATATGACAGTATACTCCCACATGTTGATCTCTCACTGCCATTATTTAACGACATCCACAAGGGTATGTTGCAGTTTCTTTGAAAACGTCACCTCGACCCCAACTGATATTGAACCGAAAAATAGATAATCAGAAACAGAGTATAAGAAATAGGGAATACGACTCGGGAATATTTGTCCAAAGTATGTACACCTTTCTCTGGTCGGACTGTCTTGGCTGTTTTAGTAATGAACCGAGCAACAGAGGATTTTCTCTGGAGATCTCGACGGCTCGGTCGCCGACGGCCGGAAGTCCTATTATGATTGGAGAACTGGACACTAGATTTCTGTGAAGTGTATTTAACACAGTTTTGTTGATTGTTCAGTTTTGGGTCGGCTTCTAAGTTGGACAACACGTCATAATCATCCACTGGATCATGAAAACGAAATGTCTTGTTCCCTGATGTTACTGTTACGATCATAGGCTCGTTTTCCTCAGTTTCAATCTGAAGTAAAAAAATATTGATTAAAAGCAGCTATTAAACAAAATAGTGTCGGAAGTGGCGCGCAGTCTCAACCTCATTTCTTGTTTCCTAAGCCGGTGCCCCGCCTTTTCCGCCAAAAAAATGCATTTGGTAATTCCATATGGTATTGTCTTCTAAATTGCTGATATAAAGGAGGGAAAGTCCTAATAACACTGAGTGCCCTAAGTTCTTGAATTCGCTGATTTTTTTTGAGATGACAAGAAAAAAGCTACTTAGTGTTTTGTCATCGAACCACCATCTATATGTTCTCGCGTAATTAGTTTATCGGCTGTTTATCAAAAGATTTAAAGGAACCGAAAGACCTCGAAGTGCGTAAGATTTGGTGCTGAGGACGCACTCAAAAATGTCCGAAAAGACCCTATGAGCCGCCCCCCCCCCCCCCCCATTTTTTCCCGCACAATCCTAAGAGTTCATTACCACATTTCCTTTCTGCCTTTAAGCTTAAGAAAGGTGGATACAATGCTTTTCTCGTTTCCACTAGTTCCTTTTTTTTATCATTCTCTCATCTCTTCTCCCCAATGGGAATTGCTTCTACGTTAGCTGGGGGGGGGGGGGGGGAGTTTAAATACAGGTGCATACCTGAGTGCCAGGTAGAATTCCTGGTTCTGCTAGCGTCTTTCCTTTTCTCTTCCCTTTTCTGAACTCCTTTATTACAAGCACGTATTCAATAAGAGACATGAAGACAAACACAAACGACGTCAATAAGAAATAATCGATAGATTTCAGGTAAGACACCCGAGGCATCCCAGCATTCATAGAGCCCCTCATGTAGCTAATAGTAAGGACTGCAGAGATGCCAAGACCAACTCGTTCGGATCCTTCTTTGTGATCAATCCAAAACGCAATCCAAGAGACAATCACCACACATATGCAAGGTATGTACATCTGGAAAATGTAATACAAAGATCGACGACGGAAACGAACTGTTGCGGTCAGACCAGAAAACATATCTGAAAAAACAACAGCAACAACAAAGTTGATAAACCATATAAACAAGTGATAGCAGTTTTGACATTTGATCCTTTATTTACCGGTAACAACAACATTAATTATTACTTATTACAAATATTTCAAGCCTGAGAATTACAAACATAATAGGATAGCAGCTTTCAGAAATAAGTAAGAAGCTAAAAATGCCTGAAAACCAAAAGGTAATCGAATAGGATTTGAGGTAGTGTTGGATGAACAAATTAGGAATAAAGGAATAAAACTAGTTGTTTTTCAGAGATTTTTTTCAGTTTACCTGAATGGTACACAGGATGTTTTAGGAATCTCTTTGCGCTCACGATTTCAAACTGCGCCATCTCAGTGTCGTAGATGAAAATATCTGTACCAAGTCCAAACGGCGCTCTCCAGGTGTACTTGAGATCTTTGTCCTCATAGGAAACTACAAACATGGCACACTAAATGATTACAGTTGCTTGCTGTCGCGACAAACAGACCTCTTTATACCTTCGTTGTTAGTTGTGCCAATTTTAGACCATGTGATGCAACTTTTGGGAGTAGATTCTTTAATGTGTAAATATTTTAACAAAAGAATATTTCTCAAGGGAATATCATGTGGTCTGAAATTGGCAATTTGCATACGAAACTAAAGAGGTATTTTGGGTTTCAAAGGAAATCATTGTGTTTGACTCAAAAGAACACCTACTTCATGGCGGCAAAGACTTTGTGCGCACGAGCTTTTTTCTTTTTGCTTGGTAAAGTATAGCTAAAGGCCTTATTTAACCCAGCTGAGTTGATCACCTTCCCCGAAAGGAATTGTGGGTTACTATTTTTGGTTAGCATTTTTCGAGCATTTTCTGAGTACACAATGTAGGCTTTTGATTGAAATAAAATTCCACCAAGACCTTGCCCAGTGTTTGCAATCAATTTAAAGAAGAAAGAGCTCGTATTTTATAAATTCTCTTGGCTGAGTTATGGGAAATACTAATCCAATTACGATGTTGAATCCTCAATTCTGATTGATTGACCTTGAGTTTGTTCTAAAGGTCAACTTAGCTGGATGTCAGTGTTTCTTTAGCTAGTACAGACGTGGAGATCCTGCCGTGGACCTCTAGCTACGAAGGCCGCGCACTAAGCAATTGAGCTACGGCTTCTCCTTTAGTAAATATATTAGAATATGTGATTTTGTTTCTGAATAAAAAAAATGCTTGGAGAAACAAAATTAAATCATCTAAGAAAAATTAAAAAATCTTTAAAAAAATTAATGAGGTAATCGACCTATTGACCATGCGATGACGTAAAGAGTGTTTTTCTTTAATAAGACGTGCATAACGTGCATAAAATATATGGAAGAAAGCAAACCAACTAGGAAAAAGCTTGGAAGGCACTTACAGCTCTCGATAGGCAGATGGCATGTTTGCTCATCCATTGGGTAATTTCGCAGGTCCACTTTACATGAGTTCCTGGTAGTCAACCTACAAATTAATAACAAATAGCACAGTCATTACCAAACATAGAAGTAGGAGACCCTAACACCAAACATATTTTTATTGGTAGGTCCTTTGTATAATGTTATTTGACTCACCTCGCTTAGGGCCACAATATCAAGACGGAGGGGGGAGATTGGGGGGAGGAGGATTGGGGGGAGCAGGGGGTCATTAGTTTTACTGATAGTTTCTGTAGACTCTTATACCCCTTCCCCAGCAAAAAATTGTGTAATTTTATGTGACTCACCACGCTTAGGGCCACAATATCAAGACGGGGGAAAGATCGGGGGGAGGAGGATTGGAGGGGGGAGGGGGAACAGTGGGTCATTAGTTTTACTGATAGTTTCTGTAGACTCCTATACCCCTTCCCCAGCAAAAATGTCTATTATAATATCTACTAGGCATTTTAAGGCACAAATATTGAAAATTTAAACTCGCTCTATCGAACAATGAAACTGTTGGCAACAACTCACCTTGCACTTAGCATGACTGACCCATTCATCAGATCTATCCAGACTTTCTTATTCGAGAAAATCAAAGTATGAATCTTAGTATCAATAGAGTTGCAGAAAAATGTATCGGGTACCCACAGCTTTTCTGACGCTCGCCCGCTAAGGATTATGGTCCTGTTTAGTCCAAATGCGAGTCGTGGTTCGGTCCAGAACTGTCCTAGATACATATCTACAGTAAACTCCTATAAAGAAATGTGTACAAAATCATTTGTTATTTGAAACAATTGCTTATTTGTTGTAAGGAAGAAAGAGACTGGATGTCTTAGATTTTTTTTTTCTTTTTTTGATGGATTGTTTCTTGGTTAAGGGTAAGGTCGTCTTTCCCTCTTTATTTGTCAATTGACACTGCTTTCTTTGTTATCCAGACGGCTTTGTTTTTATTTTTAGTTACTAATATAAGGCCCAGTCCAAACGTCAATTTTCTCCGCAGTAAAAACAATGGACACTTAAGCGGTCTTCTTTGATGTCATAAGGTTCGGCTCATAAGGAGAGCGACGTTAGAACTGCGCCTTTAGAATGCATTGCTTTGATGCACAAGTTCCGCATTCGATGCAGACCGCTGTTATTGAAGACCACAGACTCATTTGTACAAGTTTAGCCTCGTTTATAAGTCAGCTATTTATGGACACCGTGTGGAGACCCACAAAAGTCGGTGGGATTTTCAAAACATTGGTATTATTCAACTTGCACACTCTTTACATTACAGCTGACTTTTGCAAATCATAAGCAACAGCCAACTATAATGTAAAGAATGTGCAAGTCGAATAATGCCAATCCCAGGGATTTTAATGGTGTCTGCGAATAGCAGACTTATGATCAAGCCTAACCCTGTACAAAGAACTATGAGAAAATGGACAAGGAAAACGTCATGCTTAGGAAAAAGATAAGAGGTACATAAAAATATATAAAAATGACAAGAAATATAAGGGAGTAAGGAAATGAGGGTCTTGACGCCATTATACAGCCATTTTCGCGCACAACCAGTTAGACTATGAATATAGATCCTTAAGTTTTTTCTTTGTAGATATCAATACAAACCAAGCCCTCTTTAGAAAAAAATATGATCTTGAATTAGGCGGCTTGGCCTCGAAAACAAATAAGAGGTTGCCTAAGTTACCAGTTTTGGAATGTCTAGCAAAAGGGTATGTTTCTCCGAGAGAACCTATTTTGTTTATGGGAAGCACGGGTGGTGGAGCGCTGAGAGCGCTCTCCTCTCACCTATGGGACCCGCGTTCGAGTCCCGCCGGTCTTGGTACGGTGTCGTATGTGAGTAGAGTTGCTAGTGTTAGTTCTCTCCTGTGCTTTGCGGGTTTTTCTCCGGGTGCTCCGGTTCACCTCCATCCACAAAAATCAACTTCCAAATTCCAATTCGAACCATCAGTTGCCTGGAAATTGGTCCTTGATCTGTAAGGCTTTCCGTCCATCTCAGGGGGGTAAAGTTTGTAGAATTTTAGAAATTTAGAACATTGATAATTGCGGGAAGAAGGAGAGGGCTGTACGCCAGTGCACCTAGTAGTGATGTATGTTCAGCATCATGCACTTAAACTGCTTTTGACTGATTGAGTGTGATCGAAAATGCTTATAAAATGGCCTGATGCAAGACGATTTAGGTAGTGTCTTATATGTTAAAGTTCAAATCAAGTAATCGTTATGTTTTCCTTGAAAATTAAGGATCAGCTCCCTCGTGTTTTCATGATTCGTTCATTATAGTTCTACAAACACGAGGTTGTAGTGCCTTAATTTTCTCTTGGGTCCCACACGATTACCTGAACAGTATATAAACTTCTCTTAACCATGTTCGTTTCGCTGAGTTCCCCAAATGACAAGAACAGCATGTTCAGCTCAACATCTAGGGTTCGAACTAAAAAACGGAAAATAGCAGAAAAACAATTAGAATCATGCTTGACCACTAAAAGCTCGCCTCTCTCCACCAATGCGAACGTACCCAGGTTCGAGTCGCGCTAGGTTTCGGTGTCGTACATGAGTAGGGTTTCTTGGTTGTCTTCTGTACTTCGGAGGTTTTTCTCAGGGTTCCCTTGCTTTACTCCCTCCGCAAAAATCTATTTCTTAACCCAATTTGATCTAGAAGAGCCGAAAAATTACTCTACAGTTGAACTGTGGCAGCCCTAACAAACGAAGGGCTCGCTTTCTTTTTTGACCGCTGTTTTCTTGGTCAAGGAACCAGTGACACTTCCGTTCACTCGGAGGCTTTTGTTAATTCATAGCGAAGACAAATTACAGTCAAAACGGCTCAAATGTACTCCCCCAGAATCTATCAATGAATTCATTATTCGAATATTGAGTTCATTATTTGCTCTGACTCCAAATTAAACTTGAAAATAGACTATCTTCTTCAGTTTTGATTCGATTATTCAACATTGCCATGCCAAGGTAGAAAAAAATCCCAAGAAAGGCCATCCCTTAGAATTGTAGTTGTGAAATGAATGTGAAGTTTGGAGACTTCTATTTATTAATGAAAATCCAAAGTGAATAATCAACTCAATATTCCAATAATGAAATCAATAATGGAGCCTAGGGGGTACACTTGGGCCGTTTTGACTGTAAAGGTAACTGAGGTAATATAACACGTAGATTCAACACGCATGGCAACAAACTTAACCACTTACCTCCATAATATGGTCTTACTCTTTTGTCATAGTGTCGAAATGTCTGCTCCAGAAGTCTGGAAATATTTTCACCAGGTTTGTTGACCTTATCATTTTTTGGACGAAATTCTATTGCTCTGGTTCTGATAAATGGAAGACACGCCTTCTTTAGCTGGTGTTATTGTAGAGGCAGATTTAGAAAGTGTATGTATGCAGTGGGAAAAAGACTACAATTCTCAAAGATCCCTGCGCAATACACTTTTTTGCTTTACCAATATTTTCGACTTCGTGCACTTTAGAAAAATAGGTGAGCTCAAAGATTGTACGGAATTTTTTCACTTACGATGGGATGATACTTTTTTTTTCTTTTAGCAGCTTGACGTCAGCCTCTGATAAATTCCCCCATCCAGGAATCCTGAAACACATAATAGCTTATTGACCACCTCTCTATGCCTTCTCCAACTTTTCCCTTGCCCGGTCCCCAAACAAGGTATTCATATGTTGTTGTTTTTTTTTTTGTTTTTTTTTTTTTTGGCTTCGAGGAGCATATTCCATAAATAAAATGGCTTGCTATCCTTCACTGCACATAAAAACTATTGTGTTTAATTTATGTATATGATCTCTCAAATGTGATGCAAATGAGCCAAATTGAAATGCTTTATGGGTAGCGCTTTATGGGTCGTAAGAAAGCAGCGTATACGTAAGTACGCACGACAAGGGTTAAAAACGCACTGCGCATGCTCGGAAGTTCAGAAGAAAATTTATACACGAGTCGTGTTTACGAAGAAAACCATTGGAGACTTACATGTCTTGTATTATGCGAATTTCTCTCATATTATTTGACCAGGGTAGGAAAACAACTAAAGTTATGTGTCAGGGAAAAATAAGCACTAACTTTCCACGAACGACCTCAACTTTAGAGATTTACTAAACGCCGGTAAATTTCCAATGGTTTTCTTTGTAAACACGACGAACTTCCGCGCATGCGCAGTGCGTTTTTCACTCTTGTCCGTACATACATAATATTTATATATATATATACCTTATTAATTCGTCTTGGTGCAATGTTTTTCCATTTCAAACCTCGTGTCATTATTTGCTTAACGGTTGAATATGGATACAATTCAGACAAAGAATCTTTTAAAATCTAAAGAGAATGACACGTGATCTGAAATGGGAAAACAAGACTTATTCAAATATAGGTGTTTTATTACACTCGCCGAATAAATGATGCTACGGTAGTTATACTCAATACACCCATGCCGAGCATGCGCAGTGCGTTTTTCACCCGTATCATGCGTACTTGTGTATATAGTCATTTGAAAAAACGTCGCTGACCCGCTCCGCGACTACGCGGCTAGACCGAAACGGAGTATGGGTAGAGTTCGCTGAAGCGCTTAATTATTCGCTCTGAAGTAGTTGTTTTTGTTTACTATTGAAATAACACAAACTGTCTTCGGGTTTTGCGAAAGGAAGACAAAAAGTCTATATGACTAATATTCAGTCAGAGATGTTCCCAATTTTGAAACTGCTAAGTCATTAAAATACTACTTCACCAGCGAATTTTATTTTCGTCTGTAAGCCCGGCGCATATTTAATCAGTGAAGAATTCAACCGCTTCAATGATTTTTACCCATACTCCCCTTCGGGCTAGTCGCTTAGTCGCGGAGCCGGTCAGTTACAACGTTTTTTTCAATTAGCTGTATGCTGCTTTAATTTCTTACGACCCATAAAGCGCTACCCATAAATCATTTCGATCTGGCTGCTGCCCCGCCCCCGACTTTAATCTCAGATAACATTCTAGTACAAAATAGTCACAGTTACTAAAAAATCTCAACTGAATACGGCAAGAATATTTCTAATCGAAATAGAAACACATTTAAAACCCGCTCACCCAATGAAGGCGAAATGATAGGAAAGAGATTAATTTATTTTGCTTTCAGGACGTTTAACTGAATCAAGTTTTGAAAATAGTAAAAAGTAGAAAAAATTGTATGGTGTCCGGTCCGACGTCAAGAGGAAAAATACAATTTTTTCTAATTAACAATTAGAAGACGAACTCGAGATTTCTATCGGCTGATAGTTGACGAGGGGCTCCGGCCCCGAGTCAACTATCAAAGCCGATAGAAATCGAGAGTGAGTCTTCTAATTGTTTTAGTAAAAATCTCAACGAAACTATACTATACTAAACTAAACTAAACTTCACAAAAGCGCGAAGGAAAAGCCGCCATTTTTTCAAAACAAGTCCGGCTTTCTCTACCCACTATCTATCGGCTGATAGATAGTGAGTACGTTAGCCAATCAGAATGCAGGATTTGCATTAGTATAGTAGTAGAATTTTACTAAAGCTTTATTATTCCTGTTCTATCCTTCTCAGTACACCATTTTCATAATAACGTGACCCAGCAACGGGTAATTCGAGATTTCTGCATTGTTGGCTTCCGTCAATCAAATTTTCAACGCTCTGAGATATTAAATTTCTGATCGACAACAACCGAAACCCAGACGTCTTTGGCTGCCGTTGGTCGCGCAGTTATGAAAATGGGCGTACAACTCGTACAAATTTGAAAGACGTACTTAATTTGGAGGATTTCTTTCTGGAAGAGTCTGATTCGTGAGGAGAGGAGTTTGAAGGAGTTTAGTCCTAGTCCTTTGCTCGTTTAAAAATTGGCTAATTGGCAATTAATTATTTGATATTGTATTGTTAGCTTTTTCTAACACTTGCAGTTCAATAGAAATGCGCCAATTTTCTTAACCAAAGTAAGAAGACATTTTTGGGCGATTATTTTCGTCACAGTAATTTAAATGTATTTGATATTTGATGATCAAATGTCGGCATTACTTGCCAATCCAGATTCATTAAAGATATGTCTTTACATATCTATATATATAAATCAGTGTTCTAGTTAGTACTGCATTCAATCTGTCAGAAATTAGTACCTAATCATAATCATAATTTTTCCAGACCTTCTGGGACCATAGAATATAATTTCTATTCAGTCTTATTCCGTATCAATCTAGAACTTCACTTCAAGTGTTTTTAAAATTACATTTTGAAACATTATTTGTTTATCAAATCTTTCATAAACGTAGAACTCATTTTGTCGTGGGATTCTAATAAAAGAAAGTTTAAACCCAAATTCATATATTTTGTGGTCTAATCTTGAGTTTGTTTACAGTTTTCTCCTTTCATCGTAATCACTAGATCTGCGGTTTCTTACCGATAAAACAAAATGTCAAAATTTAGTAAAAATGTATATTTTTATATGAGAGATTTTTCTGGAATATCAGCTGAACTGTGTGTAAGTAAATATTCAAAATACACAAATGTTAAAATAGAGCTCCAATCTTCAATACAATAGACGCCGATAGTTTTATTCAATTCAAAATCATTTAGCACAGTAAAGAATTCAGAAAATCACCAATTAAATGTCAAGTGAATAAAGCCCTGGAGCTTATCTTGCAATCTTTAATTTCACTCGTTATGAAAAAATTGTCTTGCTCAGTTGGAAAATAATATGAGAAACGGCGCTCGAAAGAATCCTTTAGAAAACAGAAAGCTATACTTATGAATACTACTCGCTATCCTGTCAGGGTTAACGATAAACAATGTTCATAAAAATTGGCAATTTTAAGAGATTTACTTAACAATAAGCATGAGAATCATATCCAGGCAACAGGACTGACGTACTTGTCCGGTTGATAACCACATCAGCTTCGAATTATTCAAGCTGTCGTCGTAATGGCACAGTGAATATATATATGAATATGTTCAATTAAGAAGTATCTTTTAAGGAAGTGTTTTAGTATATTGGACTTACGTTGGTGTAGTTGTGGGAGAAATGTGTTCCTTTTTGCTGTAATCCGAAGGCAATGACCTGAAAACCAAGCAGGAAAATCAGAAATGGGGTTTTAATTATATAGATTAATGCATGAAAATAGAACTCTTCGTATGTCAACTTCTTTTATTTAACGACGACTTCAGTTGATATTCCAATCGGGTTTTTTCCTTTTTTTTTTTTTTTTTTTCTTTTTTCCCCTTTTTATCGTTTTTCATTTCTCATTACAATTTTTGCTTTATTATTTTTCCATTAATAGCTTTGTTTTGTTCTCCTTTTTGTTTTATTTAACTTAATTTTTCCTCAATCGTTTTTATTTCTATTTTTGTTGAGACAATTTTTTTTCTGTTTAGATAATATTTTTCATTCAATTCCATTCTCTGTTTTCGTTTGATTCATATTTTAAAATTCGTTTTATTTTTAGTTCAAGTAAAGCTTTGTTTTGTATTTTTGCCCCTTTTTATAATTACAATTGTCCTGTCAGAATAATAATTATTTTCAACAACTTTATACACTTAAGCAATTTTTCTCCTTGGTTTTTTTTTTTTTTTTTTTTTCTCATTTCTCTCTTTTTCTTTTTCGTTTTCTTATTTCTTTCCAACAATCCAATTTTTGAATATTACCAACAGCACACGCATTATCAGCATGAAAATACACCATACAAGCTAGATTCATATACAGATCAATATATGTATGACTCCCATTTGACTGATTTACACCATATGTACAATATTCGTGCTGTGGTATTCTAGTACACAGCCTCGACCATCACTAGTCCTGCTGATGTCTTTAGAAAAAGATTACGTCATGTTAAGCACCTTTTTTATTACAAAAACAGAGATTGAAAAGCCTTTCTCGCTATGATACTGACATTTATGAAGAAAAACTCAAGTCTGTAATTAAAATCTGCACTAAAAACAATGGTCTGTTTGGCTTTTACGAGTGTTGGGAAGTTGTGTTGTTACGAGATAGAAAAATGTTGTATTGTTGAGTTTAGATTGACATTTGTATTTACAATAACAATTTTTCTTCATATTTTCTGCATTCGAGAACTCAATTCATCATTAAAAAAAAAACCACACAGAAATGATGATATTTTTTTTCAGGAATTTGCTGAAAGAGTTGAAGAGCTTTGAATCCTTTGTACCTTATAACAGTAGAGGATATTGTAAAAAAAAATATTGTGCGAAACAACAATGCACTATTTATTTTATTATTATCTGTGTTTAGTTTTTGTAGATTCTGTAAACTTAATTCATATGATTTTTTCTTCCGATTGCTTTCTTTTACCTCAATAGAAAATGCTTTTAACATGCTTTTTAAGAGACAATGATTTTATGAAGATATAAGATTATCTTTAGTCAAGGACATTTGGCACCGGTGAAGCTTAATTTTAAATCTGAAAGCCTCTCAAATATGATATATACAGCCTTTCAAATATTATATATATACAGTTAAAATGTATGTATTTAAAAAAATGTTCTTACCTCGAATGGATGGGCTTGGCTTCTAACATGAGCACAAGTTGGAATAAATACCAAAGAATCTTCATTCGTCTATTGATTAAAACACGATGAAAAACACTTTGTTAACCCAGAGATATCGATTTATGGGTCTAAGACGCAACCATGAACTTGGTATTTTTAAGATGCCCTGATGTCCTTGTTTGCTGGAAGGATGTAGAAATACGTACTCCAGTTCACTTAGTAGAAAGATAGGGCGTCTAGAAATCCGACTGATTCGCTGAATTCAGAAAACCTAGTCAGTTTGTCGAGTTAATAACATGCATACTTCAGACTCGTTATTAACATCACTAAACCAAGTCAAGAATAATCATGATCACTCCGATACATCTCCTAAAATCCAAAATCTCTTTGAACATGCATATTTACGTAAATGTGCCAAATTAGATCGTGGAAAGAATAATGTGTCTAAGAGGTAGCCGGCGCCATAACTTCCAGTCAAAGAATAGTCAAGTAGTCAGCTTCATACAAAACAATGTTAAACAATACGTTAACAAAGTAAATCATATTGTGTACTTCCTAATCAAGGACGTCGACTCAGTGGATCTTCGATTACGAATTACTCGGATTATATATAAGCTCTTGCATTATATGAAGTTGTTACTAAAAGGAAAAGAAAAAAAACTCTATTAAATCTAAACTACATATCTCAGACTCTTGCCATGAGAGCTTTATAGATTTAAGCAGCTGAATTCATTGATTTCCGTTTATTGCTTTTTTTATTGTTAGCGAAAACAAAAGTAGAAAACAAAACACAAGTAGGCAAATTTAGTACCTGGATTATTTCGTTGGTCTCGCCTCTTAACCCTAACAAAGCATACCTATGGAAAAATCCTTCGTAAAAAAAATTATATCTCAGTTTTGCAGTTGCTTTCGCGCCATTTACGATATGAAATATTCCAAGTTACATTACTTTTTTTTCTGGAGATGGCATGTCATTATAGCTGTTAGTAATTAGTCCTAATCACAAGAAAACTTAATCCTTTCTTAGATGACAATATATGAGTTATATTTTGAGGGTAAAGCGTGAAGAAAGTACAAGATGATGGGAGAAAGGATACTGAATGTACGAAATTGATTATAATTACTCAGATTTTGGAATTACTTAAATGTTTAAACAATTGCCCTAGTATTTCACCTTTGATTCTGTCTGTTTCATTGAAAAGAAGCGAGCTGAATTAACAGCCTAATTGATGCTAATACCATACATATCAGAAAGGAAATCCTTTTGAAAAGAAAACGAATGTTTTGTATACAATCCCGGGTCAAATGGAATCGATTTCATCGAAAGCTTAGTTGACTTTAGCGAGGCTGCAAAGGATATATTGCACTAACGTTTAAATCCGATTGGTTGCAGCATGAAGAACGAATGCTGATGAAAATAATGACAAGGTTCTGAAGAATATATCCAAGCTCATTATCATGTGTCCATTGATGCCCCATATGAGTTTTCTAGAAAATAAATGTTCAATACAAAAGGAAAACTTGCGTCAAACATTACCTTTTCAACCTTGATGTTCTGCAACTCCATCGAGGCATTTTTGAATATAATAGTTTTGATAAAAAGGTAAATTTTACACCGTAAAAAAATAAGAAAGATCACTTACTGACGTTTCGGACGCTAGTCCTTCGTCGGAGTAAAAACCAAATATAATAGCTATCTATAGAGCAAGTCTTTTTGTCTACTATAATACAATGAAGCCCTGATCTTAACATTATTTTATCGAAGATTTAAAACACTTATAACTTTTTGGGGGGGTATTAATGAAGAAAAAAAGCTTTTGAATTGACCGTGTAAATGCTCACCTATGGAATATTCAGGTGCATTAATGCGTTGAATTGGTACCGCCTGATCATGATTCACACACCGTCTAGTTCAAGCTCAATTAAGCTATTAAAATATCATATCCTTTCGAGATCATTGCTGAATATCAGTACTATCAAAAGCGTCTTATTAATCGAGTGCCTTTGTCGTTATTTCTCTTAGAAGTGAATATTGATTTTTTACAAAGGACATTTTTCATAACATTTGAAGATCAAGTATCGGTGTTTTTTCATCCACGATGAACGAGTGATACCGCCAAGGATTTTCCTTCCGTGCGGAGTGATGTGACTTTTGATTAGTTTAATGAGCTGAGATTTTCTGAGTTCTGCACGTTAATCATTTGCGATAAAGATGAGTAGTATTATCTTGACGTTGTTGTAACAAGGATGGAAAAGAAACAGTTAAAAGCTTTGTAGTATGTTTATAATCAGGCGAACTATATCACTGCATAAAACAAGATTCGATTCCGCGCAAATATGAATGCTTTTTTTTTTTTTTTTTTTGGAAGGGGGAGGGGGGGGGGGAGAAGGGGAAGGGAGAGTTGCAGCAAGACCAGTCAACACCTAACGTCACCTAATACCAAGATCCAAAGATTAGTTAGAAGAAGACAAGAAGACAGGTATTAAGTATACATTTTTTTTTTTATCAAGATTGCCCAATATCGATCGTACATGCATTGGAGAGACTGGATGATTCTTCCAGGCGCTCAAGAAAGAACATGAACGGTGCGCAAGGCTAGGAAATACCAATATTTTATTCAATAGCTACTTAACTCTTTTTTGGAAAAATAGGGGAAACTCCCACTTGGGCAGTAGAAACAGAGAACAGCATTACCTGATAGTTAAATTCCTTAGCATAAATTTATTTTCTTCAGTATTGACTATTACCTTACACTCTATGTAAAAATACCATTTTCGAGATGCGCGAGCGCTTTCAAAAATATCGCAGGCGCAGACATGATCTCGCAATAGCGCGCGCGATCTTGCCCAAAAATGCCTCTTTTTCATGTCTGCGCCTGCAATATTTTTGAAAGCGCTAGCGCATCTCGAAAATAGTCTATTGTCTAGCGCGCGTATGACCAATCCAATTATTGGCTCACAGTTTTCCAGCAAAACAAACAAGCATGCAATCAAACAGACAAACAGACAAACAGACAAACAGACAAACAGACAAACAGACAAACAGACAAACAGACAAACAGACAAACAGACAAACAGACAAACAGACAAACAGACAAACAGACAAACAGACAAACAGACAAACAGACAAACAGACAAACAGACAAACAGACAAACAGACAAACAGACAAACAGACAAACAGACAAACAGACAAACAGACAAACAGACAAACAGACAAACAGACAAACAGACAAACAGACAAACAGACAAACAGACAAACAGACAAACAGACAAACAAAACCTTGTGGGTTACTTTGGTCTTCCCTCGATTCATGCCATTTTAATATGAAATTTCCTTGATATCACTTATTGACAACAATAATCTACATCATCAATATTAATTCAACAGTACAAATGAACCTTACCCCAGACTGTTACATCCCGTTGAGTGTTTGGATCAACGTTATTAAATCTAATCACATCTTGACTCGACTCCCACCGCGGCGATCATGATATTCACCACAGAACAAAAGCTCAATAAAAATCCTTATTACATCAAAAACAAAACATCGATATTACAGTTCCTTTTATAAACTACTTACATTTTAATCACAGTTAATACGTAAAGCTGTCAATAGCTTTCTGTTTGTTTTCTGAATCAAGAACTGGTTGTAGGTCTTTTAAAAACCTAATTCTTTGGGATGAAACTCTAACCTTAATCTATGTATTTTGTTATACATTTGGTATCAAACCATTCATATAAACAATCAATATTTCTTTTATTCACGTCTTTGTAAAACCGTTTATTGAAATTGTAGATATACACTTTTTTTGGTTAAAAAAGAGAAAAGATTGATGCTTGAAAGCCAAACGATCTCTGAGTTCGGCATCACATTGTGAATGAATCGTTGAGTTTCCTTGAATCTCTCCCCCTTATTTCGAGGTTTTCTCTCTGGGTTTTTCGGTTTTTCTCCATTTACAAAACCCAACACGCAATATTTATAAGCTACATTCCAACGCGATCTGTGGGTTAGCCGTCCAGGGACTAAGATCAGCCTAGAGTTTGTTTCAAGGCTCGATAAAATTCGAAGGTTTCTTAACGGAGTTCGTGTTTTCAGAGCAAAACGCAAAACTATTCTCACAATGCGAGACATACATGTAGAATCAACTGTTTTACACGATACTAAATCCATTAAACTAATAAAAACGAAAAACCTATAAATTATATCTTTTTCGAAACAGAATATGAAGTGAAACGTCGTAAAAAAAAAGTATATTTTTTGTTCGCTTTGCATTTCCAGTTGTGGAAATATCAAAATAATTTTCTTATTTCAAGATCGAAAAATGGTATGAGTAATATAGTTGGAGGAGTAACCACATATCGCTGATAATACTGATACACAACACACAGCTGACTGACGATAATTACCGCGAATGAGTAACGGTGAAAGTAATTATACTTCCTGTTCTGACGAAGATAAGAACGGCACAGTATCTAAACCTGACTACCTGCTTCTATCGCGTTGAAAAAGAATTCAAATCAAAGTCTGATCCTAAGAAATAGTCAACAGATTTGACATCGTGAGAAATCGTAAGGATAAATATAAAATATGAAATTCCAAAAGCTTATTAAACGCGCGCGGTGTAGAGAAAAACAATGTTGGGTCGACACATGTATATGCGAGCACGATATCGACACTAGAAACTGATCGTTATAATTGAAACAATATTGAGCAATGTAATGTCCTCTCAGCACGACTACAACATTTGTTTTTTTCTCGCTTTTTGTCTTGTTCTTTGAAGCCCTTTTTAACCTGAAATTTATACTACTCAAGAAGAATATGATAATCTAATAGACGATAAATCAAGTATTTTACCTTGAGAGGCACATTAGAACACAAACTGATGGCCAGGCAGTTGAGATAAACAGCACTGAAAAACCTCCTACGAATTGCCCCTCACAGAGCTACGAATTCATCCAAATTACTAACTCTTATACTTGATGAAATTTATGGCATGCCTCTCCTGTTGAATTTTACAAAGGAATGCCCCACACCATGGTTATTAGATTTGACTGATTGATCAAAATATCTCAGGGATGCATAGTAGCTTGTTATCAGTACCATCCGGTGGTGGAAGCAAAATATCTTAATTATGTTTCCCACTATATCTTAAAGATTAGAACTACGATTTTCTTCTGTTTTTTTGTTTTGTTTTGTTAGCTGGCTAACTCACTGACATTCACCAATTTTGAAATTATGTTTGAAGACTAAAAAAACAAGGGAAATTAAAGTCTGACTGGGATAACTATGGGATAATCAATATCTACTGATAGACAACCATAGTTTTAAAGAAAGAATCAAATGTGATTATTATTATTTATGGTAATTTTCACACTGAAACATGAGGGGGGGGGAAAGGTGTTCACTAGTCTACCTGTCTCAGATATTTTTCTCTGATAATTCTTCAAAGAAGAATACTGTGCACATACAACGTCGTCCTGGGGAGTGGAACAACAATCTTATCAGAGCCACTAATCATTGCAATATTTTCCTTCTTTTGCTGCAGGTAGCCCACCACAATAATATTGAGCTACTAGTACTCGCGTGAGTAGGTAGTAGTAATATATATGAAAGAAGTATACATCTGAAGAAATAGAAGGAGAGAGAAAAAGCGACTTACTTGGGTTCACTCTCGGTTCACTTTCCAGTAATCTGACCTTTTCAAGAAACACGTACAAATGATACTTTCGTGTTTTGTTATCAATGGTACTGATCTATCATATATGAGAGGCCTGGGATTGGTCCCCTACCATCCCCTCTACTCACGACAGTTTACGCTGAGTTAACGATGCATTCAGTACATCATTGGGGTGCATTTTCTAAATATGTCAAAAAATATTTCCTAAAACATTAAGTGTTATATTTAACTTTTTATATATTATTCTTTGTGGAGTAGAGGGTGTAATCATGTGTAGAATATACTCACCGCGATCCAGCGGAGGTAGTAAGTTAATAACAATGCCTTGAAACCAAATGACAAGACGAAAAATAAGATAGCAATATGGCAACTAAATGTCACGGAAGATCTTTATATGAATTCTCCTGCGTAATTGGCAGCTGTTAAACTTTCATACATATTATTTCTTTTTATTTGCCTTAAAGTTCTGATATTGCTTTGTTACAAATTTGTTAGAAATTACGTTCATACAACCAATATCAAATTGTTTCGATACGCATTAAAAAAATCAGCTCAGTAGATGGAGTATTTTCTTGATAGTTTAGAAAACGCATAAAGATGAGCGTTACAGCTTGAAAAAATTAGTCAGTGAGATGTGTGCGCTATTTTATATGCTCGTTTTCTGAGTTCATTGTCACATGATAAGCAAAAGCTGTTGTAGGGCGATACTTCATTCAGTACATTACCTTTGTATTACAATTAGTTCTGTTAGTTTTGGAAATAAGATTTAATAATCAGTTGTGCCCACAACAGTAATAATAATCAAACAAGCTATCAGCTAAGCTAATTCATGTTGATACCGCGAGCAGATCACCCAGCTATGACCAGTACTACAATTAGTGAGGTTTGTTTTAGGAATTAAACTTGATTCCGTGATTACATTCCACATATAATAAACAATAATTGGATGAGGTTGAGCATGATATCGTAAATTATCAAGACCAAGGAGGCCGCGTTACGTTATCTGCCGAAGCCGTAGGGTGAGGCGGATAAAACAGCCGAGGTCTTGAAAATTTACGATATCATGCGAAAATCAAATTCAATATTTGTTTTATTATACATTTTGTAAATTGAGAACAAAGATTTTATACTGCTATCAAAAATAATAATAATAAATAGCACACGTTTTGCAATTTCCGTCATGACCTTGAGTGAACTTGACGTTATAAATGTATGATCTGCAAAAAAAAAAAAAACCTACATATATATTCATCATGTCGAGTAGAGGATTGGCTGAAGGCTTTCGGCCAATTAGAATCGAGATGGCGAAACGAATGCATGATATATAGTGCTGAACTGTTCTCATGAGTTCTTAGGTGTACAAGATACATGACGTGAATTTATATATGCTAAAGAAAATGTACAGGTATAGAGAAACAAGAAGAAATGTTTATATTACTGCTATTTTCCTGCACATGCGAACTCGGTATCTGCAAGCTGCTGAAATTTGTTTTTTAGCTTCCTTCAATCAAAACTAATCATTCGATAGTTTTTATATTTTTGACTGACGGCAGTGAAAAACCAAATTCTAACGGACAACTAGTAACTGCAGAGTTCGCATGTTCAGGAAAATAGCATGCGCAGTAAGAGTTTGTCTAATGGTCGTGGGTCGTGGGTCGTGGGTCCAAGTCGTGGGTCGTGGGTCCAAGTCGTGGGTCGTGGGTCCAAGTCGTGGGTTGCCTAAAAAGTGCCAAATCTTATTTTACATTTTTCCTTTAAATCTTAATTTACTAAGTTAAAAAAAAAGACATCTGACAGTCTTTATGAACATTTGATCGGACATTTCCTAAATTTTGTCGAGGATTCCAAGCAAGGGTACCAAGACAATTTCTGATAATTGAGAAATTGTCTTGGTAGTGACAAATAATAATTATCTCTCATTGTTTGTTTGCGTGCTGTTCAGTTTGATTGTAACTTTTTTCTCGAGCCCTTCATTTTAAGTCGATAATTTACTAAGGTTCCCTAGCCTAGTCTCACTAGCTGTGGTAAATAGTAATAAAACAAGCGCGTATAAAAAGAATTTGACTCGTGTATGGAAGATTGGAATAAACGTCTACACCCGCTACCAGAAGAAGTTGTAAAAGGCCAGTCATCAGAAGGTGCAAGGTATTTGGCAAGCAAGTGGAAGCTCGGGGTTTCATTTCTGACCAAAAGATTGTCAGCGGCAGCTAAACCAGGAGAGAGATGCAAGATTCGGAGACCACCCTTTTTTCATACCGTTTTCAATTTCATAATGCAGGTTCCCTCCAAATATTAAGGTCATGAATTTTGTACTATGTGTTTTATTGCTTTAGCTATCGGCGGTCATCGGTATATCACTATTCGGTGATTTCAAGAGTATGAATCTAGAGAAACCCGACCCGTGTTCGAGGAACATCATTTCAAACCTGCAGAAATTTATCCTTGTTTCCTAGGAAAATACAACATTTCGTTTCTTCACTTCTTGTTAAGTATGTTTCCATTTCTAAACAAACATAACGACAAACGCGATTTTCCTCAGAACGTGAAACATTTCTCAGTAATAGTGCATAATAGTCAAATATACACAAAATAATGATTATTTTCTAACTGACGAAATTAGTCTCTAACTAATTCACGGGCCGAAGAAAATCCCTCTTTTGAAAACAGTATTACCGAATTCCCTTTGAGCCGTTAGAGCTCTTGGTTCCTCGATATTTTTTAGCTCTCAAATATTTCATTTTCACATATTTGGGACTTTCGACTCTCGACATGATACTCTCGGCTCTTGAACCTCGACAAAAAAACAAACTCATATCCAACATTTAACCAGCAGTGTAGCCGCTACGCAGGCTATCAACAATGTTTCAAATTCTTTAAAGGATAAACAGACTTTCTGTACGGGTTACTATTATCGACTTAAAATGAAGGGCTCGAGAAAAAAGTTACAATCAAACTGAACAGCACGCAAACAAACAATGAGAGATAATTATTATTTGTCACTACCAAGACAATTTCTCAATTATCAGAAATTGTCTTGGTACCCTTGCTTGGAATCCTCGACAAAATTTAGGAAATGTCCGATCAAATGTTCATAAAGACTGTCAAATGTCTTTTTTTTTTTTTTAACTTAGTAAATTAAGATTGAAAGGAAAAATGTAAAATAAGATTTGGCACTTTTTAGGCAACCCACGACTTGAACCCACGACCCACGACTTGGACCCACGACTTGGACCCACGACCCACGACTTGGACCCACGACCCACGACCCACGACCATTAGACAAACTCGCGCAGTAAGTGACTATTATTCCGGTGCGCTCAATTTCTCAAATTTCAAAAGCATAATCTAGATTGCTTTCCAAAACTTTTGAGCATCTTTTTTATGTAAAGACAGATCTTGAAACCGGGATAAAATGCAGAGTTAGGTCCAGATCACGCTCATCGATGTTCTAGCCGAACAACCTAATGACATCAAAGAAGACCGCCTTATTATCCATTGTTTTCAATGCTTTGGGCTTATGAGAAGATCGACGCGTGTGGATTGTGCCTCATGATATATATATGTATATAATTTTCCGACAAATTCATGGTTCAGCATGATTTCCTCCTTGTGATTGACGGCTCTTTAATGAATTTTTAGCACAATCTTTTGGGTGGTAAAATATTGGTAGCCAGGGTTGGTGGTTGGTGGTTCTCTTTAACTGAGACAAGATAATATCACGAAATATCTAACTTTGACTTGTATTTGACTTCCCATTTTTAACAAATCCCGAAATGTCTAGTGTACGATCTTTATCATCATTCTGTTTTAAGCCTGGTTCACGCTAGGGTCGTAAAATCATAATCGTAATTATAAGCAATTGCAACATAAACAGATTCATTAACGTACTGCTCTTTAACGGTGCAAGTCTTTTTTTACACCTAAGTAATGAATGTATACGTAATACTGAGTCTTCGTATGTTGCTTATGACTACGATTACGATGATAGTGTGAACTAGGCTTTATCGGAGAAACGTTGTATTTTCTTATTATATTATTATTATTTATTATTTTTATTAGTTTTCCTTCTTAGTAATCTTATATATGTCATAATGAGTGCGTGTTTATTTTTTTGTGACCTGATAAACTTTAGATAACCTTGCCCCATTAAAAGACTGCGAAATCAACGAGTAATGTTCATCAAGACATCAGATGCGGAAAACTAAGCATAAGCCATAAATGAGTGGTAAAAACATAGCACACAGTTCTCTTGCAGAGAACAATAAATTAATGCTAAAATCCATTAATAAAACAGCTGTCCGTCGGCTTACCGCACTGTTCCCACATTAATCTTGACTTGGTCTCACTTTCTCTCATTTGCAAGGCCAAATTAAATTACACAAAACTTTTCAAAATGTCAAATGCTTGTAAATAATTAAATGGGATATCATATCATTCAAATTAAAGGAATTAAAGAAAGAAATGAAAGAACGAAATGAAAGAATGAGAGAAAGAATTAAATAAAGACAGACAGACAGACAGACAAACAGACAGACAGACAGACAGACATACACAGACAGACAGACAGACAGACAGACAGACAGACAGACAGACAGACAGACAGAAAGAAAGAAAGAAAGAAAGAAAGATTAAAGAAAAAAAGAAAAAAAGAAAAAAAGAAAAAGAAAGAAAGAAAGAGAAAAACAAAAACTGGGGTTACAAAAGCTTAGTCTTGCTTTCAATTTCTTTGTTTTGTTATCCCGTTGCTCTGACCTTTGACGATCAGATCTTTCTAGGAGTGTTCATTGAAGTTTATTGAGTTGCTAATACTCTAAATCTGTTGAAATTCAAGAGATTCTATCAATTCGCAATCACTTAACAGACTTTACTGTTTTTAGTACTGGACACTTTGCAAATTCCCATAAACCATTAGAGTCACATATTTAATAAGCCAAAGATCGCTTGACATTTTTATTTATTGTAGCTTACAATGAGTTGAACAATCAGAAGCATTGAAGTATCTTGGAATAACACAACATGTATGTGATTTTACCTGAAAAAATTAGACCTTAGCCGGTTATTTATCACGTGGCTCTATAATTGGCTTAACGATTGGGCTATTGGTTGGTTGTAAGTACTTGAGCAGGTTGTATTACAATCCTTATTGACTAGCTTTTTAATCCAGACTGTGATATAAGAGTGGATTGCCTTTCTTATAACGTAAGTTCAGGTAACGTTTTATTCTACAAACTATCTACAATGTTTTCACAACTATGATCTTTTTCTCTTCAAGGAAGAGGCGCTGGTGTTCCACTGAGAGACGGAGTTGGTACATCATCAGTAGTCATCGTTGGGATGGGATTCAACGTGGGTTCGACGCCACGATCTAAGAAGAAGCAAAAATGCTTAGTTTTATTCTCGCTTTACATAGATAGAGGATAATATCCTCCCTTGAGAAATATTTTTCACCACTCGAGGATAAATTTCACTAAATATCTTCGCGCCGCCGTGTAATTTTTTCTTATCAAGTAGACACATCCACAAACAAAAACGCCATTTTGACTGACGTTGGCTACAGTAAAAATCAAGTGTTGATACACTACCTCATAATGTTGGAAAAACTAAGTATGCAGTGTAAGAAAAAGGGCTAAGTCGTATTTAAACTAAATCCCCCCCCCCCCCATTCAATGTTGTTGCTTGAGAATCTGGCTAGCTCACGGTATCCAACTTTGGCCATTTAGACAACATTACAAGGGGAGGGGAGGGGAGCGTACAGTCCACATCAGCCATTTCACACAGCCAATTTTGGGAGCATTATAGGGGTAGTGTATCAACACATTTCGATTTTTACTGTGGTTCAGCTTGCGTTAAAAAGAGCGGGAAAACATCGAGGACATATTGTACTGATGTCCCGGATGTATACGTAACCTTCCCAGCAAAACACTAGTGTCTATTTGATAAACCTGATTACTGGTCAAAGAAAAAAATTCAATAGAGGCTACAAGGTACAAGTTTGAATAAGACGTTGCCACTTCACCGTACAGCATTGATTGAATGATTTCTGTTCGACCACCAGTGTCTAGGTAATACAAGAAAATGTAACTAGCCAATCAGCGCGAAGCTAACAAGCTCAAGTTGTTAGCATAACCCATGACGGGGAAAAATTGCGCACCAATGACTGCCTTAGTAGGGTAGGACACGGCAAATGTTTTTCGGTAGAAACAAAATTGGAACTAGAATTCAAATTTCTTTCATTATAAACGCAGGATCCACTGTTCCCTAAATACTAACAAGTTATGATCAATAAAATTATTTTTTCTTTCAAATTCGAGAACTAGAACGAGCTTCGAGAAAATGCTCAGGCTCCCCTCCCTTGATTTGATAATTGGATGCGGGTTTTACTTTGTCAAAGAAGCTCGTGAACACGAAGTTTATAGAAAAACTAAAACGAAGTTTTCGCCGTAGCATCTTAATATTAGCTATATTAAATCATTTTGACAGGCTTTGGATTCCTCTAAGAGTTCTAGCGACGCGAGTTGTGCTGCTTTAATCGAGTAAGTTTGAGTTGCTGACAAATAATTCAGCTGATATGAATTCTCATAATACTCAATAATAAAAACTGAATTGTGGAGAGTCGTATTCGACGCAGCGAACTCCCTTTACATTTGAAGGGAACTTACCTAAATTCTGATACTAGTTACATGTTCGTATAGATGCTAAGCTTTTATTCTGTGAATATTATACGGTATGCCTTATTCCGGCCGCTTTATAACATGTTCCATGAATTAACATATTCAAACAGTATTTTTTAACAGTTATCACTTTAATTCAAGAAATAGAAAGCTTGCGAATATTTTGATACGTGTAGAAAATACATAATGCGAATGTTTCAGTAGCTGCAAGCTTTTCAACACTTGTCTTCTTTTAAATTCTTTTAAATTTACTGAAGAAGCGAACGTGAGTTGTTGGGTTTCCCTTCGGTTTGTTTATATTCTCGCACAATGACGCATTCTAAAAATGCACGGGCTAAAGGCTTACAAAAGGCTAACAACTTTGGAGGGATTGCATGCAGGCCTGGTCGCAAATACTTTACCTAGGTTGTGAGGATAACTAATTTTGTTATTCTTATGCATAACCAAACATACCCATCGGCAACTTTAACAGTTGGAGTCTTTTTTGATTTATGGAGTTTCAAACCGTTGAAAGTGATATCATCGCGATAATGAGCATTGCATTAAGCGCGAAATTATGGGAGATTTTGTGACGTCATAACCTCGCGCGATCGGTTCGCTGGCCGTCAACTATTATTTGAAAGCCATGCAAATTTTAAAAGCCTTTTTTCTTGAAATGGGATTCAAAAAACAAAACTCCTAAGCGTCAAATATCGCTTTTATCTTGCTAGTAACGAAGACAAAGATGATCAAAGTGTAAAATGTCGTTAAAACAACAAAAAACAACCATAGTTCAAGTATTTTTGTCTCAATATCTCAAAATGGCGACCCACTTTTGCACTACCAAATACGCCACGGGAAAAACGTCACAATAAAATCTCCCAAACAAAATGCGTGCGCATTTCATTGAAAAGTAATTCGTGATTTTGATGTACCTTTTCTGCAGACGCTGCCTTCGATAACATCCATCTCAGAAGTGTATCCCGAGGGACACTTAACCACACATTTATCCTGAAGATTTCGATGAAGCTTGTGGAAGCCAGGCTTGCAATAGTCGCAGTGGTGAGGACCATGGTAACTTACGCTTTCACAATTCTCACAGTTATTGTCTCTACACACTATAAGAACGGCAAAAATCAGTTATACTTGATGTTATTTTTCATGGTAAATGTTTTGCCTATTTGACAACTTCCCGCTCCAGGTGACTATGCAAATCCTTTTGGATTACATATACAATGTCCTATGAAAATCCTTTTGGATTCTATATTCAATGCCATATTTTTTACTCGACATCTGGAGCTGAATACTTCTTAAGGCGATTTACACGTTTCGATTTTTCCTCACAACTGCCGTGCGCCAAGTTCAAAATGCCATTTACAGCATGTTGGGCGCGGCAGTTGTGAAGAAATAACGTAGTTTAAATCGATCAACTCGCAATCAACGGGCAACTCGCAACTATGGAGTCCGCGTTATATTGAAAACAGACCCCTTGCGTGCAGCACGTCGTCGGAATGCAGCTCAATTTGGGGGGCAAAACAAAAGAATTTCAAGCTTCTGAGAATGGGAACATATTGTTTTGTCCTCGAAATAGAGAGGCATTCCGACAAGCTGCAAGGGGTCTATTGCAGTGACTACATCTCTCACAATTTACCTTTCCGACATTCATAAAACGTGCTGTTAACCAGTTCTCTGGTATATCCACGCGGACAGTTCAGCACACATCGCTCACCGAAACCTAAACGACTAGTAAGTTTAGCCATGCCACTGTCACACTCCTCGCACTTGTAGACACTATTACACTTCATGCAGCCAGGGGTGCATTCTGGGAAAAAATAAAAAAGCCATTTTGAAATTATTGAGAATTCGCAGTGTCCGATGTCTAAAAATTTACATTTTGAAGCCATTCTTTCTTACATGAAAATCAATTTTGTTTCAAAAGTTCTGAATATATTGTCAGGGACCGCGGAGAAGGGGGGGGGGGGGGGGGGGGCTGGGAAGCATACTCCCAAACCCCCTAGGTATTCCAGTATTTGGTGGTCGTGCTACATTACCGAACGGAGCACTGAAAAAGTTGATTTATGTGTTTTATTAAAATAGAATGAAAAAAATTCGTTGTAGTTTCCTGTGCTGTTTTCTTAGGCCCAAGTTCAGGTGTGCATGTAACTATCTTTATTACTCAACAGCCATGTTTTTTTCCCAACGAAAAGAAAAAGAAAAAAATGAAGCTGAAGATCATAGTAGTATTATAGAATCCATAGGCAAGATAACAGTACTTACTTATACAGTTTCCAAGATATTTGAAGTATCCAGGTGGGCATTCTCTGTGACATACTCGTCCTCTATGAGGTAGTTTATACCAGCCTTTCTTACACGCGATACACAGCTTACCAAGACAGCCTTCTGCAAAGACAAATATCGTATTTTGCTTATATATTGTGATGATAAAGGCGGCGCTTCAGTTTCAGATAACTTTTTTATTCATTGGTTATAGGCTTTAATTGTGGTTTTAACGTATAGAGGCTTTGCACAATCACATGATGGTAGCCATGACAGGAGGCAGGAACAATTGAATCTGGTCTAATCCGGTTTACATGGAAAAAAAAATCAGTATCTCAGGAGAAAAGACTCTAGTGTTGTGCCTACTGTCATGGTTGCCATCACGTGATGGTGCAAAGCCTCCATACGTAAATTCTATATTAATAATATGTGGCTTCTGGCCTTTTGAATGTTTTAATCATATATTGAAACAAGTGACGTACTACAAGTTTTTTTCAACAGCTATTGTTATGCTTGCACATGTAGTTAAGTTACGGATACACGATGCAACATTGCACGCAATGTAGTAGGCAATCGATGTTATGAGTCATGTCACCCGACGCAATCGACACAATTTGTTGCATGCAATATTGCACCTTGTCTCCACGCATTTATTCGCCATGATGATGTTGTAGTTGTTGTTGTTGTCTTGCTCTTGCATCTACTGTTCGTTGTATTTGCTTTAATTAACTTAAGTTTTTCATGATGTTTTTTTTTTTGAGTTTTAATTACGTCAAGTTCTGTTAACAAAAACCCGAATTTCTCTTTTTGATAACTTACGCAACAGTTATCTATTGCTTACCTTGAGCCAGGCATACGCTTATTCCATTCTTCACAGTTTGATCAAAACCCTTGGGACACTTGTACACGCACTTAGATTCGACTAAGCCTTCAAACACACTCATATTTGTTTTACACTGGAGACAGACCGTAGGTTTTGGACAACTTTCACAGCCAGGCATGAAAGGGCATTCTAGTAAGAAAATAACAGTCAGGCCAAAACACTGAATTCGGACTATTTTTCTTTAAAAAAAAAAGAAGCTAATTATACATAGATATTTTATATGTACATGTGGGATATTGGTTTAATTTGCAACGGTAATTTGCTATCGTTAGTCTCTCTCCCACAGGTTCGGGTTCGAGTTTTTGAATACAACCTTTATTTCTATAGGTAATAGGACTACATGCTGTCAGATTTGGAAATAATTAAATTACGAGGCCGAGTCCAATTTGGTAGTCAGAAAATGTTTTGTCGCGCTGATTGGCCTGGTTAAAAGGTAATTGCTATTGTTTTAATCGAGTTTTGATTGGCTTAGAGAAACTATCCAATAGACTCTTTACCTTCGTTGTTTGTTGTGCCCATTTCAGACCATGTGAAGCCACTCTTGGGAGTTGATTCTTTCATGTGTTAATATTTTAACAAAAGAACATTTTTCAAGGGAATGTCATGTGGTCTGAAATGGGCAATTTGCATACGAAGGTAAAAAGGTATATTACTAGTAATTAGACAGTTTCAGTTTTCTCAAGAGAAATGCTAACGAAAACGATCCAAATTAATCTTTATTTTGGACAGGATGAAAATTTGAAAATAATACTATAGTTGCTTATATGGGATTATAGAGTGATGATATAAATAAACTATTAACAATAAACGGTCCTCTATTGAATTCAGACTACATCAAAATACTAGCTAATTCACGTACTTGATTGACTTTTCTCGCAGGTCGGCCCCAATAAACCCCTTCCGTTGGTTGCTTGGAAACCAGATGGACAATCTTGAACGCAAATGGCTGATATTTGACTGGGAGGATTCTCGTATCGGTACCAGCCCTCCTCACACCGGTCACATGAGGGAGGCCAGAAAGGCCCTTGACAATCTTGACAGTGAGGGAGATCATGGCAAACTACAAGTAGAAAGTATTCTGTTACTTAACATCCAATCATTTAATTTCACAGAACGCAGTTTTCCAATCCATCTCACAGAGATAACGCAGTTTTCCATTCTATCTCACAGAGATAACGCAGTTTTCCATTCTATCTCACAGACATAACGCAGTTTTCCATTCTATCTCACAGAGATAACGCAGTTTTCCATTCCATCTAACAGAGATAACGCAGTTTTCCATTTCATCTCACAGAGATAGCGAAGTTTTCCAGACCCTCAAAACAATTTAGCTCGACCCCTGGCACCAAAACAATTTGTGACCACCCCCATCCCTTCTTGCTCACATAAGGCAATGAAACGCATTCCAATGTTGTTGTTGATGGAAGTATTAACTGCTTAATCTTATCTTCAAGTTTGGAGGCCTGGGACATCTATATATATTGAGGCATGACTCATGTCATGGTCATTATTCCCCAGTCCAATTATCAATGGAGAAACTAAGACTGAGAGTGGAAGAATTTTGTTTAAACATTTTATAACAGAATGACAAGGAAAAAGACAAAATACGAAAAAATAATAACAGTTGATCTACGTAGAAAAAACCATGCTCAATAATTTCCTTACATGGTTGGATTTCTTCGCATGTCTGTCCAGTGTCACTTGTTCCATTGGTTGCTTGGTACCCACGAGGACATTTTCGGATGCATTTTGCTTTCAGTTGATGGGGAGCTATGTATCGATACCAGCCTTTCCTACATACTTTGCAGGACCGAGGTAGTGGAAATGCATCAGGGCACTCTTTACAGTGACGAACTCGTAGACAAACTTTAAATATAGACGAAACAGAAAACGGCGTTAATCCTGGTTCACACTAGCGACGCTAACATAAGCATAACGACATACGCAAGCGCAGTAATGTTTTGCTCTGTCCAAATATAATGCACTTAACTAATCGGAAAAGACTATCTGCGCTTGCGTATGTCGCTGTGTCTATGCTTGCGTCGCTAATGTCAACTACGCTAGTGTCTTATAGGACACAGAAAATATGTTTCTGCTTGTGTTTTTCTTCCTAAAATATAAGGATATGAGTCCAGTGGACCCCTAAATCAACTGACCCGGGTAAATCCGTATTTTAATGACGCCATATTCTCGACTTTAAGGGTTAATTTGCTTAAATACAATAGCTTGTTATCCTTCACTGTACATGAAAACTATTACGTTTATGCAAAGTGCCCCTCAGAGTTGATTCAAATGAGCCAAATCTAAGTGGGTCGTAAGAAATCAGAGTAATATTTCTACAATCAACTTACATCGTGGTATTCTCTTGCAAGTAGGTCCAAATTTACGTGTGCCGTTTCTTGCCTTGTAACCACGAGGACATTTATCAATACATCTTGTTGTTTTATGGTAAGGTGGTTTGTATCTGTACCAGCCTCTCTCGCATCTTCTACAAGAGCGAGGCGATGGGAATCCTGGGCACTCATCACAATGATAAAGTTGATGGCAAACTGGGAATAGACAGTAATAATACTTGATTAACATAATAATATTTGAATCAGGAACACAAGCAGCACTCTGAAGAAGATCCAACGACACGGGTTGACCACGTCAATTTCGAGTCAGAGACAACACATATTTTGACTAAAATATTGAATCCTAGGCCCGAGTTCGACAAATGCAAGATCTTTACGACACAATTTTCCCAAGAATAAACAATAATTGGCACATTGCAATTCGTTTTGCGAACCACACTTAAGACTTCAATAAATTTACAATAAATACTGACATTACAAACCAAAGCTCTTTAAATATTATCAAAATAAATTGGCATTAAACAGAAATGTGGATATTTCACAATGTAATAATGTTACTCTGTCGCGCAATTAGTTGAATTAGAGCCTCTCGCCAATATGGCATACGCAACTGTGCATATCATCCGAGTGATTCTTCGTATATACTATACAGGTTGCATAAAGTATTGTGTGTTTTCTTCACTTACATGATCGTATCCTCTTACAAGTTGGTCCAAAGTTCCGTGTACTATTGATTAACTTGTACCCACGAGGGCAAACTCTTACACAACGAGTGGTTGACTGATAAGGGGCCTTATAACGGTACCAACCGTCGTTACATCTTTTACAGGATCGTCTCCATTGAGGTCCGTCGCACTCACTGCAACGTGCAACTCGGTTACAAACTAAAATTAAAGTAAGCAATAACAATTATAGTGCTACACACCCAATTAAATTAATTACAAAATCGTATCCAATCAGCGAACGAGAATTTGTACATTTTAACAGGAGGTCAAAGTCTTGTCAGCAAAGATTTTATTTATATTTGCAACAGAAAGGATCAAAGACATGCCAAATTGAAATAATTGAGCGAATTTTCTTTCTTTCTTTCAAAATTCGAATTAACTCAGTGATATTGATTTTAGTCTCTTTGCTTGCTAATATTGCTAATACTAAAAAAAAATAATTGGGCGGCCACGGTTAGGCGCGTCGCACTGTAACAGGAGCACCACAGGTAGCCCAGTAAAAGACAGTGGTTATAAAAATTATGCTACAAAACAATGGTTTCAAGTCTAGCTTTAAGATCAATTATTTCCACCTTCATTATGAAGTTCAACCTTCAAAATCAAGTTCCTGGCTGCCAGTTTGTGCAAATGCACTTTACTTTAGACGTAGTATTTTCAAGCATTTAATTTGGAAAAGTCACTGGATTTTGATTATAGGGCTTATCTTGAAGTTTGAACAAAGAAATAATAATGAATATAAGGCTTGTGATCCATATTGGCAGATATTAGACCAAGAATAAGAGGATATAAGATTCAAGTTCCCTTTAAAAGATTATGTTTTTTTCATACGAATACAAAAATATATCTTACACGAGGGGATTCTTTCGCACGTTGGGCCAAAATTAAGTGTGCCAGCGTTTGCCCGGTATCCACGAGGACAAACTTTGAGGCATCTTGCGACTATCTGGTTAGGGGCTTTATATCGGTACCAGCCATTCTCACATCTTAGGCAGGAACGGGTCCAAGGGAACTTGTCGCACTTCAGACAACGAGGGGTATTAAAGCAAACTGTGATAAAGAATCAACGATGTTATTCATTATCCTCGATGAACTTTGATCAATTTACGATGACATACGAAAGTTTTTGGATTCGGTACTGACACGCACACGGTACGGCATGCCGTAACATGAAAATGGCTTCCCATTGCCTTTCCAGTAATTCATCTACTCGTAACGCGTAGTTACGGCTTTGGTTAGACACGGTTCCGCACATAACGTATCTGTGTTACCCAATCATATACAAAAACTGCTCTATCTATGTCCACACTTACATGATGGTATTTTCTCGCACGTCGGTCCAAGGTTATTTGTACCAGCATTTCCTCGGAAGCCACGAGGACAAGCATTGAGACACCTTGCAATCAACTGGTACTGAGGCTTGTATCGGTACCAGCCATTCTCACATCTAAGGCAGGAACGGGTCCATGGAAACTTGTCGCACTTCACGCAATGAGGAGCGTTATAGCAAACTACGATAAAGAACCACAAATTGTATATCATGTACTTACACTTGGTATCAGTATTTTTATTTTTGACAATTGTTTTCTATCATTTCATTTTGTATCTATGCCTCAACTTACACGATGGTATTTTCTCGCACGTCGGTCCAATGTTATTTGTACCAGTATTTCCTCGGAAGCCACGAGGACAGACTTTGAGGCACCTTGCAATCTTCTGGAATTTAGGCTTGTATCGGTACCAACCATTCTCACATTGTAAGCACGAACGGGTCCATGGGAACTTGTCGCACTTCACACAACGAGGAGCATTAAAGCAAACTATAAAAGAAGATTACAAGGATATTATGCACTTACTGTAAACACTGTGTAGAGAAGAACCTTAATCATTCGTCGCCATTGTCTTTTTTTTTTTAAGGCGAATATTATTTTTTATCAGTAAATTTTAGTATCGATGATTGCACTTACACGATGGTATTTTCTCGCATGTCGGTCCAAAATTAATAGTACCAGCGTTTGCCCGGAAACCACGAGGACAAACTTTGAGGCACCTTGCAATCTTCTGGTATTGAGGCTTGTATCGGTACCAGCCATTCTCACATTGTAAGCACGATTGGGTCCATGGGAACTTGTCGCACTTCACACAACGAGGAGCGTTAAAGCAAACTATGGAAAAAGAAACATAAGTATATAATGCACTTACTGGAAACACTGGGTAGATAGGAATGGACGTTCGTCATTCGTCGCCATTGTCATTATTTTCATGGCAAAAAAATATTTTCTATCAGCACATTTTTGTATCTGTTCCTGCACTTACACGATGGTATTTTCTCGCATGTCGGTCCAAAATTAATAGTACCAGCGTTTGCCCGGTAACCACGAGGACAAACTTTGAAGCATCTTGCAATCTTCTGGTATTGAGGCTTGTATCGGTACCAGCCATTCTCACATTGTAAGCACGAACGGGTCCATGGGAACTTGTCGCACTTCACACAACGAGGAGCATTAAAGCAAACTACAGGCAAATATTGATTTACTCAATTTATAATTATTGCGTTTTACTGTATTTTTGTAAGTCAGAATCGAGTGGAAATATTACTTTTAAGTCGTATTGAAATCCGTAAAACAGTACTAAATGTATTTTGCACTAAATATTACAACATAGTACAATGTATTGTTTCCTATTCTTTCTTCAGTTATAGTAGCTGTTTCATGGATTTGTCGTCTAGCGTGGACCGAGTTTGTTGAATGTTCAAAATTGTAGTAAATAATTATTACATAGATTTTACTTACAAAAAGGTATTTTCTGGCATGTTGGACCAAAATTGTGTGTACCATTCGTTGCTTGGTAACCACGAGAGCAAGAACTGACGCAACGTGCGTTCATCTGGTTCTGAGGCTTTTGTCGGTACCAGCCTTTCTTACACTTCATACACGAGTGGTTCCATGGAAACTTGTGGCACTTCACACAGTTAGGGAAATTTTTGCAAGCTATGAAAAAAGGCATATCTTTGTTATGTATTCGTTTTTATCTCACATCAGGGATGATACTTCCAGTTAGAATGTATGAAAACCGTTGGGTATTCGGCGATAGTTCATTGTTCTTTCCAGTATAATGCATGCATTGTACGCGGTAAAGCTGGGTTTTTTTTCCAAAGGGATAAAGCAGTCACATATACAATACATGTTTTCTCGTGACGGAAATATCCCACTTGTCACTTGCAGTTTATTCGTAGACACACTTGCCTGAAGGCTCCTGTGTAAACTCGAAAATACAATTGCCTCGTGGGATATTCCAGGGTATGCCACTTATGCAAAATCATTATAAGTAGTATATTTTGGAGGAAAAATATACACCTAGCCTTGGCCTAAAATTGGCAAAGATTCAAAATTTACCAATATTCCTGCACTTTCTATTGGCATCTCGTATTTTGCCCAAAGGGCAGTCGAGTACACATCTCTTGCCAAGTGCAAATGGCTGTCTCTTGAGCCTGAATCCAGGCATGCACCGTCTACAGTTATAATCCATGCATATTGCGCAGTTCGAGACATGGCAATCTAAAACAAACATATCTATTAGCACAATATGATTACTGGACTTTAGTGAAACACTGCTATAATGATATATGAAATGAATACGCATATATAGGAAAAATACTCGCTCTTACCCAAGGTCAGACAGTTATTTATATCTTAAGACATAGAAATTCAATTGCAAGGGCCATAATGAGGTCAATGAAACTTAAGCCATCATTGGCAAACACGACCATCTTCACGATATTTTTTTCTTTTGTCTGAATCACCCAAAGTTCAACATTCTAGATTTTATATTCGCCTAGAAATGATTCTTTAACGGTCTGTCCCGTGACAGTTATAGGCATTAGTTATCCCTAAATATGATAGCTAAAGGAATGATGCTAGCAACAGGACAACTAATCAAAGATCCGGCGCGCAACAATCAGGGGCGGTAAAAGAGGTTCTCGGCATGGTTCACGAAAAATTAAAAAAAGACGATCACGGCTCATGGAAAATACCAAACGTTTAAATTCAAGAAAATTCACGATTCACGATGTTTACAACATGCTCATCACCGATCACAAAAATAAAAAAACCCGTTCACGATTTCAAGTGAAAACTCCTTACCGCCCCTGACGATGGTCTTCATTTCAATAAATATAAAAACATTTACTGGATTCCGGCCAGTTCTGCCATGGTTAACCAATTTGACCAGGTCTTAATTGATACCCTGTTTACAGGAGTAAACTTAGGGATATGGTTCGATTCATATCGGTTCGCCTTTAGCACACACACACACTTTGCATTCCATATTCCTTCCCCTCCATCTGCCCAAATGTCACATTTAAAATGTGAGAAACGCGCGCCCGTATACAAAAGACAATGCTCGATACTTACTTTTCAGATGGATTACTGTTTGTCCGTTATTATTCCAGCGCCATACTTGAGGCTTGACGGGCTGTCTTCGATTAAAAACGAAATCCTTTTTCCCATTAGAGGACCATCCACTGCCACTGATATCCCAGTCATCATCATCACCAAACGAATCGGAATCATCATCGTCCCAGCCTTCATCATTATCACCACTCCTGCCACCATGCCTGCCACCTTGATTGTAACCTTTCTTGCATTGTGCAAGTACCACACACAGGGACAAAGCCAGGAAGAGGATCAATATTTTACTCATTGCTGTTGAAGAAGACCAAGACCACAATTAGTAAAGAAAGAATATTCAAAATTACTTCCAATCGTAAGTAACTTACACGAATAGTCTTAGCATCGGATATATTCCATGTAGTTGGGCCTACTACACAAGCCAGTACGTCACGCGAATACAGTCTAACATGCAATTAATGTAAATAAACACGAGTCGCAGTGCTAGCCATTAGCTAGATCTAAAAGAATTTCCACGACATAGCTTTTTCTTGAATCAACACACCTAGTTATATCCCTTAATTATAAAGACAAAATCTATCACTGATGATGTGGTCCATTATATACTTTCATGAGAAATTTGATTGAAGTTTTTCGATGCTTGCACGAAAATATTGATTTTGTGCAAAATTATGTTATATAATCTAATTGCTTTGTTTGTCATTATATCTTGAAGACTACAGCATTATCCAGGGTGTTCCTAGCATAATTGATGATGATAGAGATCTGTGGTAGAGAAGCTGTCTCAAAGTTAAAATCATTACCATTCTTCAAACGCTTGACTTACCAAGAGTAAAATTGTCCTGCAGATGTGTAGATCAGAGCTATCCTCTCTTGCTTGCTGCTTCGTTGCTCTGTTTTCAATTGCAGCCAAGATGTTGACCTTATAACGCTTGAATTCAGATCATATCGCTTACAGGAAGCCGGATTTATTTATGACGTCATTTGCTGTTGTAGTGAAGGGTCCTGACATTGTGGAAATATTTATAAATACTTCGAGCAACCTCTCGAAGTAAACTAGTAGGTTATTGGATAGCTTCTTACGTGCGTTTTTCAATGTTACTGATTGATAAACTTGCGCACTTTTTTTTGCATTTTTATGCAACCATTTTGAAATACCTCTACAAATCTTGGCCAACTAGACTTGTCTGCGTCCGATAGCCTTTCTTTTTTTTGGCAATGGTTTATTGCGGAATATGACTAATTTGCCTTTTGATAAACACGGATATTTCCGTTTTGCGATGCAGCCAAGTTTTATGACCTACAATTAAGCCTCTATCAAATTACCTTTTTGCTTGATAGATGAAGTTATGGAGTTCCTGTGCCAAGTTCACCGACCATAAAACAAGAAAAAAAGAAGTACTTTTTTATTTTCAATTGTTTTATCAGTTTATTTTATTTTATTATCTAATAATTGTAAATACAAATCAAGGATTCGATTACTTCTTTGATAATAATAATAATAATAATAATAATAATAATAATAATGATAATAATAATAATGAGGTTTATTAAAAGATCACATTATATCGCGTAAATAAATACGAATTACGAATGTGTTTACAAAGTAAGTATATACAAAAAATTAATTGTGAAAATCTATATTTACAAATTTAGATTATATCATATTTTAACACAAGAACAGAGATCTACCACCTTGGCTTGGAAAAACCCTCAAAGCAACAAATCTCTGTTCCCGTGTCAAAATTATTAGCTACGCACACAATCAAAATATATAACTTATAATTACTGTATGCTTACTGAAACATATGAAATCTATGAATAAAAACTATGATTATATTGAATCTATGATTAAAAGCTTTAGACTTAATGGCTCTGATTGTAGCCGTATCTCTAGCTAGATTACATACATACGTACTAATCCAATGGAGGTCATGCAATATAAAGTTAACCTTGATATCAGCATAACACTTTGCCTTAGGACTAGCTAGATCTTTATTTAATTTAATACTTATTGGCTGGAACCTAGGGAAACATTCTCAGGTTTTGTGGTTCCAAGATGACGATTTTGTGCATTAATCTTAACTTGGGGTGCATGTTAAATCGCTAGCCACCATGTTGGTTGACTATACAAAACATTCATCATTAGAATATCTTGTTATATCAACCAAGATGGCTGCTGTTTCATTGTTATTCATTCATATCTCTGATATCTCAGATTTTGAGTTACGTTGTTGCACCCCCGAGAATATACAAAGTGTAGAAGAACAGAAAAGAACTTTTTTTTTAAGATTGGACTTTAAAAACCTGGAAAGACCTACATTTTAACCACGTTATAGATATATACAAAATCCTATATAATTAGCCAATCGCAGGCCATTTTTTTCTGGTTTAATATTGTTTCCTGGTTCGGACAGCTTTGGCATAATGGCTTCCCGTTTAAGATCACGTTTCCTTCCCCTGACCGAATCCCACATCTTAATAAAGCAACAATAGCCAAGGACAACGCACGTGATGCTAATCTGATTACGCCCAAGTATATATAATTAAAACAGCAGTTTTGACTATAAAAAAAAAGGAAAAACAAAAATCACCCGAAAAAGGGATAAAATAAAATAGAATAAATACAATGAAAATATATGTGTCAAGTGTCGCACTCACAGACCTCATCGGCTTGGGTGTAATGTTGTCCTATTTCAGACCACGTGTCATTCTCCAGAGTATCATTTCATTGTTTAACGGTTGCGCATGAGAAGACACATGAATATGAATACAACTCAAACAAAGAATCTTATTCTCAAGAGAATGACACGTGGTCTGAAATGGGACAACATTACACCCAAGCCGATGAGGTCTATTGGGGACACTACCAGTATATTGAATATTCTATGTACACGTCACAACGCTCACACGTTGACATCTAAATAATAGCTCCAGGGTTCTCTTCAAACCAGCTTTGCTGAATGGGACAACCCAGTGTAGGCGTTGGAATACACGTTGGAATAGCAAGATTTTTCAATCGTGTATAAAGAATGTATCAAAAATAATCAATAAATAAAAAACAAATAAAATAGAATAAATAGCCATTGGTTTTGCAGGATAATCGCGCTCTTACTTCCGAGGTCCCAAAATAAGACTGCTGTAAAATGAATTGAACAAGATCAATCTACGATTCCTCCGTTGTTCTTCTATGAAATACATAGTAACACTGTCTTGAGCAAAATCAAGTTAGAAACGGTCGACTGAAGAAGATAAATAATATAGGTGCTATGAATTTGTCCTCAATGTTTTCCCATTTCAAAATTCTTGGGAAGAAACGACCATTTGCTTCAGCAACGTCTGTGCTAAGTGCTAATGCATTTTTTACCGGCGGAGGAAAAAAATTCTGATATTATATTCGTATCCTGAATAATAGAATAAAAGAATAAAAGATGACTTTCGAATTCAAAATAAAGTAGTCCACAATACATGACAGGTAACGTCCATTGGATCTGAAAATACTTTATTATTTCCTGAGGAACTGAACGAAGAAAAGCCAACAGGGTGGCGTGGGTTGTGACGCGGTTTACCGCTCGTGCGCCTCTCACCCGTACGTTGTGGTCCGGGTTTCCTAGAGCCCCGGCGGCTACGTGAGTTGAGTTTGTCTCTCTTTGGTTATCCCTCGCTTCTTAATAATCAACAACAATCCTAATAAGCCTGTTCACAGTTTAAGAATCGTCCTCAGTGCGCAAGAAATTTTCATCCCGAATTTCTCCCTTTTTCTTGTTTAAACCTTCTTTTGTTTTTGTTTTAACAAAAGGTGAGAAATTCGGCATAAAATCGCATGAGCACTGGAAACTATACTTAAACTGTGAACTGGCTTATTCGACCTCAAAATCAGAGGCCTGTATCAGCTGTATGTGTGATAACTCTTTCTAGTTAATACGTCTTTACTGCCATCTTGAAAATAACGCCCACTTATTTAATTTACAACAACAACTACAAAGTCGCCTGCAAGTTCAAGTAACAGACCCCTTTGCCGGAATGTAGCTAAATAATAGGTTTCCAATTTCAGGAGATTGATTTTTTTCGTCCTCCAAAATTGAATTGTTTTGGTCAATGTCACGTGCAAGAGGTCTGCAGGACGGATGTAAAGTAGATGAGTAATAAAGAAGTTTCCTGTGTGGAACACGTACCTGTAAAAGCTATTGCTAAAGGCGTGGTGTTGACAGAGAGCTTAGTGATGACCTAAATAGACCAAGGGTTGTGTGCTAAATATCTAAAGTGCCATCATTCCAATCAATGGAGCACGGCAGAAATATATTTATTGATTGGTCTTCCTGTGGTGTTGACGTGTAACTTTTCTAACTTTGCTCTTCTCCGCGGTTTTCTTAATTAAAAAGCGTGCGGGCTCATATGTAAACAAATTTGGCAAGCGATATAATGATCTTGAATCTTGAATATTTACGTGAACCCAGGATATATTTTCGTGGAAAAAGAGGAAGAGAATGACGAGAAGATATCGAGGAGGACAAGTAGGCACTAGGGAAGAGGAGGCAATGAAGAGGGGTGCAACTTTCACGTTTTACAATGAGGCCTGCAACTAAGATGGAAAAAATGTAAAAAACCTGTTACTAATATCTACATATGAAATTCAAAACCTAAAAAAATTACATAAGATTCAAGGAGCCATAAATATATTAAACACGAGTTCTTTGAAAAAATTTTAGAAAAATTAAAAAGAAAGTGAATTAAGTTAATTTTAAGAAACTTCAGTCGTCGTGATATATGTTTTTTTTTTTTTTTTTTTTTTTTTTAATTCACCGTTTAAGCTTCATCGTTGTTACTGGCGTTTTTATCCATTGTTTTATCAACTTTTTTACGCTCCTTAGGGCCAGCTTGCCACAAATCACGGACGAGTGGCTAGACTCGTTTTCACTTCCTCGACCCAAACATTCCACGTGCGTCCACATGCATGTTCGGAATCGGTGTATGATAGGCGAAAAAACGTTGGTGTTTCGGAATGACAAGAACTAAAGAGCATAAATATTTTTTTTATTCTGTCATTTTTCAATACTTTCAAAATATTTATTTTTTTCAGTATTTACTTCGTGATTAGACACTTTTTGCTTTCAAAATCTATGAGTTTACTTGGTTGCGTGTCTAATCCTTAAATATACTATCTCTGGGGACTGGGAGGCAAAGACTAGGAGGGCGGTGAAAATGATTATATACCAGCACACGCTTTGGCTGCTGTTTTTATAGATAGATTTATCATTTCACTTATTGAAGTCCCAAATTCTAATTTTCCCATCATAAGAGCAACTAATTATTCTGGTGTCGTCAAAATGGATGCAGTTGACTGAGTCTTTGCTGCCTGTCAGCGTCTGGATACATTTACCCCTGCAGGAGAAACAACAATGGAATTTTAAAACACATTCTCCCCTACGTATTATTTCTTTAAATGTTTGTGATACTTGATAAGATGCATCAATATGGATGAAACATGGGCACTGTAAGTAGCGATGAGCCAGCGCTCTTTAATGCATCTCAACAACATCTCATTAACGCAACCCCAAACTACAGAGCTCAGAGTAAGATGATTGGAGCATTGTGTTTTTCCCTTTTTTTGCTTTGAGAATTTTTTTGGTTACGCCGAATTTTGAAACAGCTATAAAGAGATAACAAACAATGCTACCCCATGATGCACTAGATACAACAACAACTCTGGCACCCTCACCATAATTACCACACCCATGTACATAACCATCAGTCCTTCATTTCAAGATAGAGACCATACTTACTCTTCTATATCCCAGTACTTGATCATAGAGTCTTTGCCTGCGCTGACAATTAACCCACTTTCTTTCTTTCCATTTACCATCAAAAACCGCAGCCGTATTGATTCAATCCTAGTGAACAATCAAGAATGCAAAGATAACATGTTTTTTTTTCCCTCACCAAAACATAAACAGGCAGGTACGCGCACACATTCCCCTTCAGCTATTACAGATATAAGTGCCATGCGCTTCATTCCTGGATTAAAAAATTAACTTCTTCTTAAGAGATAAATTATACAATGTCTCGGAGTCAAGTTTCAAAACTAGGGCAAGGCAAAAATAAATAAATAAAAAATAAAATAAAATAAAAAATTCTACCAGCCAAAGCAAAGTGGACATCAGCAACACCAAAAGCATTACGTTAAGAATTTTGCGTAACGCGAGTTGGTACTAGAAACAGCAAATTTCATTTCCTTCACTGACATTTTGCCAAAAGGGTGAAGAAAACATGTTCGTCAAAAATATAAACGAATAATTATACTTACCTTCCTTTATGGCCTTTAAGTTCCTGTAAACAAGCGCCTGTTGTTAGATTCCATAACGAGATAACCTGACCTGTTGCCACGGCTAAATGACCCTAGAAAGAGAAAACCAAACAGTTCTCAATGAAGAAGTCTTGGACAATTTCAAACTTTTCGTACAGATGTACTGATTTTCGGCCAGCAAGCTGAGGTTAGCTGTTAGACCAAATTGATGGACCAGTGAGTCCAGTGTGAACACTGAAGATTTGAAATGGAACTCCAACACCTCTCAACTATTAGACCATTCCAAAGTATTGCGATTTTGGTAAGGGTTAAAGGCAATAGCAAACGTAAGTGTTCCTTCAACTAGTATCTGGTCTTCCAGGAACTTAATGTGCGCACTTCACTCCCTCAAACTATCAGTGCTCCTTATTACGGGTAATTAAAGCTAAAGCTACACGTGGAGCCAGACGTGGAGATCCTGAGGATCGAACAAACGCCCAAGCTAATCTGAAGGCTGCACACTTAGTAACTGAGCTACGCCTGCCCTAAAAAAAAGCTCTTGAAAAGGGGAAAAGAATGATATCAATATTATCGTGAAAAGATCTAACAACCAACATAAAACAAACGTTTTTTGTTTATCTAAAAATTACCTGATCAAAACTGATGGCTGTGACCGCAGACGCACACGACTGACCAGCGTATACTATTCCTACGCATGCTCCAGAAGCAACATCCCAAATACGGACAGTCTACCATAACGATAAATTCAATTATTAAGTAGTCCATACAGTGTCCATTCTACAGAGTGGCTATTCGTCAAATGAAATTCCAATTGGAATTTAATTTAGAAGTCCCAGAGAAAAAATCCTCGAAGAACAGGAGAGAACCAACAAGCAACTGTAGTCACATACGACACCGATTCCGGCAGGACTCGAACCCGGGTCGCATTGGTGAGAGGCAAGCACTCTCGCCGCTACGCCATCGTGCCTCCCAAATATGTGAATAATAAATATGTGAATCGAAACGCTTTACTCTATACATACTCTGTCTGCTGAGCCAGTAAAGGCTGTTTTTGCTTGGTCATCTAAATCCACACAGAATACAGAACACGTGTGTCCGAACAAAGTACAAAGCTGCTTACACTGACGAATATTCCACAACTTGGCCTGAAAATAAACCACAAAAAAACACATCAAAACATTTGATCGTTTTCCAACAAATTATTGCAACTTTTCCATAAAAAAGATCGAGATAAAGAATGTTCGTAGTTGTTGGGGTCGTCATAGCATTAGCAATCTGCAAGAATGACGAAGTGGCGTTGCTTCTTGCAAATACCAATGCAATTTGTCGCTGATGCCAGTTGCGGCGGGAGGGGATGAAAGGGACGTTGGAGGCACTCCATTTTTATCTTCTGCAAGTAGTCCTCTTCATAGTTCCCTGTGCCATCTTGAAAGGTAGCCGTGCCTTTGAATCGAAGCGAGACGAACGGTGAGCTTGCAACGATAGAGACCTTTTCTTAACACCTTGGACAATTATTCACATGTCTCTATCATTGCAATCTCACCGTTCGTCTCGCTTCGATTCAAAGGCCCGGCTACCTTTCAAGGTGGCGCAGGGGACTTTGAAGGGTACTATTACTAGTATGAATGTAAATATGTCGGTGGAGTGTTATTAAATTCCCATTGGATGGATATAAATTTTATGCTTCATGATTGGTTACTTCATTACTTAGAAGAGCTATATCCAATCTGGGAAACGAATGGACCAAAATGGAGACTGTGAAAGCACTTATCAGCTATTTTTAAGTCTTCTATACAGAAAACGAAAAACTGTGGAAAGTGTAAAGCCACTTAAACACCTTGGACAATTATTCACATATTTTTTTATCATTCAACTTACTGTTTTATCTCCTGAACCGCTGACCAGAATATCTTTTTTTCTTTCTATTGCCCACACAGGTGCCTCGTGTCCCAGAAGAATCCTTGAACAAATAGCTGTACGAAGGTTCCAGACCTAAGACAGACAATAACAAAGCAATTCAAATATATTGTACCAGGTAACAATCCTCTATAGTCCTTTCTTAATATTTATGCAGGCTCATTAAATATTAGAGCGCGAAGCACAAAGGAATGACCACATTAAATGTATTCGCATACTCCTATGCACGGGCTTTTTGCTCCCATACAAGCTTTTTCATGCCTTGACTAGACGCTTTAAAATTAGCGCAAGTTGGATTTTGCAACTGGAATTTCCCCCAAGAATTGGAATGGGACTCCGTCTTTGGAACCCAGCAAATACAATCCATACTTACCCTTATGCTTTTGTCATATGAAGCGCTGATCAGCATTGTTGTGGAAAGAAATCGCAGACTCCATACTCCTCTCTGTCACACACAAAGAAATGTATTAGTGGAAAATTTGTTTCTGGAATGAGCCTTGACCCGAGTCTGATGAAGGAAACAAAGCTGAACAACAAAGAACTTAAGGATTAGGTTTGATAAAATATTCTGCATGATTGTATATTCAATACAAAACGAAACGAAACAAAAATCCGCAAAACCATTGGATCCACTTTGGATCTACACCTAGTTATTATGTCAAGGATTTGGTAAGTTCACTTGATGTTGATTTCTAACTAGCTTGCTACGAACTATTCGCCACGTTCCATACATCGGTTCACTGGTCAAAGCATTCAGTCGAGGTTGCAAGGTTCAAATTTGAATGATCCTTCGAAACTACCCTGCAGCCTCGACTGAAGGCTGTCAGTGACCAATGAACCGATGTATGGGAGGAAAATGACGAATCTATGTTCTATTCATAGAAAATGCGCCGAACTGAATCGAGCAATAACCTCACCGTGTGTCCATTTAAAGTCATCAACAAGTTGCCTGAACTGGAATCCCAAATTCTAAAATGAACAAATAGGTGAAACGGTTATAAAACTAAACTTTTTATCCTTACTGTTTCATTAGAAACACCGACGCAGCCCACACTAGCTTACCGCTAGTTATCATCTCTTCGTGAAACAGTTATAGTTTGACTCTATTTTGGGACCAGGGCTGGTCTCTCCACTACCTTCTCGTTGCGAGACAAAAAGTATACTAAAAGTTGGTAACGTGTGTTTCCCGCCTACTCATACGATAATCATTCTTATGGGAAGCCATTTCAATGTTACGGCATGTCGAAATGTGTACGTGCTGTAAGGCACCCTATGTTTCCGGCCCGTAATTTTTCCACTCATACGAAAGCCGCTGATTTTTTTTTTTCAAATAAAAAAGTGTTTGAAAATGGTTTTGATTTTTCAGCACATTTTTGCTGCTGACGTACATTAATGTTGGTACATAATGCCGCGCAGCGTCCTACATAATTCCCTACTATACAAAGTGGTAAAATAAAGCGGTTTTCGTATGAGTGGGAAACGATACGTAATGATACTGCATGTAACAGTAACTACGCGCACGTTGTGATTGGATGAATTAACCAAAACATGTATTTGACAACACACCAGAAACCCATAAGCGAGTTGAAACGTGTGTCAGCCATGCATTTTTTTGGGGGGCGATGCTCTGGAATACTACAGTGTTTAGTCAATGAATCTCGTTTCAGTAAATCACATTCTCTTGTTTTAAAACCTTCAAAGCTAATCTTAAAGACAGATATTCTATGAGAGATTCAGTAAATTTCTTCTGAAAGCCAGTAAATTCAGCGAAAAGTTTGATATGTGATTGAAGCAGTTATCAAAACTCCTAATTTGCATATCTGAATATTCAGGAGCATCGGTTGTTACACGTTTGAACCCCCTTATGAGTTTAACCATATTGAACAGACCACTTACTTTATACTTTTATCAAGACTTCCACTTGCAATCTTGTCACGGTACTGACAAACAGTTAACACACTGGAAAATAATCAAGAATCACACTCAATAATACAACACATATTATTCTCTAATATCATATGCTTATCATATCCTGTTCCATAAACAACCGTACATGACTCACTCACTTCTTAGTGTGTCCAGTCATATCTGTTACTCTGCACTGTCCGGTGGCCCAGTTGCGTTTTAGATCCAAATTCTCTTTAAATATATCTTTCCAAATGGTTGGCACTCGAAGAGGAATTCCTAGTTGTAAAAAAAGATAGAAAAAAAAGTGTATTAAGAAAGGATGGTTCCAAACGTTTTAAAGAAACGGTGCATATTCTCTAGATGGAATTATAGAATTAGAAGTTATAAATTAGAATGACAGTCTTTTCCAAATATGGTGGCCACATCCCTTGTCCATCAGTCTCAACAGAAGAAATATATTCTACTTAAACCAAACTGATTTCACAATTGCCATTTTGTAAAAGAAACTTCTCTTACCAACATGTATTCGCCTGCATTTTGCTTGCCATAGTTCATCCCTGGATGCCATGCGACGCCATTTTTTACTGACCTTATGAGAAAGACAAAACATATATATTTGACTTACGGCGTAAAATCGTACAATTTGCCTTCGCGACAACATAAACTTTTGGTGGCATCAATCAAAGTGTTGCCATGACATTGTCCGGCACGTGGATATGCGATTTTCGTCGCGACAGCAAATTGCAAAATCTCAAAATTCTCATTCTCTCGAGTAAAAAGTGTACTTAGAAAGACGCAAAATCATTATCTTTCATAAGTTATTCACTTCGATGAACATTCTTGTGACGTTTATTCTTGACTACGTTGTCCAAGTATGTCGTCTATTTCCATCGCTTTCGTTACAAAATGCAAAGTTGAATTCACATCCAAAAAAGTAGCGTTGCTAAAGCATCCCTGGCATTCGCGCGCGTCGCTAATGATGTCATTTTAAGAAGTTTTCAAATTCGATGCGATTTTGCAGAAAAACTGTTGCCTTTGGTTATATTTTTTATTCACCTGTGCAGCGATAAGTAGCTCTTGAGGTGATAATAAGGAAAGGATTCTTGAGGCCAAATGCTCAGGTAATAAGGAGATAAAGTCCCGATACTGACGAACCTAAAGAAATGAAAAAGTATATATGTAACACACAACCAACAACAACAACAACAACAACAACAACTGACAACATAAACAATAAACAGTGTTTGCTTTTCAAAGAAAAACTTTAAAAAAATAAAGATGCTGCACCTTTCGTCTTCATGGGAAGGAAGGGGTGCGGTGTTAAGATAGTTAGGTGTGGAAAAGGGGTGGTCATGATACGTAGGGTGGGTAAAGATGGGGATCGAGAACGTGAGTAATTCGTACACTGAAGACTTTCTTACCGCCAGTAGTCCAGACATTAGATACAATTCTGCAGGTTCTAAAACACGTAAAAACAACTGAAGGAACTGATTACGTTGCCAACCTAATGTGAGATAAATGTAACCTTACGTTAGGTCATGACGAGATGCATGGATGGATGGATGAATGGATGCATGGATGGATAAATGAAAAAAATGGATGAATGAATGAAAATATACTAAAACGTTATTATGTTAGGGATGTACTAACTGTTCCATTTTTCTTCAAACCACTGCACAGCACATTGCGCATTTTCTGGGATTGAACTGAGCCTTGGAATATGGTTGCCATGGTCACTCGATGATCGAATCTGAAACATAATAAGCCATAGATAGACGTCAATAAGGTATTTTCTTATCATTACAGCTATTTTGATTACTAAACCGCCTTTTCGTGTTCTGGAATACGAACGGTTCGAAACTTGGCAAGACAGTGTTTGCGCGTCAGTCCATCAACGTACATTTGATTTTCAATTATATTAGCAGGAAAGTTAAGATACTGAAACGTTTCTTAGAAATTCGGTTGCACGTGAGAAGACACATTAATATGGATACAACTCAAGCAAAGAATCTTATTCTCAAGAGAATGGCACAAATGGGACAACAAACCATCCAAGTTAAAACGGTCTATAGATTACGTATTAAGCTGTGCTGCCTGTTGCTCACTTCACCTGGTAGGTACCATGTAACCCTACCACACTCCTTTAAATCAGGTCCCGTAAGATGACAATTGTTTTGGACATCAACGAGTTTACGCATTTGAGCGCCGTCCTCGATTAAACGCTGCATATGAGTGCAACGATATGGAACTGCGCCGCCCTCACCCCCATCACCCGACACACAAAAATATCGTAAAAACATTATAAAATGACTTACATGTCTGTTAGTCTTGTGGTATTTTCTACCAATAGGAACTTGCATGCTGGGACACGATTTAGATTTATAGATCCTTCTCCTGTATAAACAAGGGAATAAGAGAAGAGAAATCGTATTCATATGGAAAAGGAGCTTACGCATACATTTGAAATTGTTGAACATTTTGTGGATATTACATCCAATGAAAAGAAAAATGGTGCCAACGCATGCACAGCTGAGATGGATGACCTTTATTTTCGTCACTATCCAGTCACGCATGCGCAAACGGAATCGTCGTCGTGTAGAAAGTAGGTTTTCTTGGACTTCAATCAAAATATGCCATAGGCACGTGCCCTAGAAAACTTTGTGGATCCGACAATGTCATGGGAACACTCTGATTGAAGTCCAACTATAAATCCTTTTTTTTTGTTGAGGCAGAAAATTGTGTGATTGGAGAGCGCTGTAACAAAGATGTTAGGGCCAACGATTGGAAGAAAAGACGGAGGTCAGTCGATATTTATTTTTTTTACTTTACACAGTAAATTTTCTATATGAAGATATTAATATATTTTCTACTACGAGGATATTACACATACAAAAACGAGGAAAGATAGTGATAACCACATACCATGTACGACTATCATCAGCTGTTTTCTCCTCGTTTCCACTACCAACAACTGTTGTTTTATATTCATCTTGCATGTGTCTTCTCACGGCATACTGAGATGATGATTTCGCCAAAGAAGGTGGAGCTGATCTGGAGTACGACGATCTGCAAGACAGCCTTGACAACGGTGTAGGACTAGGGGTATGTATACCAGGTAGACGAACCCCATAGTAAGTAGTAAGACACTTCCAGGACCCTTTGGCTTCTAGAGGTCCCTCCGGTGATCTTTGTAATAATAACAGAAAACAAACAAATGGTCAATATAGTTCTTTATCTTTCGATTCCAATAATTGGAGGTCACTTAATTTTTGCGTCATAATATTTTCACACACTTATTTTTCGCGTTACTTTACTTTAATTACGTGAAAATACTATGACGCGAAAATTTCATGTCATATAGTATTAAGCGTTAGTGGCTTTATTGATTTATTTCATTAAATTTATGGATGAACAAACTGTTCAATATTAATGTGAAAAATGGATGCGAAAGGAATGGTGGATGAATAACTGGGATGAATCGATAAATAGATAGGATTGTTGGGTGGATGAATGGATGGGTCATCATACTGAGATGGAGGGATAGATCATTGATTGAAATGGATGGATGGATTATCTGATTGAAATGGATGGATGGATGGATGGATGGATGGATCATTTCATTGAATGGATGGATGGATGGATGGATCATCTGATTGAGATGGATGGATGTTGTGAAAGACAGACAGATGAGTACAATAATTAAATAATCAATTAAGCAATAAGTCATAAAGGTAAATATGTAAAAATACTCACTGAGGATGTTTGATTAGCCTGGATGGGGAAGCCGGTAATGATGGAGTCTTAACAATGGGTAAAACAGATTCTGAAGACCACTGCCTCACCTCATCCTGATTACATATTTTAATGATATATATTTAGTTATTGAAATAAGATGGAGTGGCCATACATTAATGAAATACATTAATTAATCAATTTATAATACTCATGCTGATACCTCATCATGTAGAATAGTACTGTTGAGGCGATGAAGCTTCAATGTCTATGGAATAAAAGAAATCATGTTTTCTTTAAACCTGAGATCAGAGAATATGGTACATAATATGCAAATTGATTTAACTTGTATCATTGAGTTTATTGCATGAAATAAGTGGCTAATTGCAACTAATGTCACAACGATTGAGGAGAAAGCGGGGCTTTGGGGATGGGGGTATCCCCCCCTACACACATACATTATAAGCCAATATTTTCCCAGAACCAGGCGTCTACCTTTCTGAACAACTTCAGCCCATACCACATGGTTCTCATGAATACACCTTGGAGTTTTTGTAAGCATGAATAATGTAACATTATCAATAATTGTAAATGTATATAGGATATTACATGGTCGTGCGGAGATACAAATTTTATCTTCGAGTGTTGATGTTATCTCTCACAAGTGAGCGCAGTGAACGAGTGAGAGGTAATATCAGCACGAGAAGATAAAATTCATATCTCCAATAGGCCATGTAATGTTCTGTTTATTATATGAAATCTTCAATGAAAAATAATGGACAATTTGAGAAGCTCAGCAAAAAGTCGAAATTTGTCACCACCAGTGTTGATATAAATCGTATTCCCACTGGCCACTGGTGGGAGAGGGGAAATCAATTTTATCATTTTGATGTCACTTAATATCACACTCTATTTTATATAATAAAATGCTATATCTTACTCTATATCGTGGTTTGCCTAGTTTCTTATGGACCTCTCTGCATATTGGTATTGATACTGGGTTAAATGAACTTCTTGGAAAAGCATTCAGTGAGCTGTACATAAAATCTCTGTGCAGAGTTGGTTCAACAACCTGTCAAAAAATAACATAAATATTTCCATTTACTTATAAATAGTACAATATACCACTGAGATATCAACAAAATTGGCTCTTGTTTGGTGTTGCAGGACACCTGAGACATGAACACAATAAAACAATAGCCAAGAACAGAGAACTTAGAATGAAACAATACCTTGCAATACAAAGAACCCTAGCTAAACTTAAAAAATTATATTAATTAGAATTAATTAAATTTTTATTAAAGTATGAACAGATATAAATAATTTTAGTTAACAATCTGTCACACAGTGTCATTTCATTCCTTAAATATCCCAGGATGGTACATATTTTTCTGTTTGACTATTAATTTCTAAATCTGCAAAATTTCTCATCAACAACAAGTTCACTCAAATAATTTATAACAATTATCTAGGAAACTTATGGAAAATGCACATCTTTCTTTTCACTTGTAGCCACTAACCCAGCTCTCCCACGCAACATTTTTTTCGTTTTGATTTTTGATTTGCTTGTTCAATGTCCCATTTTTAGCACATAAATTATGGAAAAATACATTAGAGCCCAGATATTTTCTGATATTTTCAGATTTTTTGCATATGAGTTTGTAGAATGATGCCACCTGCATGTTAAGTAGTGATATATTTTGAACCAATCACTGAGTAGGAGAGATAACTGTCCAGCCAATCAAATTGGTGAATGACAGCATGTGGTATTGCAATATATGCTTAACAACAATGTCCCAGGAAGCCTGGCAAATTTGATCCATGTCCTAAATTATAACAGTTTTACAAAATATATACAATGCATCAAGCTTGATATACTTACTGTCCAAAGAAATGATATCTGTTCACTGTCACATCTTGGCAGCAAAACCTCAATTATTTTAGATCTCTGAAAAAGTATATTTTGACAATGTTAGTAAATTAAATATCTGAAAATTTATTCTATTTTAATGAAACAACACAATTAATGATTTGTATATCCTTAGCAATATTTTTAACGAAGTCTTTTTGAGATTAACAAAACCCTTAAAATTGTAATGGTTTTTTCTAATCGTACACAGAATGTCAATCGTTCTTTCCGTACATCAATTGTATTATTTCTTGGTATAAAATTATTCTGCACAGAAAGTCAACAAGAAACGCTTTTAATGAATTCTATATTTTTAATTACCTCAATGGAATTTTTTTTTTTTTTTTTTTTTTAATTTTACTTAGAAAGATCACTTCCTTTGTAAAGGTTTTGAGCCCTAAGATAAGGTAAATTTTGCAAATAGACTTCAGCGGGTAGTTACATTTTATAAACCCCACTATATGTATAAAGGACTTTTTGCATCCTGTTATATGATAGATAAAAGAACGGTGTGCTCAAATGTAAACAAAAACCTTCATTGTGTTAGCTTTTTACTTCAAGTAAATGTCCTTAACTCGCTGAACATTCGATCTCAAAACAAATCAAAAAATCTTATTCGTAAACACAAATCCTTATAAAAGTACAATACCAAGGACTTAGAACATGGCTAGAAAATATGAGACTAAACGAGACTACATAATTGATAATGCGCTCTAAGACAAGATTAACTAGAGCTCTCATTAAAATGAAAAATTGTACAAATGGTATTAAGTAATTCGCTAGGTTTCTAAACGAAAATACTGGCGAGTTATGTGAACTTTCAAAGCTGAATTTTAACTTTAAATTTTGCTCGAACTGTACAGCTCTTTTTTTAGTTCTAAATAGCTATAAACACAAAGCTGCAGTTAGTTCGTTATTTATACTGAATGAATCCGTTAAATACCGAGCGCGATTATTATAATTTTGCTTAACTGCGATAACGTAGAAATTAGAATTTACCTCAACGTCTGTCCATGCGTCCAACCATTGGCAAAGATAGTCTAGTTGTTGTTCGAATTCAATGGTACTCATTGGCCTATGCCTGGCGAGTGGGGAGTTGAAAAGCATCTTTGATCTGTTATTACCTCAAGTCAATAAGTTGGTGTCCATCCAAACAAACCATTTAGGTATCTTGAAAGTCAACTACGGTTGCTAAAGGAGATATTTCAATGTAGATGCATGTTAATCCTTTCAGCCATTATCGCCTCATAATCGCGGTAGAAGGTTGGCTTTTCAAGTCCATGCGAACCTTTTGTTTTGGCTGCGGAAAGGCTTCTCGATGGCAACGGACCGCGTTATGTTGCTAATGGCATGTAGCATATGACATGCGTGACAGTAGGGTGCGTGATTGTCTGAAATTTTAAAAGCGTTACTACTAGAATATTCAATATATTTTCTTAAAGTTAAAAACTGTTAAATTTTAAACTTCTAATTAATGAGGGGAAAAAACATAAAAATGTCCGAACCAGCATTCTACCCCACTCGAGAGAAGCTCATTTTCTTTATATCTTATTTTTTTTCCCCTTCCTTTTTTTCTTTTTAGATTTTTTTCTTCTTTGAATGTCTTCTTTCTGTCTCTATTTTTCTCTCTGTTTGCCTTTCTTAAGGTTTTCTCTTCTTTTTTTTCCTTTTTTCAGTTACTCCTTTTTCATTTTTTTTTTTTTTTTTTCCCCTTCTTTAAGACTAATAGTCTTCCTTTTTGGCTCTTATTTCGCCTGCGTCACATCCGGGAAGTCCGACTTAACCGTAGTTTGTCCGGATGTGACGCAACTAGCTACTATTATCTGGCTCCTTTCTTTCTTTCTTTCTTTCTTTCTTTCTTTCTTTCTTTCTTTCTTTCTTTCTTTCTTTCTTTCTTTCTTTCTTTCTTTCTTTCTTTCTTTCTTTCTTTCTTTCTTTCTTTCTTTCTTTCTTTCTTTCTTTCTTTCTTTCTTTTTTTTTTTTTTTTCTTTCTTTTCTTTTTTTGCTCTATTAATAGTTGCATGGCAAAACCTTTGCCGGGCTTTTAAGAAAATATAATTTCTCTCCATTCTTTGTAATTCCTCTATAATTTGTTTTTTTAGATTTGTATTCAAAATACTCTTCTTTTTTCTTTTCTTTTCTTTTCTTTTTCTTTCTTTCTCTTTTCGTTCAACCATGTTTCTTTACTACCTTTCTATATCCTTGCTTTCTCTGTAAAGTTGTTCTAAAAAAATCTTTAGAGATGATAAGACGATAGACGCCTTATTTTGGATCTACAGTGACGGCAGAGAACATTTTAAAGTGTGTGGGGGAGGGGGTAGAATGGAAATTAGAGGGGGCTAGGGAAAGTCAGGGAAGGGGGAAGGGGGAAGGGGGAAGGGGGAAGGGGGAAGGGGGAAGGGGGAAGGGGGAAGGGGGAAGGGGGAAGGGGGAAGGGGAGAGCTAGGATAGATCATTTAAAATACTAGTTTGAAAAAGGAAAAAAAAGGTGTGTTCGGGAGGGGGCATGTTTCGATAATATCTACTCTCTTCGCCAGCATCGTAATAATCAATTTCATACATCAATTGCCTTACTGGCTGAGGATGCTGTCGAAGCATGCTCTAATATCTACATGCTAATCTGGCAGACTTTTTGGAATGTTTCAGTATTTAATTCAGGACTCGCAGTCTAAGTGGTAAAACTACAATTTCCCAATCAATCCCTCTGATTTTATAAATTTCTATATAATATACAAAATTGTACAAAAACTATATTTGTTTGGTTGTGGCTTCTGCCAAAATGGGCTCCCTTTGGTCCGATGCAACTGTTTCATAACAAAGCGAACACATCTTCTGCGTCATTCGTTCAAACACATGCGGTGTTTTCGTTTATAAAAGCAAATAAAAAAGAGTTAAAGAAAATGTTTTCCATTCTTAGTTGCTATGCCAGTTCATCTCGCTATTCATCATATTCTTAGACATCAATTACGTATGAACGTAAGCCAACAGCTTTAACACCAGGCGCTGAGTATCCGCTCACAAAATATCAGACTTCCTGAGTTTTATCTTGACTGAAAATTAACTCCGTAAGTACTTTCCGATAATACATCTATATTTTTTGTCTCCAGCTTTTTGTGTCTACTCCAGAACCAAAAAAATTTGAATATTTTTTACAGTTTCGTTTGAATCATTTACTTTGGAACGTTTCCCATTGAGAAACACACATAGCCTATATGGTAGTGCGTCATTGAAAGATTCACCTGCAGTTTGGTTGATTGTATACACAACCACTGGAATTGAAAGCGAACTCCATTCGATACAACATGAATTATAATTACTATTTCTTTCTGCTGGAGAATTACCGGAAAAAGATGGATCCAAATGTGGATGTATTAAGCATTCGCAAGGCTGTTTATCAGAGTTATTCTAATGAATCTCTCAGACAACGGCAGAGATATCGACACGAGATGGCGAAGGAGCGACGAGCAAGAATGGAAAGTCAGAAGCTTATGAACTTGAAGATCAAAGAATTAAAAGAAAAAGAGAAGGAAATAAGTCGTAGATATGCTCGTAGGAATAACTATGGCAACTTGATTGGGGCAAGCAGCTCGATAAAACCGAAAATTAAAGAAGAACTGAAAGATGACAGCTCAATTACAGTCCTTTTACCGGTACTCAAGAAGAAAGATGGCTCTTCGCGATTTGAATCGAGCTTTAACGAAGGACTTGATTACGGAGCGTATTCGATTCCTAAAACAATGCTTCCACCGGGGAATGAGGATATCAGTGCTTATGAAGTCGTGAAAGCAGCGCAAAAAATATCCACGAAGTACAAGGATGAACAATATGAAGAAGACACTGACTGTGAACTAGAAAATGGTGTCGGAGGGGAAAGAAACGAAAAAAATGACAAAGACGTGAGACTAAAGAGATTAGCGCTGACACCAGCAGATGAGGAGACTATTCTCATAAAAGAAATGTCGGTTAAAGGACAAATAAATTGTTCTATCGAGCCAAATATAGTTTCTTTACCAAGCTACAGAAATGGCGTTCAGTATCGAAAACAGTTGACAAAACAACAGATTACTACACTTCCTAAAATTGGACCCACTTACGAAGACGTTATGCATTATTATCCATATAAAGTAAACGACGAAGATAGTGATAGATTGGCGAGCCTGACTGTCTTGGGAAAAGCCAAGAAAACGAACACGTACGAATTGCTGATAGTTGACGATGGTCCAAGAAGCGAAGAAATACGAGTGAAGCAAAAATGCTGCTCTAATCCAAGACCATTTGACATATTATTTATCAGAGAAAAACTCCCAAAATCTCCTAACACTTATTAATACATGTACAGCCAAGAATACAAGGAAATCTAGAACATTATCATGCAATAGAAGCGATAATTTTAAGTTTACGTTCGCTGAAATATCTGAATTGATGATCGTAAGTTGGATATTCGACCTGATTTATTTGTTTTAGAGTGTTTCATTTCATTCAGCTGCAATGTAAACAACAGAATTCACCTGGTTTAGAAAATGAAGTCGGGATTTTTATCACATATAATTGCTTGTTTAACGTTCTCAAGATATCAATATGACGACTACTATCGCTGCTACATGCTATATCTTCATTCATGAACAAAAATAGTGCACAAATAGCACTTTGGTCTATGTATGTCAAGGTCAACAAAACCGGCAGTTATAACAGCATATGCCGCTACAAAAAGAACGTCATCTGATGACAGATAATAATTACAATTTGAATAATGACAAAAAAAGTACAAAGTCTAAATTAGTAGACACATTTCAGAACTTAGTTCTATAAAAGCATGCCGGCCACTATTTTGAGTACACTTAAAGACGTAAGTACAGGGGGGGGGGGGGGGAGAGATTCGCTAGACTCAGTCGAGATCAGAAGTCAACGGTAACTTAGTGAAAAAATATTATTTATATATATCGATGGTAATATATCGTTAATCAATGGAACAAGTGGGAAGCCACAAAAAGAAAGTAAGAACGCAAGAGAGACAGGATTTCAAAACATATATTCCTGGTGAAAACCGCTGTCTCTAATACTGGTGAAGAGTGTTGTCATGACGACCAAAGCTCTTAGTTCTTTATAAACATTTAATCTTGGCACGACTATTTGCATGAGATTCAATGAAAACTAGCCTGATAGAGTTATTTTAAATGAAATTGCAAGCTTTTCTCAGATTGTTGAAGTCAACAAAACGGAATAATAAATGAAACTCGTCAAACCTTGATAGTTACCATGGTGATAAATTTTTTTTTCACTTTTTTTATGTCTAGAATATCAGAAACAAAACAAAACGAGATATCATATCTCAGTAGCGAGGGGGGTACGGTACGTAAAATTTGCTCTCGTATATATACATGGACTTTATCCTGATAACTGTAGTGATAAAATGATTCTATCATACCCGTCTGGCGTTTCAGTCTTTTTGCACTTTGCACTAATTTTCCATCTTTCGTCTTCCCTTTGTTCGTCACTAGCTATTCCTTTTAATATTTTCTTTCTTTGCCAATGATTTTTGTTGTTACATATATATATATACTCATTTAGTTTCTTTCCCTTAATTCCAATTTGTCCTTTTGCCCGATATGGACTTATATCATATATATAATTTGCTTTCTTTCATTTCTTCTCATTTTTCTTTGTTTGACTTCCTCTTTTTTTTTTTTTTTTTTTTTTTTGTTCAGTTGTTTTTCTTATATTTTTTACTTTTTTTGTCCCTCCGTCCCTCCCTTCCTCTCTTCCTTTGTTTGATTGTTTCTTTCTTCTTCTCACTACTACATTTTTTTCTCCTGGTTTTATCTGCGCTCCCATTTCTTATCTAGATCAGTTGGTGATCCTTATCCCTCATACGTCCTTTCTCTGTGTTCTAGCTTTTCTTATCTTTTCTCTTAGCTGTCCATTCTTCATTATTTCAATGTGACCTTGACATCATCATTCATGCGTAATACAATGGTTGTTTGTGATGACTATTAGTATACACACGAAGAGTTGACCAGAAAATATTAGGTGCTACCAAAAATTACATACAAGACATTGGATACCATGGAGGGTGTAGTAATGGTATTTGCTCTAGTCATGTGCGCAGCTATCTGTGGCGTTATCATCATGTTTTGTCTCTTCGCATGTAAAAACAGTTTAGAATTCCACGATGGCTACGAATCTGAAGACTCAGATGCGACCTCAGTGAATTACAAACTGCCAAGACAACATATGAAGATTTTACTCCATTTTTGAAGTAGAATGATTGATGAAATAGCAGAAAAATATCATAATTTGACGTCAGTTTGACGGACGTACTGGGGCCACTATCAGCTTGTGGGTTCAAAAATGAATAGGGTTTGACAATGAAGCCATTTGATTGAATGAAGAACTGAAATAAAGACCTCAGACTTCATTCCGTAGCACATTTGGAAAGTGCAATTTTGGTCTGATTCGAAGCAAATGACCTTGTATTGACGAGTTGCATTGGCATGGCATGGAACAGCATTAGTAGCAAGAGAAGATTGTACCCACCTCACGTTCTGTTACGTTCTGAATTTTTGGTGAAGGAAACTTGTTAACTGACTTGCATAAATCGTTCAATGAAATGACCTTTTACAGGTTTCTCATATGTTATCAGTCAACTATGCCGCGTCAACGCGACCACACCAACATCAATACAATGGACTGCTATAGCTAATATAGATATAGATCTTGCAGTTATTTGAATTTGTATTGAATATTTTATAACCGAGAGCGCGGATCGGACAGAACTCATGAGTCTGACCGTACATCAGAACTTTAAATGACATAAAACGACTCTGTCTTGGAGAAACGCTTGCATTCCTATAGCAGCGCTTGTAAAACGAGTTCGAAAGGCTCGACTATTTTCAGGGTGAAACGGTGAAAACGGTCTGGGACCGCGCCGACTACAAAATCAATTTGATAATCTTTACTTCAAACAAAGAGAAAGACGTCACAAGAAAAATTACATACTGAACTAACGAATGAATAACATCGTCCGCTCAGTAGTAAAATAATTTGAAAACCATGAATTGAGTGAACAGAATTAAGTTAAATTTTAAATAAGTACAAAACTGAGAGTGAATGTAATTCAATTACACATTAATGTGCTTTAGGGCAATAATAGAAAAAATTATCTGGAGACTTTAGTTATTCAAAAAGCCAGGTAAAATGCGAGATTGAAAACTATGTGAGTATGAAACTGATACGTGTCGAGTTGAATTATGAAAACTTGAAGAAACAAATAAAAGTGTACGAGGAAGTATCATTTCTAGGATCAGTACATGTACATTTAGACTTCATACTTAACATGAATATTAAATGTAAAAAGAACCTGTTGTTTATTGCACGATTTAAATAAAGCATTGAACACGAGTTGAAAACATAGCAGTACAAATCTTGTGTTTTGCATTAGTCAAGTGTTATCAATTAATCCATTAACACAAGGCTAGCTTTTTATCGCTCCCCTGAGAAAACCTCACACAAAGAACCTTAAGTTAAGAAACACAATAGAAAGATTTAGCCTACCTGAATTCAAATTACTAATTTTTTTAGATTTTCGTATTTGATTACTGGACTTACAATGGAATCTCAAGATTAGTCGATAATGTATTAGAAGTCATTTTCATTAACAGGTGCTTATGGCCATTGATTACGGTTAGACTCCGAGACTAGTAAAATTGTAATATAGTTTCTTGAGACGCCAGCAAGATAATGTTCAGAATTGTAATGATGAAAGCATGTGTTTCGCCGTTTTAAGGAGCAGTACGAAAGTGACTAACAACTACTATGGCCATCAGTCTGTTTTTCATGATGATTGGATTAGTATGCCTGCTTACAATCATCTTACTTTTCTGTGAGTATTCTTGTAGAGGCGATGGGGCCTCTAAACGACAAGATGACTTTGAATACGATCATAATCCTGTTGAAGACGATCGAAAAGAATCCATGGCAAATAATAATAATAGCGAGGAACAGAGTCTTGTGTCAACAACTGCATCGCTTCATAAGTTGCCACGAGTTTCACTTCCTCGTCGCCCGAGTATTAAAGTCCTTGTTCGGAAAGAGTCTAGCTGTAGTAATAATGTGACATCGATCCAGCCAGTTTAAACACCATATTCAAAACTGATCATGAAGGCTCATCAGCTGCAAACTGAACAAAGTTTTGGAAAACTCACGAACTGATGGCATTCTACATGTACATGATAAGGGTGAATGGTGACAAAATAAGTCAAGTTTATTGACAAGATCTAGAACTATGAAGGATGGTGGGCTGGATCTTATAGCTTTCCACGGCTCCCTGCAAAAGTACTTTGAAGTGAGAAGCTATGGTACGTGATAAATGAATTTCAATAGACAATATCATGTTGAGGAAAATAGCTGCTTCACTGCATAAAGGATTTTACTTCTTTCTGCATATTGTATACCACATTTTAAATATCTAAATCTAATGACAGCGAAAAATGCATAAGTTCATTATTAAAAAGAAAAACGGTGTAGCCAAAAAGTGGCGAACTGAATTCATATAAAGCTCTAGCGCAAGCTGTAAAATTCTGTAAATACATTGAATTCTAATCCACCCTAACGCAGCCTATATACATGCAGGGTAAAAAAAAAAAAAAAAAAAAAAAAAACAACAAACATTCTTGTAGGATCGAAAAGTGCACATGAATTAGGTGTCGGAGCCAGAATATGCATGTAAGATGATCGATGATTTTACATAAGAATGATCGATATATGGAAGGATTGTATCTAATAAATGATGAAAACATGACAAACTTGCATGGAGCCTTCTTGGAAATGAATCTATTGCTGCCATGGTTATTATAGGTTTTGCTTATCAAAGCACTGATCCACTTATAAGGAAAATATACCCCGTTATTACTGACATGGGCCTATCCGTACTATAAGGACCACATCAATCAATCCGTATGAGCAGGCGTACCTCAGTTGGTTAGTGCGCGGCCTTTGGAGCTAGAGGTCTATGGTTCGATCCTCATGATCTCCAAGTCTGTTTCGCCGACTTCTCTCTAATCCGTGTAGCTTCAGCTTTGAATACTCTTAAAACAGAACACTGGTGGAGAGAGGGGGTAAAGTTGCGCACCGTCGGCTTCCATTGATAGCAGATGACAGAATGTCAACTGAAGGAACTACCGACGTTAAATATAAGAACTTTATTTTACTTTCGTTTCAGTGTTCAGTTTCTTTTAGTTTTTTATTTCTTTCGTTCTTTCTTACTTGTTTGTTTTTGTCTCTGAGCTTTATGATGATATCTCTCAGCTCAGTACAAAAGTATCCCTCAATCGAGCACTCAGTGCTATTTGATCACCAGTAAGACCGTATTTCGCTTCCAAATTCATTTAAGCAGATACTGTTTGACTTCAATATGGATCCCTACACCCTCCTCCACCGTACGCGAACTCACACTCAATTTGCTAAGCTCATCCAACTGAAATGAAATTTAATTTTCACCAAGCAAGACATTGTCAGCACCTCGATAGCCGTTCAGTGTTTGTTTTGTTTCCGCTTTTGTTTGTTTGTTGTTGCAGTTGTTGTTTTCGGTTGTTGTTGTTTTTAATTTGGTGTTCTACTCGTTTCATTTCATAAGCATTCCGTCTATAATTCAGTAATTTCTATTTTTGGGAGACTAGCAGTTTTCCCGGATCACCCTTTCTTGTGCTGTTTTGGTTTTCATCATTTTACCTATATAAACCTTCAGAAGTCCATAACTAGTTATGGACTTCTGGTACCTTTTAATTGTTTTACCCTTTTGTTTTGCTTTACTTTGGTTTGTTTCGTTTTGTTTGTACTTTTGACAACATTCCACATACAACAGTTCTATACTGGACATGGCAGAAAAACGACAACATTTATGACTCAAAGAAGTTAGAAGCATTGTTGAGCACCTTCTGGAAGAGAAAGAGGCAGATTTTGAAAATGTTACCCCCCCTCCCCACTTCACTCAGTCTTGACGGAGGTATATAAAATTTGCTTGATTCCTGCATAATAATTGCTTTTTTGGGCTTCCTGTGGAAAATAGACTCCTGATAAAATGCACGCATGAACACAAGGTCAACACAAGGTCACATGACTGCAGTAAAGATGGCTTCCGACTTGTGGTTCTGGATTTCTGCTGTCGTATTCTTGTCCTTTCCTTCTCAGGTATGGATCTTTACAACCATACGAATTATAATATATTTTAAGGATTACCAATTGGTGTTCAAATTTTCTAGGAGTTTAGTACAAAATATATGACAAAGAACAAAAATATGCTGACGAACATTTATATGTTGTATTGTTGACTAATCGAATGTAGAAGTATAAAGCTTTCAAAATAATCTCAAATATATTGATGATAGATTTATTTAAGCTTATTATAGTCGTACGTATATTCTTATGGTTTATTTATGCTATAGACAGTTATCGTTGTGATGTTTTAGTTTGTAAATTAAGTTAGTTTCTAAATATCGATTGCGTATGTCAAAAAGTAACACGCAGGAATCCCAACACTAATTCACAAGAGATTGAAATCTTTAGAAAGAAATAACTCAATAACTATTTACTTCATCACGATAAAAATATAATAAGAATAACTGTTTAGGCGGCCTGTTATGAATGTTTTTGTCAAAACTTTTGTTTGTACACCTGCATCATCTATATGCTATCACTTTTGAAGTACTTCATTTTTAACTCCCATTTCTCAGCAATTCAAAATGGATGCAAACCCCAAATCAAAAATCAGTTTTCCATGTTGTTCGGGTTGAAACTGTACTGACTGCAGTCGTGTAGCGAGGGGGGAGGGGGGGTCAAATCTTTTGGTAATTAGGTAATAGTCCATTAAATGGAAATTTTCACGGTTGTCGTCGCTCAACCTCGAGCTCAGCCTCGATAGTGGGTAATATATTATTTAGAATTGACTACAGCTCACTGTAATTTAAGAAATGTACACATTATCAAACTATAGACCATTTGTGATGTGCACGAATGCTTTCAAAAATATCTTTAGAAACGCTTAAAACTTCCACGGGCTTTAGTCAAATTCTAAATTAAGAATAAATTACATGCTATTGAGGCCGAAATTGAGGGATGACAATTGTTTCTTTTTTATCTTTTCTTACTTTTTTAGTGTGGGTGGCCCCCCCCCCCCCCCCCCCTCCAAGTCTTTTAGTGACAGTTTGATCCCCACATTTGTTGTGGCGATTTTGGTTCATTTTATTTCATTTGCGTCTGCATGCAGTTATCACATCCCTTTTTTTTTTTTGCTTCAGCAATTGTTGGCCATTGAGTGCCTCCCCACAGATTATATAAGTCCTCGCTATGCCCCTAACTGACTGTACTTGTGTCTTAAGTGGGCTGTTAATTGCCAAAATTATCTTCTAACTCATGGTCCTGACTCTTTTAAGTTAGCACTATTCATTGCTATATATCTCACAAGTTAAAATCACACAATATATTCCAAGAATTAAAATAGATAAATAAATTTCATAATGCATATGTTCTAAATATGTATCTGATATTCTTTTATCCAGGTGGTCTCTATGACAACCCATGGACAATACACAATGAAGCCTAACCATACAGTAAGTTATGAATATAGGGATCGCGTCATCAGCAAACTCCCACAGGGAAATGTTCCTAAAAAACATGTGTGACTGGTTTTTCTAATTTCTTAAAATTTTTATTTATTTATTATATTTAACGAGGAAGCCACACTGTTTGGTGATGATTTTCAGGAGGTTCCTCTAGATAACATGATGGTTTTTACCATTTCAGATTTATCCATTGTGGGCTTTCATGTGAAAAAACATTAATGGGATAAATTCGGATTTTCCAACAATGGTTTTTATATTGGGAATAATTGTTTTAGTATAAATAAAAAGGTGATTATTTCCAAAAAGGAAAGAAGGAAACAACATTGAAAGTGAAAATATTTTATTTTTTAAAAGCGTGACAGCCATTTTGTCCAAAAAGGTGATTATCGGCTGATAATCCGAGATAGAAAACCAATCAGAGCGCGCATTTTTGTATAATCACCTTTGTATTTATACTAATAACAGAATAACCATTCAAAAACACACTGACTTTTTTTTAGGAAAATTTCCCTGTGATCCTATCATTATGTAACTCAAAGATATATCTATAGACCCTTTTAATGAATCCTACAATGCTTTATTTTCCATGTTTGACGTCAAATTTATTGTTTTCAATTTCATTCAAAAGAACAAATTTCAAAAGAATAAATTTGACATCAAATGTGAAAAAAGGCACAATGTAGGGTTTGTTAAAAGGGCCGGTCTATTAAGATACTATGTTATTATATAGTTTGGATAGTATGTGTGTGCTGATTGGTAGAGAAATGTGCAATATTAGTGGATGGAGCATGGTTGCTGATGCCATCTGCACATGCACTAATTAAAAACAGCATTGAAAACTAAAAAAAAACAAAAAAAAAAACAATTTTCTGCATAATAAAATAAATAAAACAGCTTTATTCCCCCAGTGTTCAGTAATAAAGCACTCACAAATGCACTCGAGAATTTTGAGAAGCCCCACACTTCTTTCATACTTGCATTAATCCACAGCAAAGGGAGCATGGAAAAAGCTGTTTTATTTGTAAATAATATTTTTCATGGCTACTGAAAATAGATAGAGTTCAGGAACAGGGCCTCATTGCTGAGAGAAGAAGATAAATAATATTTATTGACCAAATAAGCTAACACAGTTGCTATGTATGTTGCCACCCAATTCAAAACCTCTGGGAATACGGTGCATCTAAAAAAGTGGAAAAAAAAAAAAGGGAGAGTGCGGAAATTGTAGCAAATTTGTAGCTAATTTGCATATTATTATTTATTATTAATATTATTTTTATTATAGTAATTATAATCAATTGTGTAGTTCCCACTAAATTCGCTGTATTTCTATAGAGGGATGTGATTGGATACTTTTTAGACCAATCAAAAGCATTTATAGAATTAGAACTAGTTCCCAGGCCACTGAACTTATGACGAGGAACACCTGGTAGATTATTGTCAAATGGGGAAAAAAAACAGCATTTTACAGTCGATTCCAGCCCAAAGTGTGATAAATTCCAATAAAAAACTTGCACTTTTGCAGATGCCCTGGAATAAGAACTTTTGTTCCAAAAATTTCCACGGGTCATCAGACAAAGTATATTATTCCCAATTTATTTGAATTGGATAGAAACGTACATAGCAACGAGATTAAGCCGATTCGGTCTACCAAGGAAAAACGCTAATTAAAGCAGCCAGTATAAGCCAGACTTTGACATTCTATTTACATTTAGGTTGGACTAACTTGTGATGAGTCTTACTGCAGCAGTGGCCACTGCTGTTTCGACTCATCTTCAGAAAAACTAATTTGTTGTGATGAAGAGAGTGAAGACTACCTTTGGTGTGAGTACTATATACAGTTGACCTATTACTTTTATTTTTTACAGTGTAAAATTTAACTTTTTATCACAACTGTTTCATTAGAAACACTGACGCAGCCCACACTAGCTTACCGCTAGTTATCATATCTGTACAGTATATCATTTTATTTATTGGCATGTTGTATATTTTAAAGGTTTAATATATTGACTTTTTATCTTTAGTAAGTATCTCCATGCATGTCGACGTATCCTGCTTATGTACAATGATGCTTTGTCTATTGCAATGTTGTTCTTTGCTGTGCTGTGCCATGCAGTGCCATGCAGTGCCATGCAGTGTAATTTTGCTTTGTAAATGTGCTGTGCTGTGTCCTACATTTCTGTGCCATGATATGTAGTTCTGTGCTGTGCTGTTATGTTTTGTTTGCACGTGACCATGCCTTGCTTTCATGTGCTGTGCTATGCAGTTCTGTGTTTACTGCTTTAATACTGTAATCTGTATTGCTGTTCTCTGTTGTGTTCACCATGATTTTCTGTACTACATATATGCTTTTCTGTGCACCATGTTTTATGAATTATCTTATCATGATCACCATTCATTTTTTCTATCATTTTCATCCATACACTGTTACATTCTAGGTACACACACATTATATTAAAAATTATATTAATAATATATAATGTACTTTGTTTATTCATTCTTTTTTATTCATCTTATAGGGTTTTGGGTAGCTTTTATTGTCTTTATTCTTGTTATGTCAATGTGCTTTGGAGCATGTTGTTGTAAAATCCATCGTAGACAAGTCCGCAGGCATTACCTAGTGGTAGCTCAGGAAAACCGACCAGCTCTAACAATCTATGGAACAGAGGTAATTTGTGTACTAATAAAGTACCGAAGTTTGACATCACGGAAAGAATTAGAATTTTGCTTTTGACAATTTTCGGTCTTCAATTTCGATAGAGCATCACAGAAAGACATTAACAGAGATATGGCGTTTTGAATATATATATATTATTTCCCCATACAAATCACTGTATTCTTAACGTTAAGCACCAAGCCGAAAATACAGTGATTTGCATGGGGAAATTATGTATTCAAAATGCCATATCTCTGCTGCTTTTTAACCAATTCCCATGAAATTTGGTGTGTTAACATCTTTCTTGATGTGCTATCGAAATTAAAGATCAAAATTATAATACAGTTGAAAAGGCATTTTAATTATGACGTCATCACTTTGGTACTCTATTTCTGTCGTATATTTTAGAAGCTTTGCACATTTTTTTATCCATTTATCATTTGATTTAAATTTGAATACTCCAGTGTCAAATTTTCTATTGCTAAGGGTTGTATATATAGTCTTGATTGTGCATGAAATATTCTGCATGGAGAGCACAACCCCTGGAATTTTAAATCAATTATTGTATTGTTCATTTGTACACACCTATTTCAATAAACTATAAGGTTTTCACAGCCAAAAGCAACAAGCAACAACACAAGATGACAAAGAACATCTGCATTTTACTCCTTATTCATCATTTACATGCAATTATTTTAGAATTAGTTGTTTTGTAATTTATTGTAGGCTGCAACTGTTTTGGATTTTTTAATTTTTGTCCTGAATATTCAGCTGAATAAAACTTTGTTTGCAGTAACTGTACTGGTCTTGGCTTGTTGCTAATTGTCACTTGTTGCTTTTGGCGGCGCCTTGTTTTTATTGAAATAGGTGTATGTACATTCCTTGCCTCATAACCACAGGCTGTTACTAATACTAAAGAATAAATATCACATGCAATCATAGCTAACTCTGAGCTATACACTAAAGAACTTGAAACTGGAGTATTGATCAATAAATAAATATAGAAGGGCGGATCCAGGGGATAGGTTTGGACCACCCTTTTGCAACTCCTTATTTTTCACTTTTTTTACTTACGTTTATTTTATTTATTTTAAGGGAATCTTTATATTATAATATTCCAGTAAAAGATAACCCTTAGTTTCAATCATCATTTTATTTGCCATGGGTAGCATAATTTTTTTTTGGTTATTATACATTTGGACCCCTCCTGTCAAAAACATTCCTGGATCCACCCTCGGAATAACTGTGTACTAAACACTTCCAATTCTTTTTATGAAATGGTGGTCTGCACATATCTTAATCATGCTAACACAAAGCGAAGTGTTACCCTTGCAAAACAAGGCCATGACTTTTTTTTATTTTTGACCCAGCAAATTTTTATGTTTTTATGTTGAATGCTTAGTACTATGAATATTTATTTCTTGCTTTAGTCTATATTATTTATTTATTTATTTTTTTTCTACTTTTTGTAAAAATTTTGTTGCTTTTCTTAAATTTTTGATACAGCAAATTTTTATATTTTTATGTTGAATGCTTAGTACTAATGAGTATTTATTTGTTGTTTTAGTCTATAGCTCCTGTAATACGAGGAGTTCCTGCTGGATACCAGCAAATGCCACCACCAGGGTACCCTCAGGCAAAACTGCCATCATATACACCTGAAGCTGAGAACAAAGGCAACCCACCTCCTTATCAGTAAAAATATTTATGACCAATAATACATTCATTGCGTAGATTGACCATACATCTTTAGAGCCAAAGCATCCTTGGGCTCCAGAATTTTTCCAGGCTTGTGTTGCAGTTTTACCAAACCAATGATTGCGAAACATCTCAGCAGGAGCACAGCATAGCTAGAATTATTTAGATCATTTAACGCTATGAAATTGCAAATGCAAGGTGACATTACATATAGTTGAAAATTAACCCAAAACATTGATGGCAACCAGTTTTTTTTTTTTTTCAAATATTTTATTTTAGAAGATTCAGGCCGTCCTAGAGCTGGAACAGCTTTGCGGCAGTCCTTTTGATTAAATTATGATCCTGGGTCCTCTCTTTCAAACTGAGTTCTAAGATACTCTATTTACAAACTAATGAAACGTCATTGCTTGTGGATGGCAACTGTGGAAAATTTCAATAATAACAATAATGAAATAATTTTCTAATAATCTCGATCAATAGGAGTGCACATACATGTGTACTATCTAAGTGATATATAGAACAATATTCACAACAAATCATGGAAAAGATTATTTATTACACATGAACCACTTAAAGTAGTGTTCAAGACTGTTCAGTGTTCGGACTTCCTGTCCAAGATAAAATACTTGTTGAAGCACCAAGCTTAAACCATTTAAGGGATCCATCGTTTATCACGTTGCATGCACGGGGGGGAGGCGGTGGTTTCTCGGAAAAAAAGCCTTAAGTGCAATTTGTAACCCCGTAAATATATCTCAAATAAACATGGACCCCCTCTTCATCCTTATTTAGGAAATATGTACTCTTGAGATACTGGGGAGATACTGGGCTTCACGATGGTACAAAACCTAACTGTACCGCACAGTATTTTTAAATTACAAAAAAATCCCACCCCCCCCCCCCTCCAACATTGATTTGATTCTGAAAATTGTACCCCCTCCAAAATCACGCCTCCCTCCTCCCCCCCCCCCCCCCCCCCCCCCCCCATCTGCGACGTAATAGACGAACGGTTCTTAATTAAGAACCATCTCTACATACAGATAAGCGATTGCAAGAATTTTTACCATATTATTACCTCATTACCTGCTAATGCAGTCATGATCTTTTTAAGATTATTTAAATCATTGAAAGGAGTAGCCAATTAATAACTAAAAGCTTATTCTAAATTAGCTAGCATGACATGATGGCAATAAACTTTGCAGAAAAAAAGGAATTCCATATCACTGAGTCAGATATTGTTATGTTTTTTCATTTTGTTGTTGCTAATTTAAATGCGGTCTTTTTGGAGCTTGTAAAATATAATTTCGTGCAATGGGACTGAGAGTTAGCTATAACGAATGAAAAACAAAATTGTCAAAATGGGAATGGGATTCAATATCGCCCCTGATAAAGTCATCAAAAATTGAAATGTTCGTTTTATTAATTGTGAATCACCAAATCAGTTGCACAGCGGAATTACGACTTATTCGCCTCCAAACCTGCGCGGTAGAGTCAGAAATACGTCTTGCGGTCGCCTAGTCCCCTTCTTTCCAGTTTCAGCAAGTCTTTAGGTCAATTGTCTTCATGTAAATTGACGTCAACATGGCGGACTGGAATTTTCGAAATTTTGTGCTTGAATTGAGGATCCTTTTACACCGCGACGCGCCTTACCATGGCCACCCTGCAAAAGTTTCATACAAGTTAACCAATCAAAATGCGGGAGCTAATGAGATTGTTTACATATTTTATTTGTCATGAAAAGCAAATACAACCATTAAATCAAACATATCCACATTACTTGAAATAATTGAAAGAGTTTTCTTGAGAATCACAGTAATGTGTTTGTCGATCGGCGCTGCTTTGAAATCGAATTCTCGCATTTTGATTGGTTAACTTGTACGAAACTTTTACAGGGTGGCCACGGTAAGGCGCGTCGCGCTGTAATATAAATAGGGACCTTAAGCACCAGGACGGGAGGACGAGGACGGCTACGTAAAGTCTGAGCCGTGAAGGACTAGATCGAGATCGCTGTCGGTTTTCACAGAACGTAACACTTAAGCACCAGGACAGGAAAACAAGCAAAAGTTCGCAAATCAAAATACTAACGTGACGCCAGCACGTTTTCAAGACGGTTTTTCGTGCGCGCGCCGTCGTCCTTGCAGCTGCAGTCCTCGCTAGAACGTGAAAAAGCACCAAGTGACGTTCAAGAGAGGACGGCAACGGCAAGGACGACGGCGCGCACACGAAAAACCGTTTTGACAATGTGCTGGCATCATCGTTCGCCGTCGCCGTCCGCTCCCGTCGTGGATCTTAAGGTCTCTAATGTTACTTCACGAAAGGACCGACGGCGTCTTCTTTTTTAGACTTTACGTCGCCGTCCTCGTCCTCCCGTCCTGGTGCTTAAGGTCCCTAATTCCTTGAAAAGATGGTCTTTACAGTAAATTGCAGAGTTTAAAAACTTACGTTTTCAATGAAGTCACTTCGGGTTTTCTCATTCACCCGGGAAAAATTGTAATTGCCTAATTTCAAACCGAGAAAGGCTGGGACCGTGCTATTGTCTTTTCCGGACGGAAGTCGCAGGCATTGCCTGATTTCAGGCCAAGAAAATAAAACTGAGTAATGATGATAATAATGGTTTGCCAGTAGAACTGCATGAGTGCTGTTTGTAAGAACAACTGGCGCACAAAAGGAATATTAACTTCGTTACAGTCTTCCTATGATCTCGAACCCAGAACAAATTCTGAGGTCCATTTTTCTGCACTTTTATCAAGGATCTTCTTCATTATCTACTCAGTGCCTATAATTTATGTAAATATTTTTTCTTTCGATTTTCACTCGATTTTCGCTTGCCTCTCACCAAGGCGACCCGAGTTCGAGCCCCGCTGAGCTCTGTGTCGTATGTGAGTAGAGTTGTTTGTTGGTTCTCTCCTGTGCTTCGAGGGTTTTTCCGGATTCAAGAGCCACTCGGTGGATTCCACTGTTAATTCTCATTTATTTTTTTCTCTCATTTATTTATTTATTTTCTTTCAAATTAAGTATGTACAATAGGGAAGTGTTCTTGAGCAAATACTAACGACTTCCCCCTTGGTCCCAGCCTCTCTCGGTTTGAAATCAGCATTTTTGACCAAACAGATCTAGAACGGTTGTTGATAAAAGTGAAATTTGATGAACATCACATGGCACCCTCTTGGCCAATGATAAAAGAGAAACTTTGACACTTGATTTAACAAAATTATTTTTAGACAATAAAAAATGTTTAATGAAAATAACTTTATACAGTATATCTTATTGCACAATTTTATCTTCTATTGCATTGCCATTTACTTTCTGATGCTATACACATTCGCAATTCTAACGTACTTTTGGGATGGGACAAGAAAGTCTATCATGCGTTTAAGCGCTTCAGGATAGGCTTGCACGGACATCAAAAGATGATAACAATAATCATTACATGGCCGGGTGATAATAAACCTTTTCTGAATTGGTTTGGGTGACTGCGAAACAATGGCTCCAAGTCGATGTTGAAGTTGATAAATACAGTAAGCGTATGAACACATCAAGTCCAACGTACTTCGACTTGGAAACATTTTTTTGTGGTGACTGATTTGAATGGACAAATAATCGTAATGCATGCTTGGATACAAAGGCCTGAAGCAGTTAGCTCACTTTCCTTGGTCCCCCATCCCAGCATGCGTTGCGAAAGCATGAAAAAAACTTTAAACTTTTGCGTGTATCAAAACCAGGTTTGATAATAAAACTACAATATAAGAATATTACAATATAATATTTGTATCAATAATCAAGGGAACATGTATACATTTTGATATTATTAACATACAGATAGTCCCCTTCAAAGTTTCCTCTGCCATCTTGAAAGGTAGCCGTGCCTTTTTACCAAAGCGAGACAAGGGTGAGCTTGTAATGATAGGGACGTGAATCATTGCCCAAGGTGTTAAAAAGGGTCTCTATCATTGTAAGCTCACCGTTCACCTCGCTTAGATCCCCGACCGGCTACCTTTCAAGATGAGGCAGGGAACTATGAAGGGGTATATTGCAAATAAACAGCTATTTGCAGAAACTTCGCCTGGCGTTCAAGATATAAATATATTCTAAAGCTTAGTAGCTCAAGTGAAAGGATAGCTTGGCATTTGATCGATGCTTCGATCAAATAGGATAAACTTTCAGCAAACCAATGCAATAACTTCATAATATTTTCTGTACTTTTGATTAGGATTAAATCTTCAAGGGCTTCAAAGTTTTCACAAATAGCTGTGGTCTGGGCAAAATGACATAGTTAAGCCATGAATATCTTTAAAAAGTGCATCAAAAAATGGCAACAAATAGTTTATGCAAAGTGTTTTGGTAATAAGATCGCGTAAGGGAATTAATCAAACATTGTAATCTATAATTATGTCTCAATATTCGCATATACAGGCCAATAGCATATTTTGTCGGTTTTCTTAGTCAGGATTCAAATCACGTCACGTGATCAAGATGGCTTACGCATTTTTTAAGACGATGGAATTAAGTGAAAGTTTTAAAGGATGAGAAGTTGTTTATGTATATTATTCACGATGTAAAAGGGCCTTAAACGACAGTGGCGTAGCCAGGGTCCAATTTTAGTGCATTTTAGTATAGGCACGATCAACTGAGCAAAGTGAAGGAGCCATTTATCTAGGGGAGTCTTCCTGGAAAGTTGTTCTGCTCGTAATTTGTGTACTGAGGTATTTGCCTTTTTTGCCTAGAAGCAGCTACGCCACTGAAAAAGGAATGTCCCTTTCTGAGCAAAAAAAACATCTTGCATTTTTAGCTTAAGTAGAACTTATAAAGCTACAACTCTAATCTTAAGCAGATTTTTTTCCTTTTATTTCCTGTCCCGTGTCATCTCAAAAACATTTACTCCATTGATTAAAATGCCACAAGCAACGTGTTTAGTTTCCAAAATATAGAACAGATTAAAGAATATGATGGTAGCTTTAAGCCGTTCAATTTGTGCATGTAAACGGGCAAGATGTAAATAATGTTAAGAAAAAAAGATATAGGAGTATAGGATCAACGACCAGGAGCTTTTTGCATGGACTTTCTTCTTTGTCGATACTTAACTGCTGTTGAACATGAGTCACAGCAAAGTCGTCCACCCCATGCTATTGATGAACACCACTGGTATCGTACTGCGAGCTTACAATACCTTGAAATATCCCCTTCACATGCGGTTTTGACTGATGAAAGAAAAATGGAATTGAATTAAGGGTATTAAGGGTATTAACCAATGGTTAACTGCTTGGTTATAAGGTACTCTTGAGATTTCTAAAGGGGGAGGGGGGGGGGATTTCTAATCCCCTTTCCCAGCCCAACATTTTGAAAAACCCAGTCCAAGTGCAAAATATTATTCCGAGTTATAGAGTTAGAATTATATTTTTTTTGCACAATCTCAGAAATGGCTAAATCCCAGTCCCAGTGCATGAAATCCCATTATTTTGACATTGTTACATAACGTACCGTATTTGGACTTAGGACATTTTCCTGAATATACTGTTATATCGTCGAGAGCTGCATCTCCTGAATATCCATTACCTCTCACGGCTTCGATAACAATCTACGTTCAAGAAAAAAGGAAAATTGAACCTATCAACAAGTAATCCGTGAACGTTAGACTTTTTAACGGTCATTAATGTGGCGAGATGGTGGAGATAAATCATGCGACGTCCACTTAGTATGAAATATCGTAACCATCCCCATCCCCTGTCGTCATAGTAATGACTTCCAGTTTCAAACAGTAGCGTATACGTGACATTGTTGTTGACACTTGTATTAGCAACGGTTAGTAAATTAGTGTAAATATGTACAGTAGCACTTGTTACCTAAAACACTAACACCAACACTGGTACTAGAGCACGCACCTAATAGACAATATTCGAGATGCGCGAGCGATTTCGAGCGCAGACATGATCTCGAGGCATTTTCGGGCAGAGTCAATAGCGCACGTGATCTTGCCCGAAAATGCCTCTTTTTCATGTCTGCGTCTGCGATGTTTTTGAAAGCGCTCGCGCATCTCGAAAATGGTATTTTCCAAACCATGCGTGCGCACTTAATTTTAAGACGCGAGCGCACGGTTTTTCATTGACGTTAACAAGGCTGGTAAACAGCTAAAACGTCAAGAAATTTAAATAATAAAATAGGTCAGACAATCATTTTTGAATAAATATGAAATTAAATTAAACCTGACAGAAATAGTCCCCTTAACAGCTATGGTAGGTAGCATGCCTTTGCATTAAAGCCTGACAAACGGTTGGCTAACAAATAGAGACATTTGTTAAACACCTTGGACAATTATTCACATGTCTCTATCATTGCAAGCGCAACCTTTGTGTTTGCAAAGGCACGTCTACCTTTCAAGATGGCGTAGGGAACTGTGATTTTGACTGTTCAAAGACGTTTACAGTTTTACATATTTTTGCTGCAAATGGAACCAAAGACCGTAAGAAAAACAAAACTCCCCAGCCACTGCAGTATGCCTGCTTACCTTGTAACTAACACTACTTGTAATCTGCAGTCTAGCGTTCTTCCATCGTTGACCCTGATTCCCTTCCTTGTACCAGAGTTTCTTTTCACCTTTTTTCGTTTGGATATATACATTGATTGTCCCCATCGTACTGCCCAGCATGCTATACCAGAACTCTAAACAAAGCTTACTTATTTTTATTAGAGGGCTCATAAGTCTGGCTTTGTCGCCGCGGCTTTGTGGTGCCGATGCCTCAATATATATGTATTTACCTGAAAAACCCGTCAAAATATGTTTTAGACATGAAAATAAAATGCTACAGCAATAATGAACATCAATAATATAGGTAACTAGAGGCTCAAAATGGTGTTATAGCGAAGATGCCTAGCTTGACTCAAGAAGACGAAGGCACTTGGATTAAAAAAAGTGTTTTTACCATAGATACTTTTTTACGCAAATAATGCGCAAAATGTGATGAAAGGAAATGATATGAAGTGATGTGAATGCCGCAACATGACGTGATATAGTTTGACGTGACATAGTGTGGCGTGACATAATGTGACGTGACATAGTGTGACGTGAAATAGTGTGACGTGAAATAGTGTGACGTGACATAGTGTGATGTGACATAGTGTGGCGTGACGTGTAGATATTACATTACCTTTTGTTGAACTGAAAGTGTGATCATTCGTTGGTCCAGTATATCGGCTAGGTGTCAATCCTGCCCCTAGCTTCCACTCAAAATTATCTCCTCTGCGAGTATTCCGCCATCGGCAGAAGCCAGCCTCAAATGTACACGAAAGGAAACCAACAACAACTGGAGCTGAAAAAAAGACAAGAAAACGATATGATGTTTCGTTCAGCAGGGTAGACTGAATCAACCTTAAAAAAGGCTCGAAAAAAGAACAGTTGACCAAGAAGCGAAGCTTTGAGGGCGAATGTGATATTCTGAGGACCATTTCTCATTCAAGGACATTATTTATCTCACTCAAGGGGTTTATCTATTTTATAACCGAAAAACTTCACTGGAATAGATTCAGCTTACTGCACTACTTTTTAACTCATCATCTCAAGAGTTTTCAAGAAAACTATCTCTCTTCCCCAAAATGAAAGAGATCTTTCGGGAAGCATGGGTGGCGTAGCGGTGAGAGCGACCCGAGTTCGAGCCCCACTGGGCTTGGTGTCGACGTATGTTAGTAGAGTTGTTTGTTGGTTCTCTCCTGTGCTTCGAGGGTTTTTCCGGATTCTCCGGTTTTTCCTCCCTCCTCAAAAATCAACTTCTAAATTCCAATTGGAATGCAGCGGAGGAATAGCCACTCTGTGGATTATTATTTATTGGATATAAAATTAATAATTTTGGTATATGGCTAAATTGTGGCGCAAGAGCTTTAAGCACTAACAAATTATGTTGGTATTATATAACCCTATGCCCTCCGAGGTTGTTTACAGCGTTCCTTTGATCTTGGAATTGGTAAATCATAAATGGAGCTCCAAAAGTATATACTTAAAGGTGAAGCAAACAAATTGAGGCTCATCAACGAGAGACGGACTCACCATCATTGACACATCTTATGAGTTGGCAGTAACCAGTGGTAGGTAGTTTAGAATCCTCGGTGCACTTCCATGATGATCTGTTGGTCTTGGTGTCAAGGCAACGTACATTACGCGTGTGCAAACCACGTCCACAGGTCTTGGAACACTAACGAAAATAAATGATAGTATTCAATTAACGTGCATATGCGAGAATCTATATTGTTTCTAAGCGGGATGAAAGAAAAGCTCTCTTGGACTAAATAGACCTTTCCTGCTTGGGCCTTTCAGGAACCGTGTCATTCCCTAGAGTATCATTTCTTTGTTTAGCAGTTGCGCAGAACAAACCATACGAATATGAGGTTGATACGGATACAACTCAAGGAAGTTAAAGAATCATGTCTGTCTAGACAGCGACTACCAATGCCTCTGAAGCCTGTGTAAAATATCGCGCCTGGTTTTCCTTTCCGTTTGTTACATTTTTGGCAAAACCCTGAATTATAGTTATTGTAATTTAATTTAAAATATGTAACTTCATTGAGATAAGGACTTTTGATCTGGACTTTTGTCTCGAAGAATTTCTAGTAAAAGAAGGTAAGTTGAAAGCATTTTTTTTCATTTCATTGTGAGAGTTTGTGAAATCGTTGCTTTTTTTACTCTCTTTTTGACACGATTTAATTTTTCAAAACGCCCATTTATTATGAATACAAATATATATGAATTGTGTTGAATTTGAACATTTGTCAACCAGAATACTAATGAAGGGATAGTGAATTTGTCGGGAACTTTACCCTCAAGACGAGCAGCTTCTCCCTTCTTCAATATGATATGTTTTTAAATCTTATTTTTACCTTTTGCCAAGGACCAGCTACCCATCTTGCTACACATTGTACCTTCTTGCATTTTTGTGTCTTTTGGGGCTTTTTTCCATCGCAGTATAGATCATTTACTCTAATGTTTCTAACTCCAAATGTTGATCGTTCACAGTATACATCTCTCTTTTGCATCCCGTCACCACACGTCACAGAACAAGATTCCCATTTCTTGATTATCCAATTGTTACTTCAAAACAGAACAAAAAAACTTCAGAAACAAATTCTATTGTAGCTTGTACTCGCCTCCGATGTTTAGGAGATCACATCGGTAGATGTTAATACAAAAACTAATTCATTCGCTAGCTATTAAGATAACTTCATTTTAATTCTTTTAATTTTAAAATAAAAAAAAAACTTCATTTTAAGATAACTTTTGTCTTGAGTTTGTTTCCTGTGTTTGAAACCCCCTTTCATGCAAAACAATTTTTCCTAAGCTAGCATAAATTTGCACGGCTCTGTGCATGAAAATCACTAGTCCTTTCATTTTCAAAGTCCCTCTTCCTCTTAGTTTGCAAACGATAACAAAGAATGGACCGGGGATCAGAGAGTAAAGTATCATAAGACAGTGTATGCACCGTACTATCATGAAACTACAGGGGCGGATCCAGGGGGGGGGGGGGGGGTGGATTGCGTGGCTAGCCACCCCCCTCTTTGCAGGATTTAAAATAGGAAAAATAAAATGATTAATTAATTAATTAAATAAAAGAAAAAAATACATCTGAATGTGTCCCATTGTATAAAAATAATGATATGAATTTTAGCATTGCCTGGGCCTAAAAAGTTGTCCGCAACCCTAAACCTATCCTTCTAATATTTTTTTAGAGTTAGCCACCCCCCTTTGTAAAATCCTGGATCCGCCCCTGAACTATTATACAGTGACTTTACCTTATTTTACACTTTTCTTGGTTACACTTTCTCATCCTTGGTTTTGGTTTGGTAATTCCCAAGCAAAATTTCACCTCCATCTTTTTCATCTCTCTTTTTCGACGGCATTCGTAAACTCTTTCTTGAGTTCCTTAAAATTACAATAAACTGCATGAATGATGTGGTCTTGAACGAAATGACACTATCACTAAGTGTATGACCTGTGGTGTGGAATGACAAGACACTATCACTTAGTGTATGACCTGTGGTGTGGAATGACAAGACACTACCACTAAGTGTATGACATGTGGAATGGAATGACAAGACACTATCACTTAGTGTATGACCTGTGGTGTGGAATGACAAGACAGTACCACTAAATGTATGACCTGTGGAATGGAATGACAAGACAGTACCACTAAGTGTATGACATGTGGTATGGAATGACAAGACACTACCACTAAGTGTATGACATGTGGTATGGAATGACAAGACACTACCACTAAGTGTATGACATGTGGTATGGAATGACAAGACACTACCACTAAGTGTATGACATGTGGTATGGAATGACAAGACACTACCACTAAGTATATGACATGTGGTATGGAATGACAAGACACTACCACTAAGTGTATGACATGTGGTATGGAATGACAAGACACTACCACTAAGTGTATGACATGTGGTATGGAATGACAAGACACTACCACTAAGTGTATGACATGTGGTATGGAATGACAAGACACTATTACTAAGTGTATGACATGTGGTATGGAATGACAAGACACTACCACTAAGTGTATGACATGTGGTATGGAATGACAAGACACTACCACTAAGTGTATGACATGTGGTATGGAATGACAAGACACTACCACTAAGTGTATGACATGTGGTATGGAATGACAAGACACTATTACTAAGTGTATGACATGTGGTATGGAATGACAAGACACTACCACTAAGTGTATGACATGTGGTATGGAATGACAAGACACTACCACTAAGTGTATGACATGTGGTATGGAATGACAAGACACTACCACTAAGTGTATGACATGTGGTATAGATTGAGAATATATTTTTTTACCTCCTCCACAAGGCTTGGAACAGTTTATCCAGCGTATAGGTTTCCAAATATAAACCTCAGGTTCTTTTTTCGGTTTAAAGTATTGAAACTTTACAAAACTGGGTGATACTTTTCGATCATTTCTTTTCTTTACCTGGACAATAAAAAGGCAAATGTCAATAGAATAAGATTAGTCACCGGAAGTTAATGTTTAATAGGAATTTGTTTTGTTTCTCTTTCGATTTCAACTATGTTAGGATTGGACCTAGCCTCTTACGCGGACGTTCTTAGGGTCGTCACGCAATACTTCTCTCCCCACGAACGTAACGTCGTTGGTGGGGAGAGAAACGGGTGGCGTAGCGGTGAGAGTGCTTGCCTCTCACCAAGGCGACCCGAGTTCGAGTCCCGCCGTGCTCGGTGCTGTATGTGAGTAGAGTTTCTAGTTGGTTCTCTCCTGTGCTTCGAGGGCTTTTCTTCGGGTTCTCCGCTTTTCCTCCCTCCACAAAAGCTGACTTCTAAATTCCAATTGGATCATAGAACGCGAGCCACAGGTTTGTTAGCCACTGGAGATTTAGTGCTACCCTCGTTAAAAACAAGGAGTGTTGCGTGACGTACGACGTGACGACCCTAAGAACGTCTACAAAGGAGGCTAGATTGGACTGGGTAACAGTAGGTTACTAAGACGACACTAAGACGACACTAATACGACGAAGAGAGACGGAACCCTACATGAGCATAAGCCTCACTATCATGTCGGTTTTCTCTTGCTAAAGGACTGGGAATAAGTTCTTTCATTCGTAAAATCGTTGAACTACAGTTGCGGTTCCGATTTAATGCCTTTTAATGAAATCTTTTTAATAGTAGTCTAATAAACAATAAGTGGTGGTTACCTTGACAACAAGATCTTCCTTGATTGGTCCAAGTGCAAGTAGCTTTTCCATATTTTCATCCCTCGAATAAAAAAACTTAGTGCCGCTTATTTCATACACGCCAGGACTTGTAACATTAGAACCACCATTAATAAATGTCTCATTAGCTGATCCAGTATTTTGTACAACTAAAACAGATTGGAAGTTGATCATTAGCTTTCAGAATATTATTATTTAGTTGTTGAAAACTTTACAAATTCAAGACGGCACTTCGTCGTACGTGCCCTGCATGATTCATGCGTAGCGTGGCTAGTTTACTTACCAAGATAGTTCCTAGAATCACTGTATTCTTGAACCAAGATATTGGTAGCACCAACAGGACATTCTAACCTTACAATGTCGTCTTAAGAAGAGAAAGAGAAAATTTCGTTATTATATTAATGTTTCCCTCAGAGTTTAGAGCACCTCCTATTGTTATTTTCTTACAATAAAATGGGTAAAGGTAAAGGCCTTATTTAACGTCAGTGTTCCTTCAGCTAGTAGCTGGTCTTCCAGGGAGCTGACGGTGTGCACTTTACGCCCCCCTTCCCATTAGTACTCAAAGCTGAAGTTACACATATTTGAGAGAAGCCGAAACAGACGTGAAGATCATAAATTGACATTTATCGTCTGCCCATCCATATATACATCCATGTAGACCCCTTGACGTGACATCAAAGCAGCTCAATTAGGAGGACAAAACAAAAGAATCTTAATGTGCTGAGGATTTGAAACTATTGTTTTGTCCTCACAATTAAGCTGCATTCCGACGTGCTGCAAGAGGTCTATATACTTACTAGTTATACAATGGTTTTTCGTGGCATACCGTGGGAAAACTCGTGTGTATACTAGAAACTACAAGTGACTCGTTGGATATCCAAGGTATCCCACTCGGAACCATTTTATCCCACACCATAGAAAACAAAAAAATGCGTAGAATCAACGCGCCGCGAATGAAGGGAAGGAAGAGTGAAATACTGACGAATATACAACGGCTTTCCTGCTTTCTGATTGAATGTATTTTCTATGGTGTGGGATAAATCCATATATACACTTCCATCCAGCTCTAATAAAGATTTATGATCGTAATCATCATCATTATTATTCCGACATTGATTCATTCATCCACCTATATATCTATAATGTTCTCCTCTCCGGTTTTTCCTCCCTCCTCAAAAATCAACTTCTAAGTTCCAATTGGAATGCAGTGGAGGAAAAGCCACTCGGTGGATTCCACTGTTAATTCTCATCTTATTACTCCATCCATCCTTCCATCACATCATTTAACCAGTTAATGATCATTCATTCTTGTGTAGTACTTACCCTCAGTTGACATGGTCATCGTTCCTTTATTCATAGTACAAGTGTCATTAAAACCATTACATATTCCACAGTTATCATAAACGACCTTCGAACCAATCTTCCCGTCGCATCCTACAACCTATCAACAAAAAAAATAAAAAAATGAAAAAATAAAAAAAATGAAAAAATAAATTCAAATAAACGTAGGGCAAAAAAGTTGGTTAAAGCAATTGAGTAAACATTTTTGCATTACCTGACATTTGCCTTTGACGCAGACATCAAGTTTTGCAGGATTTTCATAACAATGGCTGCCATCTTTAACAGGTATCTTAATAATCACCCCTGTTGTGTTTGAAATGCAATATGTGTGACACGGCGCCATGGCGATTTCTGAAAACAGAGGGCAATAAAAAGTAAATAACTATGTCGTGCGTTGCGGTGTGGTATGGTGCGTATGTTCAGTGGTGGTGTGGTGCGTAGCGGGATGGTATCGGTGTACTGTGATCTAGTATTTGTAGTGTGTTGTACATGACATTGTATTTTGGTGTGGTATGGTCCGATGTAGTGTGATGCAGTGTGGTGTAAAGCAGTTTGTTGCCTAAGATGTAGTGTGTTAGCATGGTGAGATGGAGTGTAGTGGGGGAAGTGCGATGTGGAGTGATGTGTTCTGACGATGATTTTTTTCTAAATGAATGGAGTACGTCTATATATAGTGTTGCGGTGATGTGTGGTGTAGTATGGCGCAGTGCGGTGCGTTGTGATGTAATGTGATGTGATGCTATTTGGTATGGTGTAATGTGATATGTTATGCCGTGATGCTATCCGCAGTGTTGCGGCGGGGTGGGGTATGGCGCATAATGGTGCGGTTTATTGGTCTTGTGTGGTGTGCTCTCTTCTATAACTGCCTATCATCATACATATAGTAAACATGGCTAACATTAGACAACTTACTATTTTCTTCCACTGGAGGGATAATTCCCAAATTACATGCACCAGGTGAAAACTTGATGTCATCTATAGCAATATCAGCCCGATAGCCATCACCTCGAGTTCCTTGTATGACAACCTATGAAAAAAGAAAAAAAAAACATTTTACCAAAATGGCTTTGGAAACTGAGAATATTTTGTGAGCTCACCCTATATGGCATAACACTGAGGATTGTCACAAGCTTATGCATCCATTTATTGCCTTTGTTGCCTGACTGCCCCCATATGACCTTTTCTTTGGTGGTTGTATTTAGACGAAGCTCCAAGGCACCAAAATGATCATCATCACCAAAAGAATGATACCAGAATGACAAACAAGATACATGTTTTGCGACAAGTTGACTAACAAGACGTGCCCTCCAACCAACATCAGTAGGTCGGGATGTTTCAATAAATAAGTAGGTACCTGAAAAAAAATACCTTAATTTTAACTGCGAGTATTCTCTTATGTACAGGAATGACGCCTCTATACCATTACAGCCATTCTCAGACACGCGCACTATTGCGAATTTTTCTGTCGCGACAAGTTGGTTTTTGGTGGACCTCAATCAAAATCATTGCCATAGCACTGTCGGAAAACAGAAAGCTACAAAGGCATGTGCCTATGGAATGTCATGGAAATGCTTTGATTGACATCCACCAAACCCCACTTTGTCGCGACAGAAAAAAAAATCGCAACAGTGCGCGTGTGTCTGAGAATGGCTGTAAAGGGAGTCCAAACTACATATTTCTTGCCGCCTCTTAATAACTTGGCACCATTGATTAAAATGTAGGATAAAACTCGATGCCGGCTCATAGTGGGCACCAAGCTTTCTTTAACAGTGGATGGGGAACATAGATGATGAAGATAAAGTATATACTGAAGGATGAAGGTACGAAAGTACAAAAACAAACATTAACACACCTTTCCCTTTAGGTCCTTGTGTGTGGTCATGGACGGGTCCTGTCTTCGATGAAGGTGTCTTGCCTTGAATCGGTGTCCAGTCAAAGTCATCCCCGCCATCTTGCAGCCAGCCACACAACCCATTATCAAAGTCACAGTCCAGTGAAGCTAAGAAACAAATGATAGAAAAGTTATTCAGAAGACACTAGGTTGTTCATGGGCTCGCAACACCACAACAACGAGATCCAACACTCGGCAAAATTTTAATACATTTGGCTATATCCTCCAGCTGAGTTGACCTTCAGAACAAACTCAAGGTCAACCAATCAGAAGTAAGGATTCGACAACGCATTTTGATCAGCATTGCCTATTATTTCGCAAAGATAACTTATGTCCTACGAGTTCTTCCTTCTTTGAATTAATCGTAAACGCTAGTCGAACTCATGGCGGAATTATATTTCAATCAACAAGAAAAGTCTACATTGTAAACTCGGAAAATACTCGAAAAATGCTAACCAAAAATAGTGACCCATAATTCCATTCGGGGAAGGAGATCAAATCAGCTGGCTGTATCGCTCCTGGGATCATTTCGATAAACTTTTAATAACGACGCACTCAAAGAGAAAAGATACCCTTGGTGGGACTCGAAGTTCAATTCTTAATCGTATCTTAATAACTTTACCTTTGTATACGTCATAGTAGAACCAGTCTCTTTTGGTTCCTCCTCTTCTCTCGCATTGTCCACTTCTAGTCTGTCTGAACGACGGTGTAATACCAGAGCAGGGCTAAGACAGAATATAATGAAATAACACAAGTTATGGCGGCCACGTTGCTTGATAAATAAATCAGTCAATAACTGCTACATTTTTGAATCCTGATTCGTGTTGAAGTCGTGGAATTATCGTCGCGACAAGGTAGGTTTTGGCCGGTGGACATCATTTGCAGTGTGTCCATGACATACGACAGCCGCGTACTCTTGAAAAAATGTGTTTCCCGATGAAGATACCAAATTAATGCACTTGTTTATTGAATGTCATGGAAACACGTTTTCTGACGTTCATCAAAATCTACTCGCACTCTACAAACCTCAATTTGGCAGAATGCAATTTCAACAGCGTTCCCCTCACATTCTTTTCCGCCGTGCTTGGGCCTAAGGAAAAAACAACAATTGGAAACCTATATATCATAACTTTTTTCCCAATTTTTTTGCCTTCCAAATTCATCTGAATGTGAAATTTCGCCTCGTATGCAGAAAATCCTTAATCAGCCAATCCAGTGGTAATGATAAGATACACGTCAACGATCACTGCCCTGGTACGGCACGCCACACCACGCAACGCAACGCCACGTGCCAATTGTCCTAATTCACATAATGGTAATAATAATAATGATGATGATGATCGATGATCTTGATAATGATGACGTTTTTGATGATGATAATGATGATAATAATACTGATGACGAATACGTAATTGTTAATGTACCTGGGATTGGAGCAGGTTCTGGCTCGCACCTTGACTCCTTGACCACAAGACTTAGAACAAGGTCCATAAGCACTCCATGATGTCCAGCCCCCATCAATTGGCTTGGGCGTTGGCTTGGGGGTGGGGATCTCGAATGTGCCGTCAGTTGTCATTGGTACGCACTGTCCAAGTCGACACCACTACAACAGATTAATCACCATCATTAGTATTTCATGTTCAAGATCCACATACTAAAGGATAGAGTACATGCATCATCTATTGAATCATCTACGTAAGATGATTATTAGTTATTCGACTGACGTTCAAAGATTTCATGAACCAGGACTAGGAGGTACCATGGGAAATAGGAACTTTTTACAATTCAGTTTCATGACTGAGACTAGAATTTTGTCAAATCAGGATAATATACGATTGTGACCGCGACCCTTTGGGAACCATTTTTTCGAATGCATAATACTTATATACTCAATATATTACCTTGCGATTGCCACAAGTAGTCCCTTCCAGTGGTGGAGTATTCCTTGTTCTACAGTAATGACCATATGATGTATCGTCACACCATAGCTTCTGGCACGGGTTGGGCAAATACTGCAGGTATACACAAATATTGGTATATAAGACCAATAAATACCATTACTAGCACACGCTAAATGTTGAGCTAAGGTTCAGGCGACGGTTTGGAATAACGATTTGACGAACAAAGGAGAAACGGTTTCTAAATAAATATTAGTAAAATTCTACTACTATACTATTGCAAATGCTGCATTCTGATTGGCTAACGTACTCACTATCTATCAGCCGATAGATAGTGGGTAGAGAAAGCCGGCTTTGTTTTGAAAAAAATGGCGGCTTTCCCTTCCCGATTTTGTGAAGTTTCCTACGAAGAAATTCGTTGAGAATTTTACTAAAACAATTAGAAGACTCACTCTCGATTTCTATCGGCTTTGATAGTTGACTCGGGGCCGGAGCCCCTCGTCAACTATCAGCCGATAGAAATCTCGAGTTCGTCTTCTAATTGTTAATTAGACATTTTGTTGGGGAATCCAAAAATTATTTCCGTGTGGCACCTCGCACGGTCAGATATTTGCGTGCGAGCCATAATCTAGCCCATTTGTATTTTATCGTAGCGGTATACTTAAACCTCGCGGGATTGTATGACGCGCACGACGGGAAACCATTTTTGTTTTACGACTTGTCGTACAGTGTAAATCAGTATATACAATATGTTTTTCACCGATACGAAGGAAACTGCTCTATTTTGAGCTTAAGAGATGCATTAATTGACTCTGTTAACTAAAAGATAAATAACTTACGCTCACGCACGAGAAGTATCCGTCACCAAAATCCAGCTCGCATTGTTCGTCCATGTCGTATATTTGTCCAGGCAGTTTATTCATGATTGAGCGGTTGGTTGCCGTAGGCTTGTCATCAAGACACCACATATAACTTTATATTGGAGAAAATAATGCAACGTTTCATGGGCGTTTCTCATTGTTGTACTCTTGTGTCATAAAACTTCAAAAACTCATGATAATTAATAAGCCTAATTTGATCCGATGGAAAGACCATACACGCCACGTGCATGAACCTTTACACCCGACAAAGTCTTCATCATTAGTATTCTTTATATAAAGAATAGTATGCCAAACTAAAGACAGGGGCGCTAGTCAACGAGATTTTGTGGGTCGTCGGTTATTGTACATGAGACTGACCTTGATGAGGCTCTAAGTCTTCACCTAAACTTTTGGATGCACCTTTATCTCTGATAAAGTCGTCCTCATTAGTATTCTTTATGTAAAGAATACTAATAAGAATGAGAAACTGTATAAAGATTTCATCCTTAAAATTATTTTATTTTAGATAATTAAAAAGTCAATGTGCGCGACGTTCATTGTCAGTTCAACAAAAGGCTTGTGAATTATTTATGAGGTTTGGAATCTGTTCAATAAACTCACAGATCGTGTTTTATAAGGTCTTTTTAAAAAAAATCTTCAATTTTAGTTTCAAATAAGTTTAATTTAACTCACTTGAGGTGACTTATAAGCTCTTGCCTACTACATCTAGACCAGTAAAACCGGTCAAACCGGGACCTAACAAGAGGTGCCATAATACTGCCCTTGATAGTATCTTTGGTACAGTTGTTCGTGTCTCCATCATGTTCCATTCCTAATCTAAAAAAAATCAGATCAAAGTCTGTCTAAGACGTAGCTTCTATACTAAATTATACGTTTGTTGAATAAACTTTTTTCGAATTTGTAAAATACCGCTTAGTTCCTTCACTACAGATTCATTTACGCATGCAAGGAGCCTCGATTTTGTGCAGAATATTCGTGTTTTTCCAGTGTGCACGTAAAGGTCCGTGGAATTTCAAAGAGTTTGTATTGTTGAAGTTGTACATTCTTTACTTTACCGTTGGTATTTGGGATTCTAGTTTGACATTGAAATGAAGCTAACCCTGTATAAACAAATACCAGACAATGAACACAGCGGTATTTTACGAACCGGAAAAAAAGGTCGAATGAGATGAGGGAGGATTGGGGAAGTGGGAGGACTAGCGGCAAAGGGAAGTCTGCAAACTGAACCTTACAGTTTGCGCATTTGTTTATTCCTTATTTATGGATATGGAGATACAAATACACAAACAATTCTAGGTCTGAAATGAGCAAAACAGACGAACTCACGTATGTCCTGTCTCATGTGCTACGATAAAGGACGATGGGAATCCATCATCATCGTTCAAAGTGCAGCTATTAGTACGATAACACATGCTGCCAACTGGGGCATAACCTACAAACAGAAGACAATAATCAGAGTGACAAGTAAATTGTGCTTATTATGCTATTTATGGAAGTGATGAGTACAAGAAAATTGAAAATTAGCAAAAATACCGGAAAACTTACCCGATGGTCCAAAATCTCTCCTGAAAGATAAACATGGACTGTTATTTAAGAACGGAAAATCCTGCAACAATCTACAACATAGAGAGAGAGAGAGAGAGAGAGAGAGAGAGAGAGAGAGAGAGAGAGAGAGAGAGAGAGAGAGAGAGAGAGAGAGATAGAGAGAGAGATAGAGAGAGAGAGAGAGAGAGAGAGAGAGAGAGAGAGAGAGAGAGAGAGAGAGAGATGGGGGGGGAGGGGGTGGTTGGAGATAGATCCACTTGGTCTGAAATGGTAAATTATTACTTCCAAGCCGAAAAAGTCTATTCTTTCTGTGATAACATACCTTGTTAAAAATATCGTTTGGTCATGATATTGAGCACTTGTCTTATCCCAGCCCTTTCGTTGTTTGTGTCCCCAGTGACATACTTTATTGAGACTCTCCTGAGCATCTGTCGATATCATCACTTCTTCCTAACAGAAGACAAGCAACAGCAACAACAGTATTTAGCTGCGGTTTCAGTGGGCGCGAGTGTTTTAGCCGAAAATGTCTTGTTATTTGAGATTTGCCCGCAGGCTGGTGCTGTACAATAGAACAAATTCCTTATTGAGGTACACTGTACCAATTCCCAACTCCTTAAAATCCCCATCCCCATCCCACAATGAACCCATTAAGATATCATTAGTAAAGGCCAGACACTGAGGGTGGTCACTGCCAGGGTTTCTTTACGTCCTCAAAGGTTCTTTAACGTCCCTCCGATGCAGGGTTAGGTAGTGTGGAGAGGCGGGACGAGCATTTTACGTGGTCATCCGAGCTTAAACTGTCTGAAGAAAGCTAATAACCAAGCCTTGACAGAAACTTGAATTGATAGACTTAATTTGATATAATCTAACTTGCTAAGCGTTACTTTGAAGTAAACTTGGCTTATTTTAAAGAAAAAAAGTTTTAACTAGTAGAACTGGAAAAATCCTAGAACTTATGTATTTTTTTTTTTGAAACCTGATGAGACAAATAGGCTGTAAAATATCAAACTATTAATGATTAATTTGATTATAATCTACAGTAACCTTTATGTAAACCTTGGCTAAATTGAACCAGTCCAATTTTCGCTATGTATAGATCTCTTTAGCTTCGTTGTTTGTAGTGCCCATTTTAGACCATGTGATGCCACTCTTGGGAGTTGATTCTCTCATGTGTAAATATTTTAATAAAAGGACATTTCTCAAGGGAATGTCATGTGGTCTGTAATGGACAATTTGCATACGAAGCTAAAGAGATGTCTTGAAGCCTTACCTTATCAAAGGAAAGCAAAGAAGTGGAGCGTTAATTAAAACAGGAGTAAAATTCATACAGTTACGAATACTTACAGTGTCTTCTTCCAGTAACATTAACCGGACCACTACGAAGACAATACGAACACCAAGTGATTTGTGTCGAAATATGCGAGAAACCTGAGAAAAATAACTTTGTGAGTATACCATACTTTGATACTTTGAACAGGTGTAAAATAAACAGCATGGTTTTATTTTTATCAACTGGACGACAGCTAAACGTATCAAATTAGTGATGGGAATGACGTCACTGGGGATAGCAGTAGCAGCAGCAGCAGCAGCAGCAGCAGCAGCAGCAGCAGCAGCAGCAGTAGCAGTAGCAGTAGCAGTAGCAGTAGCAGAAGTCGTAAAAGGAGGAGGGGGAAGGAAGAGTTATGAAACTGTTACTCTATTATGTCTTGAATTTTGACATTCGCGCAGTTGCTGTCCAATGAATTGATACTTACAACATTCATAAGTGTTAACACATATCGCTCAACTTTGTCTTTGCCATGGAAGTTGACAACCGATGAATCAGCCGTTGCCATGGCTTCAATGTATTTGGGAGGTTCGTCAATAACAGTGGGATATATTACTTCCAAAGGTAATAATAATCCATCTGTTTGATCGTAGAAATAAATATATGAATAAATAAATAAACAAAATAAATAAATACTGGCATTGCAAAACATTGTTGGACTGTTTTAGGGGACTTTTTTCCAAGATGGCGTTCCATGCAACTCGCCTCAGTTTTTCTTTAAACTCGTGAAAGGCCAATAAGCTAAATTCAAATTCGATCTGTAGTGAATCATCCGTGCCCTGACTTAGATCAGCCCAGAGGTTGTTTCAGGGTTCGATCTGTGAGTTATCCGCGCCATGACTTAGATCAGCCCAGAGGTTGTTTCAGAGTATCCATAATTTGAAGTGTGATGCATACCTGGGATTGTTAGAAGTACGACATTTGGGTTCACATTATTAGTTTTCGTGGGGATAAATGATTTCCTTGAGTTCAGCCATAGTGCGTTTCCAGTATCATAATCGTTTATGTACCAGCGATGAGACGTGAAAGTCGAAACTGATTCTACTCCCTCGGGCTCGATTGTTCTGAAGAACTTACGGCTTGCACCAGAATCATCAGAATAGTATAGCTGTGTGGTAAAAATATCAACACATCATAAACCTTGCCAGAAGGAAGGAAGGAGGGAGGGAAGGAAGAAAAAAAGAAAGGAAGAAAGGAAGAAAGGAAGAAAGGAAGAAAGGAAGAAAGGAAGAAAGGAAGAAAGGAAGAAAGGAAGAAAGGAAGAAAGGAAGAAAGGAAGAAAGGAAGAAAGGAAGACAGGAAGAAAGGAAGAAAGGAAGAAAGGAAGAAAGGAAGAAAGGAAGAAAGGAAGAAAGGAAGAAAGGAAGAAAGGAAGAAATTAAAAAAAGGAAGAAAGAAAAAAGAAAGAAAGGAAGGATGGCTGGAAGAAAATTCAAGGGAATCTTCTCGTGATTGACAAGAATATATAAGGGTACATAATTATTATAAATACGAGAATAGTTTTGGCGCTGTTTTCATGCATCAAGCACGTACTAGGCGTATTTACCTTGACAAAGCGTCCTGAACGATTGATAACTTTTAGATGGCTATCTGGTGGATCAGGTTTCTCGTACTTTGGAAGCTTCAAACCCTCTGAAAATACGACATATTTTGAATGATAAAACGATAATATCTAATCAGTGACATAAGATCTAAAATGGAAATAAAAATCCATCAAAACTGAAAAAAGAACCATTGAATATGAACAGATGCCCAATACGCCAACCATATGAAAAAGTATGGGCTTTGAGCATAATTTTGAGGGGGAGGGGTTGTAATCTTGGGATCTGGAGGAATACCTGCACTCCCAGAAAATTTTGGGATTCAGGCTCTCTGACTTAAATGCAATTTTTTCTAATATCTTGAGCGGCAACATATTCATTGCAATAAACTTATGTCAAAACATTAGAAGACTAGTAACGGAAAATCATTTTTTGCTAAAAATGTTGGGGTTAAACTCCGCGGTCCCTGGAATTATATTGACAACAACAGGATTCAGTTGAGAAACACGGTTATGAAAACCGTGTACCAACCTACATATCTACGTTAGAGTTAAGTTATGTAAGGTTCATACTTGGTATAGTGACATAAATAGTTCTCCTATCGTACGCCAGGTTCACACGTGGTACGTATAGCTTCTTCCCATCGATAAACAGTTTTTTGTCTGAAAGCGAATCACGTGCCAGCCACCGATGACTAGTGAACGTATTGATACTTTGTTCGCCGTCTACTCCAAGAACAGCAAACAACTTTTCCTCTTTTCCATCCATATACATAATCTACGGAAACAAATTGATGCACATTTACCCTTTTTAAGCAGCGAATTGCCCGGGGGGAGGGGTACTTCGGGTCGTTTCATACGCGGATGCTCCGCCCGGACTCTCGACCCCTCACCCTTTGATATACCAAATTTCAGCAAAAAAATTACCCCTTTGATATACTTTTTTTGCCTGAAAAGGTACCCCTTTCATATACATTTGAGGAAAAGCTACCCCTTTTTATGCCAAAATTCACAAATCCCCACCCCTTTTCTATACCTGCGGCCTGAAAAACGTACCCGGAGCATCCCCGTATAGTCAATTATAGGGTAGCGAACTGCCAAACTCCCAAAGAGTTGTTTTCATCCAGTAATTTCTACTTCTATTGAGCTAACATTCGGCAATTCCCTGAGCTATAGGGTGGTCGCTTAATATAGGACTGGTTCTGCTGCATTGACTGTTCAAGCTGCTTTCTTCCTAATTTGTTTGTGTATAAACCGAATGGAAATATGGCGACCAACTTGGATAACTGTTATACTGGACTGACTAGCCTCCCATACATGTGAAAACGCTTTTATGTTTCGACGTGAACACGAAATTGGTCGCCATATTTCGATTCTGTGTATGATGTTGATATATTCTTACGTATGATCATAAGTGTATTTGATATCCATAAACTCCTACCCCTACCACCTTAGTCTCATTTTTTCTGCTGTAGCTCCCACACCTTCCTTATCTTCTCCTCCTTATTTCATCAACTTCCTCTTTCACCTCTCAATATTTTTTTCTTTTACTAATCCAGAAACTTCCATTCATTAGCCAATTGTATTGACTTCCCTATATGACTAGACATTTCATGGATGAGAGTAGATAACATAACACATATCTGCGTTACATCTTCCTGTTGTTCAATACCTCCATTCTGGCTCCTTCCTTTCAGTCCCTCTCTCACTCTCTCCCTCCCTCCCTCCCTCCCTCTATCCCTCTATATCTCTCCCTCTCTCCCCCTCTCCCCCCCTCTCCCTCTCTCTCTCTCTCTCTCTCTCTCTCTTCTCTCTCTCTCTCTCTCTCTCTCTCTCCCTCCCTCCCTCTCTCTCTTTCTCCCATCTTGTTTGATCTTAGCCTTCTTCAATCTTTTCCCTTTCACCAATCCCTCGCCTCCAGTCATACCACCCACGTTTCCATTTCATCTCCCCCTAACGATAAAAAACATGTTACAGAGTAAACAGTCTATCACCTTAGCAGGACGATCTGCTTGATTCACTATCCTAATAAATGCCTTCGCTGCTTGGAAGACAAATTTCTTCGTTGAATCTTTCACTTAAAAAAAAGGCAAAAACATAGTCAAATAAAATACATAAATAGATATCATGAATGGAATTTGCTCCCCTTGCAAATTTCTACAACACTCGGTCAGATCTTCGATAAATATTCTTAACTTGAGAGCTGTTGCCCCAGTTACCTGATTTAGCAGAGGCATAGTCTGGTTTCCAACTATCACCCATCATATCGAAGGCTACATTATCAATCTTTTGTAAAGACGACTTGGTGTACATCAAATGGGGTTTTCCCTGTTGCTTGGATCTGACAGCAGTCTCATTGATAATTGGTTCAATGAACAATACGTCATCACCAGTATCGATGGCACCAGACTATAAGGAAAGAAATGTTTTAATTTAACAAATTGTATTCAAAAGTAATTATAGATATAGTTTTCTATAAACAAAAGCTTATTTTTGGGGATTTTTTGACAAACAACTTTCTCAATGACCTTCAAGAACTTTTCTCTAAAAATTCCAATAGTTTATGCATGTTATTTTTGCTAAATTTAGATGTTGAATGTAAAAAGAACCGAAGGAAGGAACGCACGAACGGATGGATGGATGAAATCTTCAAATTACGTCTTATTTAACTAAATGCAAAATTGAATTTTTAAAACTGCAAATTAAAATGAAAGCACAAAAATAATCCATCAATATTTTCTAAAAAAAGATAGGTTTTCCATGGTAATGTTTCACTATTAGAGACATATGTGTATTTAAACCATGCCAAGGACATGAGGTTCTCTTGCGCTGAAGGCACGCTATCCCTGCATTACCCTTGACTTATTTCACGTATTATTTTTGAAATTGCAGTCAATACCTGGTTGCGTACTATCGTCGCAATCATAAGCAACATGCGCAGACTCAGTACCGCCGTGCTCAGTAACAGTGCTTGTCTTTTTTTCACTTAAGTGATAAATGCGATACTGAATCTTCGTATGTTGCTTATGACTACGATTACGATGCTAGTGTGAACCAGGTTTTAAATACATGTCAAAAAGACGTAGACAGTGTTTTGGTGCAATGAACACCCCCTCCCCAACCCCCACCTGGAGTAATAACCCTCAACCGTCACTCTTGTTGCTCCCTTTTTATCTTATGAATTCAATTTATTTGTATTTTTGAACGTTATGCGAATTTATATAGTCTTTTAACAAGAATATTTCTCATGTAATGGGTTCTTTGCTTAGTTTTAGGTTAATGGATATTTTAATAATTAGGAATGGATGGAAGAAAAAATTAACGAACGAACGAAAATCGAAAGATAGAAACCGATGACCGAAGGGAAAAAAATGAGGGAAGACGGCCAAACGGAAAAAAAGGAGGGAGAATTATAAGGAGTCATTGAGCGAGTGATGAAATCAGGAGAAATTAATTTAATCGATAAAAATGAATGATTGAAATGAATATTAAATTTTCAAAAAAATTAAAAATATTCTTGCAGAAAATAGAAACTTGAAAACAAGTACGTTTTATAATGGAAGGCAAAAAAATACGCAAATAAAATCGAGTGATAAAATCAGGAGAAATTAATTTAATCGATAAAAATGAATGATTGAAACGAATATTAAAATTTCAAAAAAAAAAAAAAAAAAAAAAAAAAAAATCTTACAGAAAATAAAAACTTGAAAACACGTACGTTTTATAATGGAAGGCAAAAATCACGCAAATAAAATCAAAAAGCCAGCTGTGTAAATATAACATGGGACTTGACAGACACTGCTAAGTACTGATAAACCTCTTTATGGCCTTCTAACGTCTTCATGCTCTCCATTATTGATACGGAAATCCATTTCCTTGATCAATTAGCTCAGTTGAAGTTGTATCTAGCATGTTCACCTTACTTCAGATGTCAAATGAACAGCTTTGACTTCCCTATAAGGAGACTTGATCATGATCATAGATTTCATAGCAAAAGAACGCCAGTATATACTGGGCCAATAAAGACAAGTCTACTTAGTATACACTACTTTTGTTTATACAACATTGTCTTGACGATTGTAATGAGTAGCTTTTAGAGGTGAGTAAATACAAATGCCTATTACACGCCGAGTCACATGGATAAAACATTCATTCAGACTTGTGAAAAGTCAGGACATATATCTCTTAATTTCAAATATTCATTATTATTATTATTATTATTATTATTATTTATTATTATTATTATTATTGCAATGATATGACAAATAACTAAACAATTATTATACATTTTACTCACTATTTTGCTTCTGATTGGCCGAGAGCCCTCAGCCAATCACTGATATCGTGTGAACTCGACAGGATAAATGTATTATCGGTAGCTCAAAGTCAGGACGGAAATGGAAACAAGTTTGCTATTTTTGCGAAAACAGAATTAAATCTTTATTCTTAGCCTACAAATAAATGTAATAAAATAATAAATATGTAAAAAAAAAACATTTATTGAATTCGGTTTTCGCATGATATCGTAAATATCAAGATCTCGGCAGTTTTATCCACCTCAACCTACGGCTTCGGCAGATAACACTGCGTTGGTCTTGATAATATACGATATCATGCTCAACCTCATCCAATAAATTATTATTCGATGAGATTGAGCATGATATCGTAAATTATCAAGACCAACGCGGGAACCTACATAGATGGCTTGTTCTCATTGGTTCGCTATTTAGTAAATAAAGCCCTTCTGGCTCACTGGAATATCGGCTGATAATGTCTGAGGATGAGAAATGGTCCAAAAAAAGAGCATTTAGCAGAGAAGCGATTAGCTTCGAGAGCAAATGTAATATTTTGAGAACCATTTCTCATCCAAGGACATTATCAGCCGATATTCCAGTGAGCCAGAAGGGATTTATTTATTTTATAACAAAACGACTGAAATGGATTCAGCAAACTGCATTGACTCATCGTCCCCAGAGTTTTCAAAAAAAAAAAAAAAAAAAAAATTCTCTCTCGTCTCCAAGCTGGATATAAAAACAATTATTTTGGTAAATGGAAGCTGTTTGACATCTAGTTTATAAAAAACATTTTCGAAAACAAGCCAAAAACGTCATTCACGAAACAACATGGATGCTACCATTGAAGACATTTACAGAATATTTTGTTGATTTTTTCGTGTTTCCTGGAGTAGTCTTTCCGGCAACCCCGTTTTTTTTTTTTTTTTTTTTTTTTTCTTCCTTAATTGTAAAAACCGAGTTTCTTTGTTTTCCGTGTATTTTTCTTTTCTTTTTCAACGTTTTCCCCTTTTCTGGACGAATATCACTTTCGGATGGCGGATATCGTCCGATACCCGTCCTGCACGTGACCCATTTGAACCAATGACAGCGTGCGAAACTTTATCGTTTAGCTTCGCTTCTCGGTCAAATGTTCTTATTTCGGTCCATTTCTCATCCTCGGACATTATCAGGCGATATCCCAGCCGCCAGGAGGGGATTATTTACTAAATATTTACTAAATACTCACCGTTATTGACTTCGCCTTCGGCTAATAATTGTCAATTATCAAGACAAAGGCTGTGTTATCTGCCGAAGCCGTAGGCTGAGGCGCATAAAACGGCTGAGGTCTTGATATTTACGATATGCGAAAACCGTATTCAATAATTGTTTTATTATACATTTTTTAAACTAAGAATAGAAATTTAATTCTGCTTTCGAAAAAATAGAGTATTTCAATTTTCATTGTGACCTTCGAACTCGAGACGATAAATGTAAAAAAATAAAAAATAAAAAATAAAAAAATAAATTGTTATTATCGTTATCATTGTTATTATCGTTATTTAGCAATTATTCGCCGAAGGCGAAGTGATTATCGGTGAATATTTACCGAGCGGCGAGTCTTCGAGGTGATTATTTCAAAAAAGAAAGAAGGAAACAACATTGAAAGTGAAAATATTTTATTTTTTAAAAGCGCGACAGCCATTTTGTCCGAAAAGGTGATTATCGGCTGATAATCCGAGATAGAAAACCAATCAGAGCGCGCGATTTTGTATAATCACCTTTGTATTTATACTAATAAGAAATATAGGTATTTCATTGATAATCATATAACCAACAAAAGTATTATCAATGACCGCCTGTGTATAAAGAAATCTTAAATTATCCAAACTATCAGCAATATTCAATAAGTTATTTTTCTTGGCCTAGATTTAGAATTAGTCACTAGTTACATAGTACAGCAAAAAACTAAATAATATATTGAAGTGTTTGGGATCGATCGATATAATCTTATTTGGTTATCAACGACTGCGGTTACCATTTTAATAAAAATCACTGTAGGGTGAGTCGCCTGATTACTCGCAGTAATATAATCCATGCTATTCTTATCCTATTTGTGTTTTGCAAAACTATAAGTAATTTGCTATCTTCTCTCTGTTTTCTTGCAAGAAATTGAATTAATTCATTTCGATAAAGAAGAATTTAATGCATTAAATAATGCCCATAGGGGTTGCGGGGAAGGGGGGGGGGGGGGGGGGGGGGGACATTGAACTGAATAGCTGTCTAAGAGACTGAAAATGAACGTACAGACATGCCAAGGCTCAATAAATAATTCATCTCCTGGTGAAATTGTGGCTTGAGGACAGCACATTAATATATAATATATTAATAAATATTTGATTTACAATCGAACCCTATTTTCTTCAATCAAGGTATGTCTTGGTGAGAATACTTTTTTTTCTAGATGATAAGCGAAACATTTCTCGTTTCCTCTTAACGTTAAATATATTTAATAAATATAGTTTTTTTTTTTTTTTTTCAGAAACAGCACTTAACAGACAAAAATCCTTAGGGGACAATTACAATATGATAAGATTGATTAAGACAAAATGTTAATTTAATCCTTGACAAACTATACTAGAAACCGATATTTTTTTTTTCCAAATCGGAAAAAAATATAACAGGTGTTCAATTAAAGAAAGTAGGGGCATATGTAATAACTACTACTCTAGTAAAAGCATTGAAAAAAGAGAAGTTAAACATATTTGAGGAAAAGGAAGAAAAAACTTTAAACTGTAAATAAATAATGTGCAATTTTAGTAGTAGTAGTAGTAGTAGTAGTAGTAGTAGTAGTAGTAGTAGTAGTAGTAGTAGTAGTAGTAGTAGTAGTAGTAGTAGTAGTAGTAGTAGTAGTGGTAGTGGTAGTAGTAGTAGTAGTAGTAGTAGTAGTAGTAGTAGTAGTAGTAGTAGTAGTAGTAGTAGTAGTAGTGGTAGTGGTAGTAGTAGTAGTAGTAGTAGTAGTAGTAGTAGTAGTAGTAGTAGTAGTGGTGGTGGTAGAGGTAGTAGTAGTAGTAGTAGTAGTAGTAGTAGTAGTAGTAGTAGTATTTATCTGGAATACAGCGGCGGCGGAAGCTGAAAATCATTTGGGGGGGGGGGGGGGGGGGGGGCACTACAATTATTTTTTTTCCACAAAATATCAAATACAAATGCCTTTGAAAATATTTATGGTTTATAGTTTATGATTTATCCAAACCACAATAAGTGGGGGGCCAGTGCCCCCCCCCCCCCCCCCCCCCCGACCTACCGCTTCCTCCGCCACTAAAATTTGCTTGTGGCATATAACAATAATCATGTCATATCTCGTTATTAATTCAAAGTCATCTGATAGGTACACATTGAAAAAATATTATCGCCACAGGCTCTACAACCCAGATACTGGTGCAGACAAAGGAGGACCGGCAAATAAACATTTATAGGTAAATAAATATCGGTGGTATAACTCAATCGCAAGTTAGTCCTGTCGTCAGTGTGAAGCTGAAGACACTACGCACCTCCATTGATCGTGGGATTATTATTTATAGCGTTGAGTGTTGTTCAAACCGCTTTTCATTCAACATAATAATGTCTTATTTAATTTGATTTTGAAGAAATTTGGTCAAAAAGGAATTTTCGAGCTCAGGACATGGGCAGAGCTGGCTGGTAATTTCATCAATCCAGTCTATTTTCGTGAATACACACACGGCGCGTGCCCTTGAAGAGGATTCCACAAGTGCTACGATGACTCCTCGCAACTGTTCTGATTTAGGCAACGCTTCTTTGCCGAGCCAAGGATGTGCAGAACCAAGGCCGGAATTGCTGATGTTTTCTTCTGTGAAAAAAATAGCCTGCTATTCCATTATCTACGGCTTTATTTCCCTAATCGCTCTAGTAGGTAGGTTGAAAACATTATTTAGTATTCTTAAGCGAAATGGCCAGACTATTTTTATTATTATATTTATGATAATACTGAGCTTGTCACTAGTTTTCCCCCAGGTATTCAGTGTCCACTTATACAATAGTTTTTTTAGTCTAAAAGAACATAAAATGAGCAAAAAAATCTGAGAAATACTGTTTGAATTGTCTAAGCTTTCAATCCTAAATATCAGTCGTATATATAATTTCAACAGAGAAAGGCAAACAAAAGGTACGAGACGTCAAGTATAATGTACAAAAAAACTCTCAAGATTATTTATTACGGCTACTCAGGAATGTTCTAAGTTTGTTTAGTATATATAATCGAATATTCTTTTTCGAACATGATCTTTCAATATTATATTAAAGTTAAATTTGGACGTAGTTGGGTAATATTATGTCTGATAATGCGCCAGTTGGTAGCTTTGGGCAGCTTTGGGCAGCTTTGGGCAGCTTTGGGTCGTTGAATTGCCATAACAGATGCTAAACTATAAACAGCCCAAAGTCAATCAAAGGCAAGATTGAATATGCTTGATAGAACTTAACTGCAAAAGAAAGCCTACTTATGATCAAAAACAATATACGATATATATATTGGTATATATCTTGGAATCAAATCAAAAGAAGAAGAAAAAAACTTTTGAAAAGATTGCCTAGCGATGAAAAGCTGACTGAACAATGAAAGTGATAATGCAATTCGACTTGAACTACTGTTTAAATGTAAATATTTCCTTATGGTCGGCGAAATACCCTTTCGTGTCTTTTCTAAATACACAAAAACCAAGGTCGAAAGATCATTATTTTAATAAAGAATTATACGATTGGCATAAGAAAGAATGTTTTCTTGATATATATATTCTCTAACACTCGGCACAATGAAGTATTTTTGGCAAAATTGATCACTGATTTGTAAAAAAAAAAAAAAAAAAAAAGAAACGTGTTTGAAATAGCTTTTATAATCGAAAGTTTCGACTAAATTGATTTCGAATACTTCTTCATTTAGCTTTTATTTATATAATGTTAGAGTAGACAAATAAAAAAATTTGCAATTCATGGTTATAAAAACCAGCCGCCGGAAACCTTTGGCCTTGATAGAAAAACAATGTGCAATATGAGAAATTGGAACTAACTAGAGATTTAGGAATTCTAAGATTTTTAATTATTTTCGAACCGAATATTCTCTTGTACGCAATATTTATTTTGGTTTTGAGACATTTGTTTCGCGTACCAGGATGTCCTACTTATCAGACCGGGTGTGAAAAAATTATGAAAAGCCAGCTTTTGTTTTTGTTTCGATATACCTTTTTGCTACATCACTTTTTTCGACTTCGTGCGCTTTAAGAACAATAGGAGGATCCAAGATTGTACGAAATTTGAACATCTTTAGAATTTGAACAAATTTAAAGTACTGTTTTGTCAATGTTCTCCTAAAAGGATCATTTCAGTGAAAAAGATAACTATGTAGAATTTTGCGGATATAATTTTTACAAATTTTCAAAGCAGATTTCTACAGTGTATACAACTGCAGAGGCTGCCCTTTTCTCACACATTTACCTCCCTTGCCTGAGTTTGTGGTTATTTGATGCCATGTCTAACAAGGTTTAAACTAGTAATTAGAGACAGCGCAGACAGGCGTCTGACACAGTAGAATAGAAATTCTACAAACTCTACACAATAGAAATTTTCGATTTAGCGCCATAAGTACAGTATATTCCACGTTTCTTTTAAAAAAACACGAATGAGTGGCCGACATTTATATATCCCTATTTCGCTTATATGCCGCTAAATCAGAACTGTCTATCGTAAACAACATTCTGAAAGGCGACTCTTGTATATGAAGTATGTCTTCCAATTTGCGTCTGCTAAATATTTCCGAGTGTAGCTAACTGTCGAGGGTCGAGGGTACCAAGTCTAGGGTCGAGGGTACAAAGTCGAGGGTACCACGGCCATTTCTGATAATCGCGAAATTTACTTGGTAGATATTGAGTCGATGCGATGTCAAACTTGGGCGAGTTTTGAATTTTATTCTAATTAGCAAAAAAGAAAAAAAGTTTGTTATCCGATAAAGCATCTAAAGATTAGTAAGTCTGGCAAATTTGAACGTGTTTCGTTAAAAAGAAACAGAGTTACAAGCCTTCAAAAGAGTCAAAAATTAACAAAGAATGTATGGTTAGTAGGGGCACTTGTCCCCTGTAACAATAAATTCTTTGTAAATTTTTGACAATTTTGAATGCCAATAATTATGGTTATTTTCATTCAATCGTGTTCAAATTTACCAGACGTACTAATCGTTATATGCTTTATTTAGATTGCTAATTGGATTACAATTCAAAACTCGCCCCAGTCCCTTGCTCGTTTCTAAAGGGTTTATATATCACACAACCCCTCCCTTCAGGCCAATAACCCTTACATAGCCTTACAAACAGAGCTCAAACAGAAATATTTCTAGGCTTAAGTATAATTATAACATGGAATTAAGAATATTAAGTGAAGAAAAACACAAACTACCCTTTCGTTATGGCAAATAAAATTATATTCCAGAAATCGTTGATCTCTAAGCCGATTATATCCTTTTTGATTCTCTCCTTTCTTCCACCTTTTTTTATCTATTTTATGTGTTTTTTTTCTGTGGGTGACATTGTTGATATTCACAATGTGTTATTGTATTGTAACAGTAAATACAGTAATATATTTGTGTCTAAAAATATCCTTTAAAACAACCCCCATTCAGTGCCATTATTTGTCTTCAGTGCCATTATTCACAAAGAGAGCGAAAGCTGATTTTTTTTTGAGACAAGGTGGTATTTAAGACTAGGTTATGTAGAGCGGTTTATCATTCTTTCCTATTTCTAGAGGGTTTTTTTGGCATTGACTAGATTGATTTTGCCGCTTTCGTCCTTGTGGCGACTGAGTTTTAGTGCCATTAGAGCTTTAGTGCTCAAGGTTTATTGACAGTAATACAGTTTGACTCTACTTTTGATCTTCATTAGATAAGCCATTTCTCACAGCCGACGTCGACTAGATATCAAGTGATTCCAATAAAAAATTGTAGTAGAAGGCCTAGCTAAAAGCATTCAAAGATATTTTAAACCTAAGAAGTTACAAAGAAACCTGTACGTGCACAATGACAGAAAAAATGGCGTCCATTATTATTTCTTAATTTTATTGGAATCCTAAAAGCATAATGTTATTGATAAATATGTTTTGGTATACTTGCCTTGCCAGCGGTGAAGACCTTTTACAAAAAATATTTATTACAAACTGTTATTTTCCTGATTTTCTGATGAAATTTTTAAGTACAGTCCAAGTCTAAATAACATCCTCCTGAAGTTGTACGTATGCAGGAAATAAAGGCTTTTAATTAACGTTGTCCCTAGGCGATGAAATCCGTATAATCGAAAAAAAAAAAAGTATATGTAGGCGGGAGAATTTACTCTTGATTTTTCGTTTTCACATTATTATTTGTTTCTATATCAAATGACTTTTAAAAAGCCGGTTGTCTTTAGGCAGAGAATAATCGAGAAAAGAAGAACATTTGGTGATATGCAGAAAGAAGGAGATATTTCTTGATTTTTTTTCCCAATTAAAACAAACTAGAACAAAAAAAATAAAAAATAAAAAATAAAAAAATGCCTTATCTATTGTCGATAATTTGATGATCAACAATATTATTTTTTGTTTCAGTGGTTTTTCGTGAGGCACATTTTTAGCTATAACTTTGCATAGTTAAAAGTCATTGACATGTGTTGCTGATTAGGAAATTAAACTCTGTAATACTCTATAATGATTACCAGTTTTAAATACTACAGACAAACAAAAATTGATCGGTTTAGATATGAAAATTGAATTCTAAGCTCATTATTTTTATTGCGGTTACCATTCCGAGGAGCAGGTAAAAAGGTGGGTTGAGTTGGGATTGCAATGCATTGTTATACAGTTTTTTAGGAGACATATTTCCAAGATGGCGTCTACTGATTTCGTACCCCCAAAACCTTCCTCTCAAACTCTAGATTTATCTCAAATATATAACTTTTTTCAATTTTCAACCTCATCATCTGTATTCCTTATCCACTTTTGCAGCGGGCTCGGGGCCCAGTATTCTTTCCACTAGAGCGGGAATTATGCTTAATTCTACTTTATGCCCCCCCCCCCCCCCCCGAAGCTTAGCTAACAATTCGAACGTCGAGATATTATCATTTTCCTTTCGTAATTGTATTGTAGTCAGTCAAGTGACCTTTATTTTTTTTTAGGGGTCTCAGGCATAGGGTTTCTTATTAGTATAAAAAATAACTTGTCTCTGAAGGACCTAATTTGGAAGCCTGGTAACGTGGGCTATGACCTTTAGAATTACCAAACTAAACTAGATAAGCTTAGGAAGAAGCTTGAGAATGTTCAAGCAAATAGGATAAAAACAATTCAAAAACTGTACATATGGTGGAAAATGCGATTCGAGAGGTGCTTTCCATTTGTCCAGAAAAACCGGTTGATGAGACCGAGACAGGAACGGTTCTAATAGAACAGTTCAAACCAACTCTGCTACGCCTGATGGTTCGCCATCTTGAAAATTTTCGTTATAAATGTGCGAATTAGAGAACTGAGCCTGAGGAATTCCGAGAAATTCTCAAATAGTTCAGACAATTCCAGTTGGTTCGTACCAACCGGGATGACTGAACAAGCTTGAAAGGTGTTCCACTTTTTTCGGCAGGTAGACAGTTCCATTTGTATTCAACCCGATATTACCGGTTTTTTTTTTTTTTTTTGATAAATGGAAGCACCCGAGATGTCGCAGTAGACTGGAAAATATCCTGGTTAAGAATCACAAAATAATTGACCTATAGTAACAAAGTGAACTAATCTCTCTTGGAGTGAGCATAATGTGTGCATAATGTGTGCCATAGTAATGTGCAAATGTCATATATTGATAAAGTATTAGTTGCTGGTTGCTTTCATATACTCTATGAATCGATTGGAATTTCATTTCTAGAATTTTATGTAGTTGTGAACTAAAACTAATGTAGATCTCGAGAGCATCGACGTCGTGCCTAGTTGATTTAGTGAAGAAAAAAGGCTACTCGAGCACTGATTCTCAAACTTACAAAACCAGTATTCTTTTAAGAAAAAGTTAAAAACACTTTTATATAAAGAGGCTTATTGTTAATTATGCTATTCAGTAAAATTCATGGGGTGTGGTGGTGAGGGAAGAAGGGAGGTTGTATTAGTTACTTATCAGTAGACGTTCTAGGTATTTTTTAGCCGACAAAGGTAGTAATTAAACGAGCCAAATTCAACAACATGAGAGCTCAAGTACAGCTTGAATTATTCAGTCTATCTGGCGTCGATTCGCGACCCTCTGGAGCGACTGACCAGCGTTCATTAATTAATAATAGTTCACAGCTTGATAAAAAGAACAAATATTTGGATTTAGATTGTTGTGTTTCATTTAGATTTTCAAGCCACAGATGTTATCTGGGTAGTTCAAATAAAAACTAAATTCCAATAGTCTAATGTTAATTATGATTGACAGGCAACATATTGGTATGTTTCGTCATCATCAAGAACCCACGCATGCGTACAGTAACCAATGTGTTGCTATTGAACTTAGCCCTGGCAGACATCTTGTTCATCGTGGTGACCGTTCCAGCGGTACTGAACATGGAAATTATCCAGTCTTATTGGGTATTTGGGGAATTGCTCTGCAAGACCATCCCCTTCATAAACACAGTGACACTGTCTACATCCATATATACCATGGTAGTACTGGCTATAGATAGGTACGTAGCTGGACAGCATAACGTCTATCCAATAGACCTAGACCCCTTGCCGTCAGAGCAGCTCAATTTGGAGGGCAAAACAAAAGAATTATAATCTTCTGAGGATTGGAATCTATTGTTTTGCCCTCCAAATTGAGCTGCATTCCGACGTGCTGCAAGCGGTCTATAGACCTTTTTGCTTTATCAATATTTTCGACTTCGTGCACAAAAACAATTACGTGAAATCAAAGATTGTACGGAATTTGAACATCTTATGAATTTGACAAAAAAAAATTATTTGTGTAGTTAACAACGAGACGGGCCAAACCAATGAACTACACTTATGTATGCTGAGATTATGACCTGACTACAGCTATTGTTTAACAAAAAAAAAAAAAAAAAAAAAAAAACGTTTAAGCATTTTTTGTTCAAATTCTAAAGATGTTCAAATTCTGTACAATCTTTAATCTCACCTCTTGTTTTTAAAGAGCACGAAGTCGAAAGTACTGATATACCTGGGTTTCAATCAGCTGATAAAAGTCTGACACTGACCACCATGTGCTGTCAGCCAGAAAGAACATTCCGCACGAGACAGGAAGTGACGTCAAGTGAAACCCAGCTATAGGGAAAATGTCTAATAGAAGATTTTTTTTTACCTTGCTATGCGATCAATTCTTTATCAAAACTTTATCATTTTGTTTTTATTTTGTAGGTATTATGCTATTGTGCACCCGTTTCGCGCTAAACTTCAACACACAGTCAGACGAACGTCTTGTCTTATCGCAATGATTTGGGTTTTATCATTCATAGTTGCATTACCACAGATTCCTTCAAGAGTTCTCATCCCATTCCTTCCGAATATGATAATTTGTGATCAAGACTGGAGCAAAATTGGTGGCAAGTTAGGTTCTCAAATTTACAGCGCTGCGATATTCTTTATATTTTTTGCAGTTCCAATAACCATCATAACATTGGCCTATAGCGCCATCATAGCAAGGCTTAGAAAAACTGATGAAGTATTGAGAGAGACGTTCAGGACACGCCAAGAACGAACAAAACAAGACGGCCAGCCAGAAAAAGAAAAGTTGATCGCTATATCAAGAAACAACCGCAAGACTACATTCATGATGTTAACAGTTATCATCGTCTTCCTGATTTGTATGCTACCATTTAATGTTTTAATACTTGTCATGATCTTCCTCAGCGATCAAAGGAAACAAGCCAGTGTCGAAGCCCTCTCAGATGCGAGTTCCGTCCTGACCGTCTTTGCAATCGCTTCCAGTGCATGCAATCCAATCATTTATAACTTTTTCAGCCTTAAATTCAGAAGAGCCTTTGCTGATATCTTTCGGTGTAAATGTACAAATGAAGCAGTGATGAGGAATGATATGACGTCAGAATTCAACAGACTGTGACGTAAGGAATGTCTTGAATAACGTCATTGCTTTTGGTACACGGGCTTCAATTTGGGCGAGAAGCCAAGTTGGTTCACAAATTTGACTTTTGCCAAGTCAATGCAAGTAAAACTATTTGACATCATCTTTGATGTCGTATACTCATATGCTTCGAACATTGGGATCATTCATTAAGGAAGTAAAACATTTGTACAAATGAAGAAAATTGGTGTCAAGATCTGTTGATGTCAAAAAATCGAACCGAAATAACTAGGATTCCTCGACCAATGAAAATTAATTCTATCCTCTCGGATACATGTATACTTTAAAACGTAGTCCGCGTCTGCCTCGCTGCTAGCCTGAAGTATAAGGTGGACGTTAAAGATACACTGAGGATGCTGATCCGTGGCATTGCACTATCCTCAGTGCCCGTGCATGGCTGGATAACCAATGGGGGCATTATTAAAAAGAAGTCACCCCTTAAGACTGTAAAAAGCGCGGCAGCTCTAAGCGCTTATAATGTAAGGTGTCTGTTAAGTCCGCCATTGTAAATATAGCGTAATTAATCTAGCAATGAATGACTCGAACTATAATGTTACTTAACTCTACTCCCTTAGAACGAGCAGCTGTGACAAAATGAAGATCAGAATTAAAACAACCACCTTGACATTTGTAAGAGGGAGAAGTTTCAACTCATGATGTTGAATATAAGAGAAATGGCATTTAATGCAAAATCGAATATTCAATAAGGATGTGCATGAACATGGGAAAAGAGAAATGTCATATCTATCTTTTCATTTAAGGTATTTTCGTGGTTTTGCATTGCGCACGTGCTACTGCGCACGATGTTAGCCAGCGCGAGCTCGCGCACATTAGCTATTACTACGATTCCAAGATGGCGGCTGGCTGATAAAAACGGTATGTTAGAAATACACAAAATACAGAAAATAACCAAAAACAACAAGCAAATCATCAAACGAAGGTTATCAGGCATTGTTATGAGTGTTTAGCATTAACTTAATAACTTTGCGAAGTTTTATTAAAATTCTATGTTCGGATCTATTACTACCGAATTACCTTAATTTGAGCTGAAAATCTGCCTCCCACCAGTATCGAGGTACTCTTCAGTTTCATTTCGGTTGCTCGTTTTAACAGATGTAGATACTCGTTTTAAGGGGGTTAGTGTCACGTGAACTGTTAGTGTAAGTCGTTCATTTATACGGGAATCATAAAATAGTATTATCAAAAGCAACATACCAGACCATCGCAGTCGCTCAAAGCAACGCTTAGGTTGTAGACTGCCGTCTCTCCAATCAGGTAGCAGTTATCCACAAGTGTGGTCCTCTCTACTATTCCTCCTTTTTTGTGTCTCTCAACAACAAATCCCGAACTCAGGAGTTCCTCATTTAGTCGCAACTTTAAATTGTAAGTTGTTCCTCGATAAGTAACGTTATAGTAGATAGGTGTGTCTGTTCGGTCGATACTCCTGCGCTTCCGCCTGTGATGGTCTGGTGAAGACACATGTCTTATGTATCGACCGTCCTGGTTGGTTTCTGTTGGGTATCCTATTTCACAGTCTGGTAGATTACGAAGGAGATGTTCTGAAAATTAAAACAGAAATTGGTATTAATCAGAATGGTGTACACTTTGCATCACCCTGGTATGGCGCTTATAAAGATAATTAACAATTAGTCCTCGAGTCCGAATGGTCTACGAGTCAATAGCCCATGAGACCGAAGGCCGAATGCCCTATTGACTCGTAGGCCATGAGGGCGAGAGGTCTAATTGTTTTAGTAAAAACCTACTAATCGGTCCAATAAAAGGATGCAAAATGTTTTGGATTTTGTTTTAAATATATTTTTTTGGTTTTCAAAACCGGCGCTTTTCGCTACTAGAGGTCTATCACTAATAAACCCCTAGTAGCTCAGCCAATCACAGGGCTCGATTGGTGATAGACCATTAGTAGTTTTTTTCTAAATACGAATAGTCCCCTTCACAGTTCCCAGCGCCATCCTGTAAATTAGCCGTGCATTTAAATTGCATCGAAGCGAGACAAATGGTAAGGTGTTAAAAAAGGTATCTATCACATACAAGCTCACCCTTCGTCTCGCTTCGATGCAAAGGCCCGGCTACCTTTCAAGTTCGCGCAAGGAACTGTGAAGGTGACTTTTAACAGTGGTTTCAGTCAACAGTTAAAGTGGCTCTTTTTCCACCGGATTACATTTGGAATTTAGTCGTTGATTTTTGCGGAGGGAGGAGATCAGGAGAACCTCAGGATGCTTTAGCGGTAATACATTTGCTTTTCACGTCTGGTGTCTCGGGTCCGATACCTGGACTTGGTATCACATGTATTTAAAGTTGGTTAGGTCTCTCCCTTATTTCAATGATTTTCTTCGGGTTCCCCACAGGGAAGCACAGGTGGCGTAGCGGTTAAAGTGCTCGCCTCTCACCAAGGCGACCCGAGTTCGAGTTCGGCCGGGCTCGGTGTTATATGTGAGAAGAGTTTCTAGTTGGTTCTCTCCTGTGCTTCTAGGGTTTTTCTCCGGGTTCTTCGGTTTTCCTCACTCCACAAAAATCAACTTCTAAATTCCAATTCGATAATGGAACGAGGGCCGCAGGTTTGTTAGCCAATGGCTATTTAGTGCTTCCCTAGTAAAAACTAGGAGTGTTTTTTTCATTCTTTTTTTATTTCCTCCCTCCTCAAAACCAAACACGTTAAATCCTTATTCGATCTGTGAATTAGCCGTGTTCTATAACTTTGATCAGCCCACAATTTGTTTCAGGTTTTACATAAGTTTGAAGTTTAATGCTCAATTACCAAAAGGGAAAACAATCATGCTGATTACAAATTTATGCCTGGGCTCTGAGAATGTAATTGTGAAAATATTCCATTTTTTTTTTGTCAAAAATTGCCTGGTTTTACTGGACGTCATTTCCTGTCTCGTGCAGAAAGTTCATCAGTTGAGGCTAAAGATTTCAATATGATTCTTTCTAATTGACAGCACATGGTGGTCAGTGTTTGACCCACACCAGATAATGAGATTCAAAGAATTTTATCAGTTGATTGAAACCCAGAAATTAAATGGTCAATTGGTTTAAAGAACACATCGAGTAAGATCCAATCACAACATTTCAGGGGCTTAGCTACCTTCACGCAAATACGCACGTGAATACTTGAGAAATCCACAATTTTTTTTTTCAGGTTCGCTTTCTTTACATATGGAAAGCAAAAGCTTTACTCTTGGGATGGGAGTGTCTGAGGCCTTGCGGACCCGTGCGTGCTCGCCAAAATCCCTACCTACGCCACTGCATTTCATTTGCTGCAGGCATAATTAAATCAACTCCTAGTTTTCAGTTTTTCAACGACTGCATTTTTACATGAATCAATCTTATGGCGTGTTTTTAGGACGTGCTTGATTCTAGGGTCAAACGTGCATCACTTCACATATCGGAATATTTAATCTAAGACGAAGCATGTTATCATTAACGCCATTGAACATTTGCCCTCGCATGCGCATTCATCAACATCGTGGTCGTGAAACTTCTTCATCGTTTTGAAAATAATTCAGAATATATAGTACATATTTTTTATAATATATAATTTTTTAAATCTTTTATCCTTTCAAGTTACTCTGGCCACAGGAAGCCCATGCACTCCTGATAAAAGAAACATGAAAAAAATCGCAAAAATAAATAAATTCCACTGATTGGCAGAATTCAGATTTCTCGCGTCGAGGGCGTGATAAGAAATATTTTGCAGCGAAAAATCAGCAGCGATGTACGTTTTAGCTGTCAACACATAGTATTCGACATTACTGATGTACTGATCTGAAAAGCTAGGATTTCAAGTGATGCGGAATACACTTTGCAATTTTGTACAAAAATCTGAAATTGCGTGTGCTACACCAGAAACGTTCTAGCATATCTACAAAATTTGTTTCCAAGAGCAGAAAGCTGTGTTGGGATAATTCCCAAAGTAGAACCTAGTGTTATAGGATTGACCTTTTGAGAGGATAGATATCTTCTGAACTATTGTTTTGATATAATTGAGTTTCACTGCTACGTGAATCAGCACCTACGCCTTTCTCTACACCAGAACATTCTTTCAATGAATGTAAGTTTTGATTGCAAAATATCTGGAATCAAACATCATACTGGAGTTTCAATAATTACGTGGTCTTTGATTCTCTAATTGGATAGTGGAATTTGGGTTTTTCTTTTCCTTGCTTTCATTTGCTTTCGTCTCTTTTCATTTTATTTTCCCCCTATTTGTTAGATTTGTTTGTTTCTTTGATTGATTGTATTTGTTTGTTCCTTTTTATGGTTTGTTTGTTACAAAATTACAGATACTCAAAAACTAATAGTAACCTTACAGACGACAGTCCACTAACAGTTCATCGGAGACAGAGTTTAACTATAAACGGAGGAGATAATGAAGATAATGATAACGTATACCCAGCTTGACCACCATAGGGATCCTAATATCTAGAAACATCTGTACTTTTTATTTTTTTTTAGTGGCCAAATTAGTAAATAAATTAATTTAAATTAGAAATTTGTTTTAATTTTCTCATATTATTATAATGGTTTCGAAATAAAATAAAGTTGCTTTAGTTGTGGCGTGATTGCTGTTAGTCATAAATACAAATTAATGTACTATTTCATAACACTGATGGCATGATGCCGTTTCCTGATCTCAAAACACACGGCATTGAAAGGCCGAGGTTAACGCCATAAGCATCAAAAATATCAATGTTCTCAATAAAGAATAAGGAATTTTAAAAAGAGCAGTGACAACAAACATGAAACAGCTAAAAGGAATAACATAATATTCCAGCATAATTTTTGTATTGAATCGAAAGAATCGTATCTAGTTTTTTACTTAGTAGGCAATACTCTATCATGGCACAAGGTCCACAGAGTTGTTAGCCACTGCAGTCAAACGAAACACGGACAAAAACGTTTGGTGATTTTGATTTGATTACTGACATAAGTCAATCATTAATCAAGAATGTTACATTGAAATGGCATCACGCAGGACACAAGGCTAAACTAAAACAGTGTATATTAAGAACCATTAGATTGATGTCTTTCAATCAAGTCATTTATTTATCAATCTTGTGATCATGCTTGTATTGAATCAACACAAATTTCATTAAACCATCGATCTTGTGTTACGCTGAGATCAAGTTTTATTTTGTCACCAACATAGACAGTAGTTTCTTTGTTCCTTCTGATTTGTTGCCAAAACACTCTGAATGCATTAAAATGTTCTGCAGCTTTCTATAAGTCGTGTATTACATAACACATTTTGAGAAACGTGCAGAACACAAATAATCACCAAATACAGTGAATTTTACTGATTATTTATGCTACTAATATTACAGATTTGTTAAACAAGGACAAGATGAACTGACTAAACGTGTCATGTTCAAGAGCAAGACGGCCGTGAGAGCCCAACAGTCGCTTGACATATTCCATTAAATAACTTAAGCTAGACTCAGATAATATTATGCATATGATCAAATTCCAAAGAGCTAAGTAATACTAAACCTTTAAGAACGATATAGAATTTCTCTATTATGGCATTGGACTGTAAAAGAACGTTAGTAATTCGTCTCTGTAGATGGATGTTGTTACGTACCTTGATGAAGTATCGGCGTCTGTGCTTTCCATTTGGCCTAGAATTAAAATCATTGGAAACATTTGAATTAGTATTGACTGATTGTCTTAACTTAGAGATTTTTTGGCTACACAACACCGTACCTTCGCAGTATTCGAGAATGTAGCGCTTGTAATTATTAAAAACACTACACACATAAAGCTAAGATAGACAATGAAGCTTTGATTTGCCATGATGTAGTGGTTGATCCAGTTGAACGGTATATATTTGAAGTCCAAGAGATTCACGACGTTGAGCGCCTTAACGAAGACTCGGCATATCCTAGATTAATATTTATTAACGAGTATCGTATAGACGATTCGTTTGAGACCACCACTATGACGTCATTAAGACTGAGGAAATTACGTTTCCTCTGTGGAGAAAGGCGAATGTTACACTCTTGACCTTGGTAACCAAACATGGAAGCCTTTTGATGGAGATGGTTGGCAACCGAGCGGATATGAGGGTGTTACGTGTGTCATGTGTGTGTTTCTTTTGTTTCAAATAGGAAATAAAGGGACTAAATCGTGTACTTGTGACTGAACGATGATTTGGCAAGGAAAACGTGCAAGCATATCCGGGTAGAAACTGGGTGGGGGGGGGGGGGGGGGGGGGGAAGAGAATCACGATCGCAATCGAATCATTCAATCAGTCACTGATATATGTCTGCCTGCTGTCCTTCCACCCCCTCTCTCTCACACTCTTTCTTCTCTTTTTTCTTGTTTTTGCCGGCGAGACTGAGCAAAGGAGAGGTTTCGGATTTACCCACCCACCTCCCCTTGCGACGTTGGCAGCTTCACATATACCTGAGCGCACCTTGCACTCCCAAATAATTTTTTCCCATGTCTAATCTCATACAGTGCAAACAATAAAGGCGCAGTTTTGGTAATGAGATTTGGTTAATATAAAGCGTGAAGAGGAAGAATAAAACCGTTAATATTACACTGAACCATGTTGAGTACTAAGACATTTTTTTATTTCCTTTTAAGTAATATATTTATCACCTGTTTGATATGCAAGTCTTAATATACACGTCACACAAAATAGGTGTTTTCTGTGGGTACCGGATATTGAAATTTCTTCGATGTCACTTTTGTTCATTTTCCAAGTATTACACTTTAAGACTTGGTAAATGTGACAAAAGTAACATCGAAGAAATTAAATTTCTTCCTTTGAACTAGTAGCAACCTGTTGCACGTGTTCTTCAAATCAGTACCAGACCGTTCCTGAACATATGAACGATTGTTGTGTTTTGTTTGGCCTTCTATTCCCTGTAACTGATGCAGCTGCAAACAGAAACTGGCTAAGATACCCTTGGTATTCTGCTTTAAACTAAAGAATATGTTTACAACAACGTCGTGGCACAAGCCTGCGTACCACGCACAGCCCACCCTAAAGACCCCTAAAAGGTTACAAGAATAAACCTTATGATATCTACAGGAACTGAAATAAGTCACGAGTCTTGGCTAATGACTGTTTCACACATAAGTGTACGACCTTGCCTAAAGCATTCTTTTCACGTGTTTAAATATTTGGTACCGAAATATTTCCGATTACAAGAGGCCTTACAAGAACCATGTCATGTGAGCTAAAAGACAACTGGAACTGAAGCATAACTCGATTACTTCCTGTGTTGACTCCCGAATGCGTGCCAGCTGAAGGTGTTGATTTCATAAGCATAATCATCGACCCACATCACGTTCATTAATTGGATCATTTACGTGTGTATTATTTTCATTCAGCCTTTTGACCTCGATGGATTTATGCTGCACACTCTATGCCTTGAGGGTGCGATATCACTGTGCATAAAAACACTACTGAGATATTGGAACTTGGACTACAACTTTTGACCAAAATCTTCATTCTTCGGGTATTGGTTTTCATATGATTTCTAGACCTCAAAACAAGTTTTAACCTTTTGAAAAATGTCTCCATGCATGTGATAGAATAAGCAAGTTGTCGTTACTATCCGCGTTTACCCCTTAGGGATTTGTGCTGCTGGGTTTTCCATTCTCGCCCCCAAGGTTTTATTTAGCTTATCATAATTAAAGGCTTAAGATAAATCCACATTTTTTGAAGGATTTCATGGGGTAGATCGAAAAATTAATTAAACTCTGGCCATAAAAAAAAAAACAGTAAATGACGTATACTAATTATTTCTATCACAGTAAAGTGTCGTTTCCTGATATCCAGCGATTATTTTTGAGAAAGGGGAAAAAGATCAAGTCCGAATACCTTTTTCTTTTGGCCAACACAGTTTTACGTTTCCGGCTTGAGCAGCCAGTACCGTAATGGGAGACGGTTTATTAGTATCACAAACCATTGAGGTTTCTTAGGAATTTGTTTTTTTTTTCCCTGCTAAAATCCTTAAAAGGTTATTAAAGTTTCAAACTTGGCTCAGTTGTTGAGCATATGACTAGACCTTGGCCTGTAACTTCGTACTTTACTTTTACTTCGTTCTTTATCGATCCCAGCAGGGAGGAATGGTATCACTGTTTAAGGAATCGTGGAAAAGTAATACGACTCAAACAAGAACGATTTTTTCTTCTTTTCTTTTTATTTCTTTTTTATTGTTATTTGAAGGAACGCGCGCTTTTCACTTTGGTAAAATAGTAAAGTACAGTATGTTCGGACTTCGCATTATGCATTACGCATTCCGCACTCCGCTCTTGTCGTTTTCTACAACGGGTGGCATCCGTAAAACTTTGGGAGGCGAGGGAAACATTGTGTTTTGTGTGTGTTTCATGCATAGCCAAGTGTTTTATTATAGACCCCTTACAGCAATTCGGAATGCAGCTCAATTTGGAGGACAAAACTATAGGTTCCAATCTCAGGAGATTGGAATTCTAACTGAATTCGTTTTGTCCTCCAAATTGAGCTGCGTTGACGTCACTTGAAAGGGTTTTATACATTATTACTGATTTAATTTTTGTCAGCGGTCTTAGGAAATATTGGTTATAGAATGGCCATGCACTCGTGTGACAAGGGATTTATCATTCCTCGAGAAGCTTAAAGGCCACTTGGGCTTCGCCTTCGTGGCTTTTAAGCTTCACTCGCAAAGACAAATCCCTTATGACACTCGCGTCCATTCTATAACCCTTACTTATTATAGTAACTCTACTTAATATACAATGACTGCTGGTATTGAGCATTTAGAGCGAGTGTATTGGGTATCGCGCGACATTTTTTTTGGTCTAAATGTCTTTTTTAGTGGACAACATGAATGTCATTGACTGCAACTGGAGTTTTTAAAGCTTCTCGTTTGCGAAAAACGTGAAACGGCAGTTGGCTATGAATAACTGTCTAAGATAAGTGAACAAAAATTGAAACATTTCCATGTAGTAGACGGATAAGTGTTTTGCTTTGGTAAGAAGGTTTGCAAGGGATAAATAAGAAAAAAAATGACATCAAATAGGAAAGGACAGCTAACTTTCCAGCAACTTACACCCCTATACCCCTGCATGCATTCTGACGGCACCACGCGACTTGTGGCTTTTTTTTCAATTTCCGGTACAAGGGCAGACCAGGAAGGACAGAGAGGTATTCCGCTTGCGCTATCCTTGGGCTATTAGAATACCCTTACGCTTCAGATAGAAAGCTTATATGTACAGAGAGCCGATCGAGAGAATAAAGCGTAAAATCATCGCAATGTTAACGTTAAAACCGAATAGAAACCTTTTTTTACGGCAATTAATGTTTACTAACGATACAGGACAACAGTTATCCCGTGTTCAAAAAGTTCAATCATATTTTATGGTTGGAAGAGTAAGAAAAGTATTTAAAAATCACGAGATGAAGGCGAGGGTTCCTACTTATATCCCAAAGCCATTTTTTTCGCTTCTTCATTACATGGGTATAAGCATGGGTGGCGTACACTGCCAACGCGTCGCCTTTCACCACTGTGGTTCCAAGATTCGGGTCACTGGTTCGAGCCCTGCGGTCGCCATATGTAAATTGTAGTTTGTCAGTTTGATGTGTTGTTCTCTCCTGTGTTGCGAGGGTTTTCTCCGGGTACTGCAGTTTCCTCCTTCCGTAAAAATCAACATGTGAGAGAGAATATATTGAATGTAGTGTCGGGTAGTGAGTGAAAAGTGTTCTCAATATGTGCGACTGCGCTAGAAAAACTTTTAAGTTAAAACTCTAAGAATGTGCAAGTTCAATACCAATGTTTTGAAATCCCACGGACTTTTAATGGTGTGTTTGAATAGCTGACTTATAAACGAGGCTAAGCCTATCTGTGGTCTTCTAAAGAAGCGGTTTGCATCGAATGTGAAACTGGTGCGTGCCAGCTGAAGGTGTTGATTTCATAAGCATAATCATCGACCCACATCACGTTCATTAATTGGATCATTTACGTGTGTATTATTTTCATTCAGCCTTTTGACCTCGATGGATTTATGCTGCACACTCTATGCCTTGAGGGTGCGATATCACTGTGCATAAAAACACTATCAGATATTGGAACTTGGACTACAACTTTTGACCAAAATCTTCATTCTTCGGGTATTGGTTTTCATAGTATTGATAGTATATATGAATCAGGTTTTCAATTCTCCCAAGTGTTGCGTGTGGTTAACACGCAATCATAAAATTTCGTAAAATATTCCAGAAATTACCAAACTTTTCCAAAAACATGATAAAAAATTAGACAAGAAGAACCTGGTTTACTTTATAAGAAAAAAGGAAAATTCCCTACTTTTTAGGTTATGGACCACAATTTATAACATAATTAAAACATTTTTCAATCACTCTTAGAAATATATCCACTGATTTTAAAGCAAGACTGATTTACAGGTTGTTGCGATGCAATTTATTATTATTGTGTATTTATTGTATCACAGCTAATCTGCGTATAACAAATGTTTATCATGTGCAAAACTAAATATTCGTTGATGTTCAAATAATTAAGAGAAAAATCATTGGCATGACTCGAACCCACGTCCTGCTAAGGGCATATAATATTTTTTTCTTAATTCTTAATTCTATTATTCACACCGAACGCATTTCACTTCACTACTATGTTGAAGTTCAATGCAGTTATTTGTGTCATCAAGGTGCTTAAGTCCCTTATAATTATATAGTTTCAAACAGAAATCCAGTTTTTTCCCCACAAAACAATAGCTCTCACCATGGTCTCACTTCGATCCTAGGACCTAGTCGTCCAAAAATAAAGTTGTCACAATGAGGATATCGCTCACGTAGTGCAACAAAGTGAAAAATGTGATAGCAACTTGCAATCCTATGCAGTTTATACAAACTAAAATATTCTTCGAACAATTTTTGATCGAAATAAAAACTTGTTATATTTTTTCCTTTCTGAACAGTTTTGGATACGTGTATTATTGGAGGAATTAAAAGCGACTTTTAAGTGCAGTTATCGGCCGGTTAAGTTGCCTGCCTACTGTAGGAAAATGAAGCTACTGCGCACGCTACTACGCACTCGCAATGACGTCATGAAACAAGAGTTTGACGCCACGATGAGCGCGCACACAAAGACCACAAAATAACCTTAAAATTCTATTGAAGAACCATCCGCATTTTGATTTTTTTTCCCAATTTCCAAAAGAGTACATAAAAACGAAACGTTTGATAAAGTTTGAAAAAAGTGTACTTTTTTGGACCCTCCAGTTTTAGAAAACAAATTGGCAAGGGCAAGACAAATAAAAAATTAGTTTGACTATATTCCTCAATATTTTCCAAATCTTTTAACTTTTCTTCGTAAAGAGATGTATAATTTATTAGGTTTCCTGAAAATACAACGCAAAAGCTTAATTACCGATAGCCTCCTTTGCAGACGTTCTAAGATTTTTTGTAGAAAGTTGGTTTTCACGTCTTTTTCTTCAAAAAGTTGTTGATATGCTTGTGTTTAATCGTATCTCGAAAACGACCTCGCGACAACCTGGTTTTTCTTTCCAGATTTTGAAATCAGCATTTGGGTTTAAGACATCGTGATTTAAAAACTTTTTCATGGATTCTTTCTATAGTAAACAGCCACCTTAAAGAATCCTAGTCAACTACAATGCACTGTGCGCCTATATCATCGTTTACATACGAAATTTACCCAAGCGATTCCTTTCCAAAATTTATAAAATCTCACACAAAAAATCTTATGATAACAACTTATCATTATATCTTGATGGTTATAAAACTTCTAGCTTGAATAACAAGACCGATGGAACTGGATTCCCAGACGGAACTAGTAGTATGTGGGGACTATGGATAGACTACTCAATTTATTCAATAACCATGGAAACCAGAGTAAGGGGAAAGGAAGGGAGGGGAGGGGAGGGGAGAGAAGGGAAAGGGACAGACAGAACGCCAGCACATGCGCGGGGCAAACCCAAAGAGGAAGTGACGTCACCACAGGCGCGCGCAATTGAAAAACGGGAATGAACATCCAGACATGCGCGCACAAGCCCAATCATGAATGAACTTGGAGGCAAGCGCAAGCCAAAGCATGAATGACCGTTATACCATGCGCGCGCACAGCAAGGAACAAGCAGACAACCACAAAGGTAGGTTTCAAGAAAAAGTTTTTATTTTTCTTAATGAATAGCTATTATTGATTACAAAGATAAAAAGAAAATTCAGAATATAGAGTTCATTCAAGCCTTACGAGTTTTGTTTTTGTTTTTCCTCTTTTTTAACTTTGGGGATTCGTCTTCAGAATCACTTTCGCTACTGGTGTCGTTTTCAGAAGACTTGTGTCGGAGTTTTCTTTTCTTGGCCTTTCTTGTTTTCTTTCTGGATTTAGGAGCTTCATCTTCACTGCTGCTCGAGTCGCTTTCGCTTTCAACAACATCTTGGCTATGCTTGTCTTGTGTTTGAGGTGTCGTGTCGCTTGCCCATTGAAAGAAACCACAATCAATGTCAGGGTATTGAACAGGACAGGTCCAAAAGACTTTACCATTGTTGGCTTGTGAATGGCACACCAAGAGTTTGGCATAAACATTATGCTCACACTTGGGAAAGTTCTTGATGCGCCATCCATGGGACAATCCAAGTTGTTGAGCATCTTGGAAGTTAAGATTCATGTTACATCCCAACTTCATGTTTTGTAAAGCTTCTTGCCTTTCCTGCTTGGTGTTGCATTGTTTTAGCGTTTTTCCTATCTTGGGGTAATCGAGAACGACTCCGCACTTGACCATCTTGTTACCTTTCTTGGTGCAATAGGATCTTGCAGGTTTTTTGCAAAAACAGTGGATAGAGGATTCTACTGACGTCATGACTTTAGTTTTGAACTAGTTACCAGGTCTAACTCGAAGCACCGACTGATTAGAAATCAGGGTTACGGTTTGAAATAAATACTGGATTAAGATGAGGTAATGATCATCTTATCCAATAGATTTAGGCTGAGGTTATGACGCATCTGATGATCTAAGTTCTATTTTTGGTTTCTTTGCTAAACTGAGAACAAAGGGTCTTCCAGATACTTGAGTTTTAAGTTTTTACAAAAGCGGTCCCAGTGACATGTACGATAGTTTCTTGGAGTGAAATTAAAATAAAGACATTTTTTATCTTTACATTCTTGAAAGTATTCAAGATGACCGGTTGGATGATGATACAACAAGAGAATGGTTGGAAATTGGTCACAAAAGCAATCCTTGGGATTATTCGACATCATTCAAGTTCACGTAAATATAGACTCTAGGATGAGTGATACGGGAGATTATCAATTATATCTTGGATCTTTCTAAGCTTCAGTTTTTCAAAGTAAGCCCAGATTTCTGGTTCTAAATCTCTTCGAAGGTACTGACGTTCCACGAAGCAGTGATTGCAATGCGTCGAGAGAAAATGCGGTGTAAACGGATTTCTAAACGTGTTTGTCTTGATCTTAGTTATAGTTTCGGGACAATTTGGACACTGTAGAAAATATTCTATTGTTAACGCGCGATCGAGTGTCGTAACGTCAACCACTAAAACTGAACGACAGCGATGAATTTTTCTACGATTATCCTTTGACTTTGGGCAATCTTTTTGCATTTTTGCTCCGTTTTTTTTTTCTTTTATAACTCGAATCTTTGCAAACCCTAAACCACGCCTGAGTTTACAAAGCCGAGTTGAGAGTAAAATGAAATTCTATGGCCGTGATGCGCGTTTTTTATTTCGAAAAGGGAAAAGAGTCGTATAAAAATAGAACCACGGTAATGATACGTTTGTAACTGAATGGGAGGCTTGATATCCAATTTTATAATCAATGTCGGTCAATTATATTTGAACAGAGTTGAACATGACTTGTACTTTGAATTTGAATTGAAGTTTAATCCCTTCTTCATTATGATTTCCCCATCACAGAGAACACATACCACAGAGTTCCTTTTTACAACTTTTTTTATTAGAAGTTCGGCAAGAATGGATATGCTTGGTTACACTATTTATGTAGTACTAACTACGAAAATATAAATAAGCCAAAAACTAATTGTTAATAATTGTATGGAAACCAAAGTACAAGGAATGATAAAAAAACATAAATATATTGGTGATACTTAGGACTATAATATGATTTAAAAATTGTACATATTGAACGATATTAATACGCTAAGGTTTTGGTGATTAAATTAAGAGTTCATTTAAGCCTCACGAGTTTTGTTTTTGTTTTTCCTCTTTTTCAACTTGGGGGATTCGTCTTCCGATTCGCTTTCGCTACTGGTGTCGTTTTCAGAAGACTTGTGTCGGAGTTTTCTTTTCTTGGCCTTTCTTGTTTTCTTTCTGGATTTAGGAGCTTCATCTTCACTGCTGCTCGAGTCGCTTTCGCTTTCAACAACATCTTGGCTATGCTTGTCTTGTGTTTGAGGTGTCGTGTCGCTTGCCCATTGAAAGAAACCACAATCAATGTCAGGGTATTGAACAGGACAGGTCCAAAAGACTTTACCATTGTTGGCTTGTGAATGGCACACCAAGAGTTTGGCATAAACATTATGCTCACACTTGGGAAAGTTCTTGATGCGCCATCCATGGGACAATCCAAGTTGTTGAGCATCTTGGAAGTTAAGATTCATGTTACATCCCAACTTCATGTTTTGTAAAGCTTCTTGCCTTTCCTGCTTGGTGTTGCATTGTTTTAGCGTTTCTCCTATCTTGGGATAATCGAGAGCGACTCCACATTTGACCATCTTGTTGCCTTTCTTAGTGGAATAGGATCGAGCGAGCTTGTTACAGAAACAACGGATAGAGGATTCGATGGTACTCATAATGGTTTCTTGGACTTATCCGATTCTACTCACTGTAGCAACTGACCAAGAATCTAAACTACGGCTCAAGATTAAATAGGGAATAGAGAGAGCCGTTGTTGTTTACGATGAAATCATAGTTCATTAGATTTAGCAATACACTACCGATCGAAAGATCTAACTTTATTGTTTAGTAAAACACGAATCCGACAGGTCACCGTTGTTAGGATTTAGATGCTAAATCTTTTGTGGGCCATATCTTTGTTGGCCATATTTTTTGTTGACATTTCATTAGGACCCATCAATCTTTGAGATATTACCTTTTCAAGATTTCATATTAGAAACATATAAACATAGAAACCTGATTAAATAAAAGACTACTTGCGCCATATTCGGCAATTCTAACAAAAGACAGACTAATTTAAATGAAAACACACCGCTTTCTAAACAATTTTTTACAAAAATTCAACAAAGAACGAGCTACAAAAGCTGAATATATGATAAAGAGAAATTTTAATTAAGTCGCACCTAAAAACGAGATCTGTTAACAGCTATACTCGTCAACCATTGAGGAAAATTCTAACAAAAGAACGAGCTAAGAAAAGCTGAATACATGATAATTTTTTAGATTAAGTTGAACGTAAACCTTTACAAACCGGAGTGCTTTGGCTTTGACTAATTGATCTATTGAATTAATCATGAGACTTTATAAATACTGATCAAAGAATCTTCAACAACTGATCTTCAACACTGCCAGAAAGCCACGATTGAGCAACTGCGACGAATCAAGTCCTAGCGGACAGAGTATAGGTAACAAGAAGATCTATTTTTGTTTCTTGAGCGAAAAAAGAGAGAGATTGAAGAGAAAAGATGGCATTAATAGTTTTTTTTTTCCTTCAGTTTTTAGCAGAAATGGGGACTAACAAGAAGAACGAAACAACGAAAGGACAGGAACAAGAACCCAAAAAGCAGGAACTAAGAACAGAACAAGAAGAAAGTGACCTTGAAGGTATACTATTTCTGTAACATGTTTGATAGTGATATAGTGATTTATATTTGATTCTAGAAATTGAAGATACTTTTTTGATGTATGTATGTATGTATGTATCATCTATCTATAATAAGTTACGATGAGTGAAATTATTATAGTTTTTCGACCATGTTCAGTGGCCATCTTGAGGCGCAACACAACGGCGTTTCAACTAAAGTTCTAACAGTCTTAATCAGAATTTGTTCTATTGGATTTTTGGAATTGGAGATTTGATTCTAGAAATTAGAGATTTAATTCTTTTATGGCCTAGTTAACGAATTGGAATGAGTTCTTTTATATCTATATATCACTACTTTTTGCATGACTGCAATTGTGACTGCCAGAATTTACTCGATTTGATTCGAGAAACAAACCTCGTTTTACTCATCATTTCTTATCATTGTTGTTGTTTAGACCAGATTGAAGAATACCAAGAATACGATGAGCAGGATGGCGTCCTCATCACCACCGATGAGGAATATTCTGAAGATAAAAAACAAGGTCTGATTTCAAGCTTTTAAGAGTCTTTTAAGCCACTTGGGGGCAATGCTTCAGCCATTTTGGTTTTTCTAGTTTAGGTTTATTTCTAAAATCATAATTCACTTTTTCTATATGTCATGTACGTATGTTTCTCCTTCTTCGATGTTATTGTAAATTTCATATTATTTTTTGGACAATTAGACAATATGTATATTTGTTTTTTTAGATTCGATAAAAAGAGTGATTTGAAGTAAAAGATTTACTCAATGAAGGGATGAAGAAATAAATGAATAAATGAATGAATGAATAAATACATAAATGCATGAATGAATAAATGCATGAATGAACGAATGAACGAATGAATACATAAATGCATGAATGAATAAATGCATGAATGAACGAATGAACGAATGAATGAATACATAAATGCATGAATGAATAAATGCATGAATGAACGAATGAACGAATGAATGAATACATAAATGCATGAATGAATAAATGCATGAATGAATGAACGAATGAACGAATGAATGAATACATAAATGCATGAATGAATAAATGCATGAATGAATGAATGAACGAATGAATGAATGAATACATAAATGCGTGAATGAATGAATGAACGAATGAATGAATGAATACATAAATGCCTGAATGAATAAATGTATGAATAAATAAATGCATGAATGAATGAATGAACGAATGGATGAATGAATGGATGGATGAAGGAAGAAAGGAAGGAATAAATGAATAAAAAAGATGAAGGAAGAAAGAAAGGAAGGAAAAAAAAATCCATTTTATATAAACATTTTTTTACCCTATTGATGGGGTTCCTGTGGTAAGCACTAGGACACAGGGATCCCAATTTCTTTTTTACTGGTTACGTCATGTTACTAGTCTTGTTTCAAAGTATTTGATTGGTGGATTGCTGTTGTTGTTCCCTGCTCAAACCCTATAATATAGTATAATATAATAAAGTAACAGTTTTGAATATACTCATTTGGTTTTTTTGAACGTTACTAGCGATGACTTATCATAAGGAAGAAGATATCTACTTCTCCGACGATGAAGATGGTGATGCACTTTGTCTTTGCGTCTTGGAAGACTACGAGCAGCAACAAGGGGGAGTGGTGACGACACGTAGTCGGTACAACCATTTGTCTGAGGTAAGGCGAGCTCAGTGGCGGCAAAATGACGCTTTTAGAACCACTATCGTAAGATATGTCATGAAGCTAAAAGATCCAAGCCAAGTTATGACTGTCCGAGAAGGCGCTGAGAGAGTAGTGGAAACGATACAAGAAATTATGGATTTAATCCATCAACGAGAAAACATTCGGCCTCAGGATACAGTGGGAATTGAACTCACAGGGGGGGATTTAGTCATGCCAGTGTCTTTACCCATGCGCAAAGGTCAATCGGCATCAAGCCGGCGAACAATGATTATGGATGAGATTCAAAGAATTCAACAATCTCGGAAAGAATGGTTGTTGGCCGGAACGTTTGAAGTCGAATTGACTTTAGTTCGTGGGTTACAAGGGCGCGGAAGGGTAGCTAGAGTGACCCTCTCCTTGGATGACGTTAGAGAAAAAATTAATTGTGGTATCGTAACGGGAATCTTATCCAATGAACACGTTTCGCTGGGGGACGACCTGTTACGAGAATTGGCCAGACACGTGGACGGAGTCGACGTGTCAACCATACGCAAAACTCTTGGTTGGCATGCCAACATGACTTGGCGCGAAGTGGCGGATCGCTGGACTACCTCTCCTTACGCGCATCCTATGATGATTATCAAGTGCAGCAAGACCGCCGGTGAACCCGATACCAAAGTCTGGTACACCGAAGACTGGAAAGACAGCTGGGTATTTTATTGGGTAGAGTCAATGGATCGAATCTTTTCCGTCCATTTCCCGAGCTGCCTCTACTATGATAGGAATGGGGTGTTTTGCTATCGCTGTGGTCGTGGGTATACCAATCGTCGAAAACACCCTCATGAATGCCGCGAAGTAGGTACAGTCCCCAAGTACCGTCCTGGCGTGAAACGAGCTTTTCACCAGATGAACCCTCAGGTTGCGCGAGCCAAGAAACAAAAATCGATTGCGCAAGACAACCACTCGAACAACTGCATGGGACGAGCCATTTTAAAAGGTCTGAATCTTATTTTGCATGATGACGTAAACAAACGCATCTCAGAAGAAACCCTAAGATCCTGGTATTATACCGCCGGAGTGGAATGGAATGACCCCTGCGGCTATGACGAGATGCAAAAATTCCAAAGGGCCATGGATCAGAAACATCCCGGCATCCTAATCAAGGTGTATGATGAAATTGCACGCCGGGTCATTTATGCAGGCAAAACCAGTAAACCTGTTCAGCATACCCTCTACCTGAACCATCGTTTAGACCATTATGAATTAATCACTTCCATGCCAGGCTGGTTGGGGCGGGGGTATTACTGCACGCGGTGCGACCAAGGCTACAACGACAAAGACCATCACAAATGCACACGATCCTGCCTGAAATGCAAGAGTTTGACCAATCACTACGACCAGCGCAGCCGTCAACCCTTGTGCTGCAACCACTGTCATATAGAATTTTGGAATCAAGATTGTTTCGATCAGCATGCCAAAGTGTACCAGTACTCGTCATGGCGCTATTCTACCTGTCAACGATATCAATGGTGTGACAAGTGTGAAATCACCGTCGACCTATGGCACGACAAGACCAAGACGTTACTGAAGATGAATGACCACGTGTGTTTTCAGTACCACTGTAAAACGTGTGATGAGCCAAATGCTTTGCGAGGCGAACATTTTTGTTTTGTTCAGACCATAGAGAGAGAGAGTTCTGTCCAAGACGAGGGAGACGAAACCGACGACAGCCAAGTTAGCTTTCGCTACTGCTTTTTTGACTTTGAAACCCAGTGCCTCGAAGAGCATCATATTGTCAACAAAGCCGTCGCCATCAAAGTGTGCAACGCATGCCAAAACGATCCCACCGACCAACCTTGTCAAGGGGGGTCGTGTGGCCGACGCCGCGTGCATGTGTTTGATACCATAGAGGCCTTTTGTCAGTGGGTGTTTCAACCAGAGCATGAAAATTATATATTCCTAGCCCATAATTTCAAATCTTATGATTCGTATCCCATCTTGGAATGGCTGATCCAGCAAGGCAAGAGACCCATGTGCGTTTTTCAAGGCGGTAAGGTGATAACCATGAGTCTGGATAAGATAGTGTTTAAAGATTCGTTGTGTTTTATTCCTGTGGCCTTGCGCAAGTTTCCCAAAACCTTTGATCTGCAAGGACCCGGTAAAGGATGGTTTCCTCATTTCTTCAACACTCCATCCAACGCCCAGTACATTGGTCCTTACCCCGAGGCCCGCTACTATGGTGTGGAAGATATGGATCCAGAAGAAAAGTCCAGTCTTCTTCAGTGGTTAGACGAGAAAAAAGATCAGGTGTTTCATCTTCAAGACGAATTAGTGCGCTATTGCCAGCAAGATGTGCAAGTCATGATGGCAGGATGTTTGCACTTTCGGAATTTGATCTGGAAGCTTTACGCAGTCGATCCTTTTACAGACTGTGTCACGCTAGCAAGCATGTGCTTGAGGGTGTTTAAGCAAAACTTTTTAACCCCCAAAACTCTGGGGACGGTTCCTTCGTTGGGGTATAGGTCACGCGACATACAATCCTCCGAGGCCTTGGAATGGTTGCACGTGATTCAACAACAGTGCCCCACCCCCATTCAAACCGCTTTATCTTTGGAGGGAGAAAACAAAATCTTGGGCGCTAAAGTAGACGGGTATGATGAACAAACCCAGACCATTTACCAGTACCACGGATGTTATTTCCACGGGTGTCAAGTGTGTTTTAAGAATGGCACAACATTCAACCGTCAGGCAGGCAAGACCATGAAAGATTTGCACGAAGCCACCAGACGACGCACCCGCAAATTACGTCAAGCAGGGTATCACGTGGTAGAAAAATGGGGTCATGAATGGAATGAAGAACGTGTTCAACACGAACTGCCGCAAAAACTCTCTTCCCTAAGACCGATATGTCCTCGGGATGCCTTGTTTGGGGGCAGGACCAATGCCATCCAGCTGTATGCGTCCTGCGATGATTCCTCAACCCATCGCATTCGTTACATTGATGTCGTGTCTCTCTACCCGACAGTCATGTGGGAAGAAGAATATCCCTTGGGTCATCCCACTCTTTATTTTGGTCGAGATCCCATCCTGCAATGCCACGATAAGGTGATCCATGGGGAGTGGTTTGGTCTGGTCAAGTGCGATGTAGATCCGCCCCGAGGCCTTTACTTTCCAGTCTTACCCCTGCATATTAATGGCAAAATGATGTTTACCCTATGCTATCAGTGTGCTGTGAACGAGCATCAAGACGAGTGCCTTCACGACCGCAAAGACCGTCGGTTGTGCAATGGGGTATGGACCACGTGCGAATTGCAAGAGGCGTGCCGTCAAGGGTATGAGATTCACAAGATTCATGAAGTCTGGCATTACCCCCAACGAAGCAACACTCTATTTCGTGATTACATTCGAGAAAATCTAAAACTCAAACTAGAAGCGTCAGGATGGCCAGAATATTGTACGACCGACGACAAAAAGCGAGAGTTTGTGGAACAAGTCGAGCAAGCGCAGGGAATTCAGCTGGATCCTGACAAGGTCAAAAAGAATGCAGGCTTGCGCACGTGTGCCAAACTTCTCCTAAACACACTCTGGGGAAAATTTGCGCAGTCTCCATTCAAGGCTAAAACCCTTTACATCAGTGACCCTCAAGAGTACTTCAAGATTCTCCATGACGACACACTGAGTGTGGTTAAAGTGTTGTTGTTGAATGACAGCTTGGTTCAAGTCCGTTATGAAACGGCGCACGAGGCCACCGAAGACAATGTGAATGGGAATGTCGTATTGGCTTCCTTCGTCACAGCCTGGGCACGATTGCGATTGTACAAAGTTCTCTCGAGACTACAACGCCGAGTGATTTACCACGACACGGATTCGTGCGTTTACAAATCCGCCCCCGGCGAAGACGAAATCGAGATAGGAGATCGGTTAGGATGCTGGTCTGACGAATGTGGCGACCCAGAAACCAACTGGATCGACGAGTTTGTGGCTTTGGGCCCCAAATCGTATGCCTACCAAACCAAGAAAGGGGAACAAGTGGTCAAATGCAAAGGCATTAGCCTGAACCCCCAAACCAAACAACTGGTTCATTTTCAATCCATGTTGGAATTGATGGTGGGAATCCATGAAGAAGATAAAATTCGGGTCGAGTATCCGCGCAAGATCCAGCGGGACGTAGTAAAACGCCAATTAAAAACAGTTCCTCTAACCAAAGAGTTAAGATTGGTGTACAATAAGAGACGGCGGTTAGAAGACGGCATTCATACCTTACCGTACGGGTATTGAAGACAGAACTCTTGCCACCTTTAAAAGATTAGTTGGGAAGGATGGATAGGACGGATGAACAAGAAAGTTTGGATAAAAATGGTAGCATGACTTTACAATCAGGGGTTGTCATGGCTCTTTCTCAAGCCCAGTGGAACACTATTCAACAGTCTGACAGTCCTGCAAATCTCCCCTTTCATCACCACGAATCGCCATTATCGGGTGATGTTAAGTTTATCCGTGGTGACGTTAATGTATCGTCGGGTGATGATAAACGTACAAGTGGTGATCAAAGTGGTGATTTCCTGGGGAAAATAGAAGAACCTCATGCATTCGATAATAACAATGTTGATGATGCTTGGGAATGGAAACCGTTGCCCAACCTGTCCTCATTATCGCGTGAGGAATTACTTCAATACCGGAAAAGCTTAAAGGAACGAAAGAAAACCATAAATTCGCAATCAAGATCCAAAGGAATTCGTATACAGTACGAGACTCAACTTCATTTTATTGATGACGAGCTAGAAAAACTTTTTCGTTTGTTGAAATGGAGACCCTCTTCGTACCAGATTCTAAAGAGCATGAGTGATGGAGAATTGAAAAAGCGCCACAAGGAATTGAACCATGTGCGATTAAACAAGACGTATTCCATCACCGATCATGCTAGAGCCGGCCACGAAATGGATAAGATCCAGTCTCTGCTCGACGAAAGAAAGCCTAGGAATCTCAGCAACCAAGAAACCCAGAACCACAACCCCGATTCCTGTGATTCAGCATACTCCAATCAAAAAGGGGGAAACGAAAAGAAATCCATCAACCATGATGAAACTAAAAGTATGGACGAAGAAAAGGAGATGGAGGATATTTATCAGGGGGTTGAAGCGTACTTGAAGTTCTTGCGACGGACCAAACGTATAAAGGGAAAGTAATTGTTGGGGACAACCTTCAGTAAATCAAAGATCTAAACAATGACGGACGGGCGTAGTTTTGTACAAGCCCTAGCGGTTTGCCATCCGACTCAAGCTACTCCACTGATTAGAGAATGCAACGATGAACAATTGAGTGCCCTACAACAAATGACTCGCAAAGTGTTGAATGGAAATATCAAAATGGAGACCAAACTACCACGAAATGCTAAGCGACTGTTAACCAATGTCGCGTTTCGACACCAATCCCCCAAATCACTACGAAGAGCGTTATGTCAACGAGGGGGGTCGCGAGCTGTACTAGCGGGGCAAGTGTTGAAAGCCATGGCCAAAGCCGCCGTTCCAGCCCTGAAAAAAGTGGGGCAAAAGTTAGCGCACCAGGGTATAAGTACGGGAGCTCAAATGGCTGTCGACAAACTCTCTACTAAGAACGTTCCACGATCACAAGATCCCGATTCGTTTTCTGCTTCCGTGTCTGAAACAAAACGAGGAGGAGAAGAAGACAGCGACCTTTTGGACGAACTCAATCAACTCCTCGATGGCCAAGAAACGTAGATCAAGACGCAAAAAGACACAGTTGGGAGGAACACGAGAGCTACGGGGCGTATTGGGTCCTGCGTATCCAGACTATGGTCCCGTAGAACAGCCATTTCACACTCGTTTTAATCAATTACCGAATCAATCTGTAGGCAAACCGTTTCCTTACCGTCGACCTTCCAAACCAAAGCGTCGCCAGCGTGGAGGGGGTGGAACAAATGCTGTGGTGACTATAAAGGGAAGACCCGTCTACTTGATGACTCGTGGAAAAAAAGTCGTAGGCACTACCTTGTAGTCAGTATGACGGATCAATCTAAAACGGCCTATGTGGTTCCTTGTGCATTATGGGATCGTATGCTTCATGACTTGAAAATGCTCAAATCAAACCAACAATCGGAAGAAGAACAACAGCAAAGTGGAGGAGCTATTGCAGGACTGAATGCAAACGGAACTGTGAATTCTGATCGGATGTTAAAAATGATGGCTGTCAACCAATCCATTCAACAAAACGCCTATGCTCCATTTATTGAGCACGCCGATACGTTGACCAAGACGATACTTTCTGATCCTCTGTTGTCTGTACAGGATAAGATACGACTCAGTAATTCTCTCATTACGGCTCAAGATCATCAAATGGCTACTGCACGACATTCGAAGAGCGGTCCTAAATCAACACCCCCTTCTGCTGCTGCTGCTGCAACACCCTCCACCACTCAACCCACTCGAAAGCGGCTCTATCCTCAAATGTCAGATCAAAGGACCCCTGTGCACAAGAGAAGCAGAGGTACTCCTCCTCCCTCGTATCGCAGTCCAACACGGGAACAATTGGACAGCCTGAACAAGGCTACACGATCGCGGATTCAAACCTTGATTCGTAAAAACAAAGACATTCAATCCTCCCCTTCTATCACACCCAAGAAAAAAGTCGAGATGGAAGCCCTCGTCACTAAGAAAGTTCTCAATCTCATGAATGAAGGATCGCCTTATAACAAGATGCAAGCCAAACGAGTTCGCAAACCTCCCGTTTCTTTTACCCCTTCAGACTATAAATAAAAGGTCATTGACGTCCTCTCCACAGTCGTAGCACTGCTAATAGTTGTGCGTGAAAAGAAAAAAGAATGGCTCAATACGGAGGAGCAAGTAAGCGCAAGCAGTCCAGGTTGGAGGATGAAGGAACTCTATCTACTCCTCCCCCCAAAGTTCAAAAAGGACATCTAAGCGAACTCTTTGTTCCCTTTCCTGTGGATACCTCGGTTGAAAAATCGCGATGGGAATCGTACTATCAATCTCAATCCACCACCAATCCTTTGGAAATTACCGTGCCGCGTTCCCGAGGATGGATCGACATGACCATGATCACCTTGGAATACGAAGTGGAATTTTTAAACAACGATGGTAGTGCTCTGTTGACCGAGCTTAACAAAGTGTTTCCCGTCAACAATATTGGACATTCCTTGATTAAACAATTTGATTTAAAAATCAACAATGAATCTGTGGGAGAAACGTCAGAATCGTATCATTTGAAAGCCTACTTTGCTCGAGTTCTCAATCATTCCGCAGAAGAAAAAGCTACGTGGTTGACGTCTGAAGGATGGGCTACCGACACCGCGGGTAAATTTGACAACACAGACCCTCATCTAACACCCATTGCTGCCTTGGACAACAATGAAGTAGGCACCATTACTACAGCACTCAATGCCCTCCACACCCGACCCACGCCCAATGAAGGAGCCGCTGCTCGACACAAGCTCTGCATTGCGCCACATCGTAAAGTGCGATTCATCATCACTCCCATTATCGACATTTTTCAGTGCAGCAAATACTTACCCCCAGGATGTCAACTGGATTTCCGTATACGCTGGAATTCACCCAACTTGGCTTTGATGACGGGAGACCCAGTGGTCACTGCCCCTCGATTTCGCATTGTACCCAATAGCCCTGTACTCAAGATTCGCCATGTCGAAGCTCAACCTGAACTGCATCTGTATAACGAATCGTCCATGCTCAACCACAAAAAGATGGCTGTTTATCCTTGCATGACGTCACGCATTGCCACCCATACTATTGTAGATGGACGTCGAAAGACAAGTTTTAAGAACGTCTGGCAAGGCTTTCGACCCAACTATATGATTATTGGGTTTCAAGAAGGAACTGCGTTTACAGGCGCCTACGATAAAAACGTCTTTAATTTCAAAGACATGCATCAAGAAATGGTACGAGTCACGTTGGATGGCCAAGAAATCCCCATGGAACGTATCTTTTTGAATTCCTTTGACAAAGTTGAGGGGTATGAAACCCTTTCTAGCTTCTCGGGAAACATGAAAGAATCCGCGTCTATAGGCATTTCCCGAAGCGACTATAAAGACGGCAATTACTTGCTGGCCTTCAACTTCAATCCTGATGGTCGCCAGAATCATGGGTATAACTATGGTCGTAACCTGGGAATCGTGAATATCGACGTGGATTTTGACCAAGATACTGCTGGAAGTACGACCCTCGTCGCCTACGGAGAATTTGAAAACGCTCTCTGGATTGACGGGAATAAAAATGTCAGCATGAAATACAGCTACTAAGAGAAAAAGAAAGGTCTACCATGAACTCCCAAAATCAGTTATCAACGCATCAGATTGATGTGGTGGCTAGTCATCGTAGCAATTTCCCCCAACCTGGATTCACGTACGCAGGAACCAAGGCCTCGGATGAAGCTCTTTTGGTCTTGGAACGATCCAAGCCCCAAGCCCCCTGGGGAATGATTTTTAATGTGGACCCTATCGATCAGCCTGGAAGTCATTGGTTGGCACTCTATCAACATCAAGAAAGCGAAGGAATCGACATCTTTGATTCTTACGGCAACGAGGGTCAGGAAGGCTATCAAGGGCATGCGTTTTTGGGTCCTATCCTCAAGAAAACCAACCCCTTACCAAACCAACGTCTTCAGGGAAACAAGACCTATGTTTGTGGACATTATTGTTTAGCGTATTTGTATAATCGAACCCGAGAAATTAAGAGTAAAGACTTTTATCAATCGTTTCCAGAACCCTATCTTACGAACGACAAAACCGTGTGTCGGTTTGTTTGTCAAGTCATGATTCCTCCCAAAATTTTTAAAAAGTTTAAAAAAGCCTATATAGGACCCTTGGGTCACCCTTGTCAGGGTTGTTGTTGTTATAAGGATCAAGATGAATACAAATAGACAAAAAAAAAAATTAATGTATTATTTATTCATTCTTAACAAAGTTGTACACCATTCTTGTATTGTCATTAAATATTTTATTGCTTTTAATCCACCACCATTTTAAAAGGTTCATTGTTTTCAATTTTCTTGGCAACCCATTCCTTGTAGGCTTGACGGATGTTCTTGTGCATGCTTGAAAATTTCTCTCCCGTTTCCAACACACTGTAAAAATAGGTTGCGGGCATACTGAATCCTACCCAATGACTTTTTTGAATGGTTCCATTCTCCGTGACGTAGGTCCATTCGTTGGGAATGTAAGAGTCGTCGGTGACAGGCCAGGGGGATTGTGAAAAGTCCATTCTACTTTTTCTTCTTCTTCTTCTTCGTCTTGGTTTGCTTTTTCTTTCCTAGAACTTCAATACGACGCTAAGGGAGAAACAGTCTTGAAAACGGATGTCCTGTGACTGAAAGATCTTCGGGGAAGAGATCCGTTCTTATTCGAAAAGCATCCGGGGTCTGTTGCTGAAAATCCAATACGATTGGCTCATAAGGGTGACGTTTGACTTCAGTTAAAGCTCGTTTCACCCACAACCACTGACCAGGGAACGCTTGACGAGCCAACGTTTGAATCTGTAATTTATCCCGAGGGTTGGGGAACAAGACCAGGATATGGGAGTTTATTGAAGCGGTGCGCATTCCCTTGGGAAATACGTTTTGCAATAACGCTACAAGGGTGACGTCGTAATGGTGTGTTCCTTTGGTAAAACATTGTTCTACTTGAGCATTATGACTCATTTCGCTCATCAAATCGTCCAATAGGATTAATCCAGGGCGGTCTTCAGGCTTGGTAAAATACTCGTACGGATTCTCGGGTAATCCTTTCACAAACTGTACTTTGAATTCATCCCGTATTTGTTCAAACAACGGCTGCCAGGCCCCATAGCAATAGACAATCTTTTTCGGAGGTCGGTCCATCAACCAGTTGCAGTGACGAAGCAGTCTATAAATAAAGGTCGTTTTCCCCGCCAAAGCAGGTCCTACCACCATCACGTTTAACGGAGTTTTCCATCGCGGATTGTAAGCTAAAACATCTTCCATCTCATTCGTTCTCAAGTGATTCGAAATGGGAGGTGCGTGGAGCTTTTTAAAGCCGTGTCTCTCGTCTTCTCCAACACCACTTTGTACGGACCACAACGAAGGAGGAAGTCAAAAAACGCGCTGTTGTCTATTTTCGTGCTGCGGAGGACAAATCATCGTCACGGATGGAGGGAGGGAGGAAACTAACCCAAAAGAAAAACAAACAACATCTTCAAAAACAAAACCAATGGTTCAAATCGTACTTTACCGCTGGCGCCAAGCAACCGGGCGCCTACGCCGGTCTTCAACCTTGGCTCAAAGAAAACCATGCTCCCATCAAGAACGATTCGCGAAAACCGCTCTCCAAGACCACGATCCAAAAACACAAAGACAAAGAACAACAAATGAAGTCATGGTTGGAAGCACAAACTACGTATGCCATGCACCGCCCCGCCCCTAAAAAGTATGAACGACGACCCTTTGTAGTGCATGGACTGGATCATCAATGGCAAATTGATTTATCAGATATGCAGTGGCATAAAAACGATAATGATGGCTTTGCCTGGATCATGTTTGTTATCGATGTCTTATCGCGTTATCTATGGGTTCAACCTATGAAGAGAAAAACAGCGGAGGAGAGCCAAAGGGCCTATGATCTGATTCTACAACAAGCAGTTCAAGAGGGTCACCAGCCACCCATCATCTTGCATGCCGATAAGGGGACTGAATTTCACAATTCTGTCTTCAAAGAGTACCTGAAAAAGCCATCCACTCTGGTTCCTTTTGCCTACCCTACGCGCTTGATTCATAGCGAATCTAAAATCAAGTCTGGAATCGTGGAACGCGTTCAACGTACCATTAAAACACGTCTTTGGAAAGTGTTTTATCAAACAGGGTCTTATCGCTGGGTAGACGTGATTCAGGATGTTGTGGCCAGTTACAACGCCTCGTTTCATCGAAGTATCAAACGGTCTCCCGACTCGGTCCATTTGAACAACGAAGATGAAGTTCGACAAACCCTGTATGGTGACTACTATAAACGCCGTGAAGCATTTCACGAACAAGGCTATAAGTATCAAGTGGGAGATGTCGTACGCATCAGTAAAGAAGCCACTTTATTTCGAAAAGGATACCTCCCCCAATGGTCAGAAGAATGGTTTCGAATTCGTGAACGCGATCCAGGACCCCCACCCTATTACCGGTTAGAAGACTGGAAGGGAACGGAGAACATTCAAGGAACGTTTTATACTCAGGAGTTGCAAAGCGTATCGGAGCAAGAACAAAAAGAAGGAGTACAGCGCATCGAAAAAGTCTTACAACGTCGAGGTACAGAAAAAGGAGAAGAAGTCTTGGTCAAATACAAAGGCTGGCCTGAACACTACAACGAGTGGATTGATGCTAAAAGAGTAGTGGACTTGTCTTGATCCAAATGGAAGGCATCACAAAATCGTTTGTCATGTGGTTTGACAGTACGCCCACTCTCCTGACCCCCGACAACAGTGCCCACACGTTTAAAGTGTTTTTACCCAAACAATGGAGATTGACAGACGAATGGGGTGTTTATGTTCAGTCCATCCTATTGCCTGAAGTGGTGGAGCGTCACGAACCCTTGCTGGTCTACACCGATCTCATCGTGTACGAAGTGGTTGGACATGATAAATTTCCCTTGATTGACATTGCTCTACCCACCACTGACGGTCATGATGTTCTGCGCTATAGAGAACCCAATCACCCTATGAAACGTTATATTGCCAAATCTCATTTGGAAACCGTTGAATTTAAAATTGTGAATACTAAAGGACAAGTCCCCACGTTTATCGATTCTCGCCGATCCACTTTGATCGCTCTGAACTTTTTTCCGTTGTCTTCCAACAACAAATCCACCATGGAATTTACGTTACTCAGCAATCAGTCCAAAGATTATTACGCAAACAATCAACCTTGCAAGTTTATTGCCCGACTTCCGTCCATGGTACGTGTGGAAAAAGAAGAATGGGAGTTGGGTATGATTAACATTGCATTCCCAAGATTAAAACCCAGAGCCACTACTGGTTTTTTCCAAGACCTCTCGATCAAAGCCGTCAGTACCGGTAAGGGGAGATGGGAAACCTATGGCATCTTGGATCCTACTGTAGAGTGGAATAACGTGCAAGATATTTGCGCCGCTCTAAACAAACACATGGAAAAACAGAACCAGGGGAGCTACTATTCAACATTTCATGGATGGTCCAGTTCTCAAAGAACGTTTCAAACCAGCCGCATGACCAACCCCTATGTCTTTGATGACGTCAGCAGTTACATGCCTGAGGATGTCGAACGTGTGTTAGCTCGACAAGGAATCCTCCTGTCCTGGCAACCCCACCATCCCAAGAAGGTGAGACTCACTCGACCCAACCACGACCTTTATTTTCATCAATTCGGATTGATAGAAAAGTTGGGATTCACCCAGAATCAGATGCTCCGTCTTTCGGTGGAGGACAACCCTACCCTCATCGTGGATGCAGAGCACGAACCCGATGTCCCAAATTTTTTTCGTCAACTCTTTCAGTGGAATCCTGCAACGTCCAGAGTGGAAGTGCATGTTGGTTTTCATCAGGCCAACGTCTCCCATATGGCTCTCTACATCTCCAAGGACTTGGTTCAACTCTTCAAACTAGACGATTTACCCCAAATTCCTTCTCATAAAGGGTTTGTGGGACATGTCTTTGAAGTAGACTTCCAACATTCCAATATTCCTGGAAATAACCCTCCCCAGAGTTTTGACGATTGGACGCATCACCACGTCGCACGACATCACATTCAAAGCCTTCACCCTATTCACTGCATTATTCGCCCCTCTGAAATCACACGAGCCTATGTCCATTGCAACTTGGTGGATCCCATCGTCGTGGGCAACATAAACAAACCTTTATTAGACATGGTTCCGCTTCAGATGACCCTTCAACCTTCAACCATCGGGGAGGGTCCAACACGCTTAAAAGGGTTTGCTCATGAGCCTAAACACGTTAAATACAGACCGTTGGGTGTGGGAGCTTTTCAAACCATTGAGATCAGCCTGGAAGACGAACGTGGGGATCTGTTACCCCTAGAAGACCTTAAAGGAACCACCGCCACCACCACCACCATTACTCTACGTTTACAAAAGAAAAAAGCTTAACGAAAAAACACACTATGAACATTCCCGTGTATACCCCCCAAGAAGGTGGAAACAACATCCCCGTGTACACGCCATCTCAAAATGGAGGATCTGTACCTGTCTACATTCCTGTGAGGCCACGGGGAGGCCTACAGCGTGGGGGTGGATTAGGAATAGGCCGGCGATTTCAGACCGTCATGAATACCATTCATCCCGTCATGGACAAGGTGAAAGACGTGGCTGTACATAGCACCGCAAGCATAGCTCAAGGAGTCATACAAGATGCCTTGGAAGGAAAAGATTTAAAGGAATCGTTGCGGGATCAAACTACCAGTGCTGCGGTAGAACTAAAACATCAAGCCGAAAAGCAAGCCGGGAAAGTTTTAGGGGTTAAGCGAGGCATGAGCGGCAATTCCCATCCCAAGAGAAAGAGAAGACGCAAGAAAAAAAATAATGTAACCAATCCTCTTCCTGTAATTCAAAATTTATTTGATTAAATCAATAAAAAGTTTTAACAATAAGAAATGAGTACGCGTTGTTTATTACATTAAATCTGCTAACTGTTAATGTTCCTCATGAATGGTTAACTTTTGCATTCCAGCACACATTTGATCATAAAATTCTTGCAACTGACGCTCAATCTCCAAAGCCATATCAAGGTCTTCATTTTCCTTGATCTTGGCCCCTTCATCCTTGTACAATGGCTGTTGTTGTTGTTGTTGTTGTTGTTGTTGTTGTTCCTGTGGTGGTTCTGGGGCTTTTCCTTCAATTGCAGGTATAGGGGGTTGTACATCCTCCAAAGGTAAAGCTGAAGGTGATGGTTCAGGTGCAGATGGAGGAGGAGGAGGTAAAGATTCGGTAAGTTTAGGACGCTTGGATTCTTTACTTGTCTTTTTCTTGGTCACATTTCTCGGTTCTTTCTTCTTTCTTTTCTGTCTTGGTTTCTTATCTTTTTTCATTTCTTCAGGTGGTGGCTGCGGGACTGGGACCAGGTCGGGGTATTTTTCGCTGTTCTTTCCCATGGGTCGTACAGTCTTGGTGGTCGTATCATACGCCTCTTCCAAGGATTCTACTTTTTGGCTCAAGGATTCACCGGAGAACCATTTGTACGGTAAAGCTACATGACCCTCGAGAGAGTGTAAGGCTTCGTGCATGGCTTCCGAATACTTGTTGTACAACTCCAGTAGCAGCTCATCTTGCAAAAGAGGTCTAAACTTTTCTTCTTGGATGGTAAAGATGTGGCGCAAAATCTTATAATCAAATACTCTCATGGTGAAACAGCAAGACTAACTTTTTTCTTCCTAGGGTAGAGAGAGACTTCTTTCCAAGGCAAGGAGCTAAAGGCCACTGGTAAGGATTTAGTCTTGGCTTGTCCTAACATTGCCCTTTTTATCCTGGATGATTTCGTTCTATTTTTATCCATGATGAAATTCTTTTGTCCTCGTAGCCCATTCAATACCTCTTTCTCCTCCTTCTTCTCTTCCGACGACCACCCATTTGTTTAGCTACCATATTCTTCAAAAAAGGTGTTGCCGCCCGTATTTGATTTCTCAATAATCCACTGACGGATTTGTTCTTGATCTTGCTCGTGGCTGTTAATGCCTTTTGTTCAATCGTCTTTCCAATTTTGTTGATCAATGGGCGTACTAATGATTTCGAAGCATGGTGCTTTATGGCCGTCAATATGTTATTCCCACCACGTTGTCTTCTACCCATGATTGGATTCTTTTGGATCACGCGGGGTGAAAACGTCTATATATCCTCTGGTCTGTGTACTTTTCTGGCGGTGTCAAACGTCTTTTCCAATTCGATTATCAGTTTCTTTCTTAGTGATTCTAACAGCTTAATCAGGTAGAGTAAATAGTTTACCCAGAACGTCTTGAAAAACATCATATTTGAAATTAATCTTTTTTTTTTCCTTCATCCTTATTTATAGGTTGCAGGCGTCAATCAGTACACCGTATCTCCACTTAGAATGCTGCTTGCTCCAGTGTCAGAATCGTCAGAATCGTTGTCTCGACGCCCCTTCCTCCATGATGATTTACAGCTGTCGTACCGTTGAGATTTCAAGCATTCTCTTGTATAATCCTGAAGCAGTCTCATATAGTTTTTCAGCAGCACCAACAATGTGTTTCCAACTTGTCTTATTGGACTATTATCGTTATTACAACCGTACATGGAATATTCCTTGTTTAGTAAATCAGATTTGCGATCTGCCATCAGTTGTATGTATCGTTTATACAATCCTTGTACAATCATGATCTCAGACTCGAGGCGTTTGGCTACGCTTTGCTGATTCTTGGTTGACTGATTCGACTTTTTTGCCATGGTGAACTGTCTGTAGAAAAACAAACTAGTACTAGTCTAGGCCTAGCGCGTTCTTATAAGCACTTACAGCTGTTACGTCACTCGTCCTATTTTGAGCATTGATGTAAGCAGCATTCATTAAAGCCATTTTGCAAGACATGCATGAACAATATTCGTCATTGTCTTCGTCCCAGGCCACGCCCTCTTCAAATCTTATCGTGTAGAAATTGGATGGTTCTGGTATTTTCCAAAACGCTTTTAACATCACATCCTTTTTTGTTTCCGTACGAGGATTAAACTCCATGCTAGATGAACTACCCTTCATTGCATTGCCATCCTTTGGACATGGTACCATCATCGCTCTCGCTTTGTACTCTTGCTTGTGTTCCTGTCGTCGTGAGCGCCGCATTCTACTACCTCTATCAATCTTATCACAGCCACATGCATCTCATGGAACAGCTTTACCAGAGTCGAAAAAGAGCCAAGGTGTTTTATACCACTTTAAACAATCTCATCAAGCATCATCAACTTCAAAACGAATTTGGTATCCCTGATCCCTTGGATGAAAAGGCTTTTGCTTTTCGTCTGCGAAATATTGGAGGAGGACATCGAACCATCTTACTCTCCTTTCCGCCAGATTACAATAGTAATCCACGCCTTGTGGAAATCATGCTCATCAAAAACAACGACCCCCATTACGATGAACATCTTGGATATGAAAATGTAAAGGTGATAGAAATGGGAACTCCGTTTGTTAAAGAACTCGAGCTGTTAAAACGAGCACCCGAATGGGATCTATAAATATCAATCCACGACCAACACGTCTCATCATAAAAGCAACCTAAAACACCAACATGACCACAAGGAGAAGAAGAAGAAGAACAAGGCGACGAAGGCAAAAGGGAGGCATTTTACCACCCTCTTTTAACCCACCGATATTTTCTCACCTAAGACGACGGAGACGTGCACAAAGAGGAGGATTCTTGCCCCTGTTTCTCATTCCTGCTGCCATTGCTGCTGCCAAGGCTGCTGCTGGAGGTGCTATCGCTGCGGGTGCTGGCTTTGGTGTTAAAAAAGCTCTTGAAACGGCGTAACTCATCAGCATCGTGAACAATGTAATCCTTACTAGTACTTCTTTTGAAAAATAAACCTATTTTCAAAACTTATCTTTTTCTCTTTTTGATTTGCGCACGCATGTGGTGACGTCACTTCCTCTTTGGGTTTGCCCCGCGCATGTGCTGGCGTTCTGTCTGTCCCCTTTCCCTTCTCTCCCCTCCCCTCCCCTCCCTTCCTTTCCCTTTACTCTGGTTTCCATGGTTATTGAATAAATTGAGTAGTCTATCCATAGTCCCCACATACTACTGGAACTTCACCTACAAAACAACCATTTTGTCTGGCAGAGAAAATGACGGATTACATTGTTATCGGTGCGTAGTGCATTGTAGTTGACTAGTATGTGGATGATGGCTAGTGAACACTAGCGTGGACTGCGTCGGTGTTTCTAATGAAACAGTTATCGTAGATTTATAAGTTTTACACCGTAGTGAAAATGGAAACTAAAAGAAACTAAGTTTCCATTTTCACTACGGTGTAAAACTTATAAATCTACGATAACTGTAGTTGACTAGGATTATTTAAACAGTTTTTTGGCAAATGAGCTCCAGTTTCCGGTCACATGGAACTTCTTCCCACTGATATGTTCCCCAGGCTCTCGCGGAAGAGCAGTTGGTGTTTGGCTGAGAGACTGATGTCATGTTCAGGTAGCTTTGAGGTGCTCCGATCCAAATCCTTGGGTCCAACAATGTTGCATCTGATTCGTTCAAAGAATGTTTTAAAAGAGAAAGAAGAGCATAAGAATGCAGTGTATCTTTAAAGGGGCACTTGGATCAAAACGCCCCATATTTTGAAAGTCCGAATACTTCAAATATTTGAGGATAAAATGACTCAATCATGATTAGGAAAACCAGATTGGCAAAATTTTTAGCCTGGGAGCCACTCGTAGTTGAGAAATTTTGGTTTAAAAACTAAAAGAACAATAGGGTTGAGTAAATGACGTCATTTACTCACAATTTAGATGCTGAAAAAAAAATATAATTTTTATCCGCAAATTTTGACTGTGAAGAAAAAATGTTGCTTGGCTACTATTGGGGCCATATAAATAAGTTTAACCAAGTTTCAAGGCATTTCCAATTTTCATCGATTTTCATCCAAGTGCCCCTTTAAGACAGTCTAATTATGATTATCTAGTTATCTAATTGCCAACCTATCTATATATATACTTATCTACCTACTGCCACCTAACTTCTGCCTTAAACCTATCTACCTACTTGCCTTCCTGCCTACGTACCCTTTTCTTACCTATCTGCCTATCTTTGGATTTGAAGAATAAAGAATAGCGGATGGAATAAAGGAATGGAACACCCGCTCATAATGATAAGGAAAAACTATAAGGTCAGTTACCTTGAATGATGTTGACCTCTTCAATCGTTACTGCTCGATCAAACACGAGGAGTTCTCGAAGCCAACCCGTCATGACTTGATTATCATCTCGCTTATAACCTAAATCGAACACAGAACGAGTAGGCGTATGAAGATCTAAGTCTGATGTGGTTAATGGTGTAGTCTGAGAGACCCTTAATCCATCTTGATAGATTGTTAACTGTTTGGTTTCTCTGTTCCACACATAAACGACGTGCGTCCATTTGTTTAAAATAACTTGCCTTTGAAGAAATCATAGGAGAGATACGTAAGTACGAAGAAGTTTGAAGGCACTGCTATAAACAGGAACGTTTCGAGAAAAGATAGAATTAAACATGATAATGGTGATTAAAGACGACGATGATATTTGCAACTGATGATATTGACAATGTTATAAGGTCTTAAAGTTGATAATGATGATTAAAATAATGAGGATGATCATGATGATAATGACAATGTAATGATGATAATGATGGTGGTCATATATGATGAAAATGGTCTTGAAGATGAAGATAAGGATATGACAATGGTAATAATGATGATAGTGAATATGATAACGATGATGATAATGATGATCGATGATGATGATACTAGTGGTGATGATGATAATGGCCTCAAAGTGCCCCTAAAAGATATGGCTTAAAAAACATATTTTTGTAGAATTTCCACACTGTCGGTGTAATCCGGATTTTTTACTACGCTTTGAAGTAACAAAAAGGCTAGCGTCCAGTCACTCTCGAAGTTTTAGTACCGCGCACTTAAAGAGCCTGAAACCTTGTATTTTCTTCGTCATGGGGGTGAGACGTATCTTTCTTTACATGCAAGCAAAGTGTGTTGTTGTTTTAAAGTTTTGGAAAGAGAAAGATTCCTAAATATGCTGCCGTGAGAATTATTGGGGCATTTTCAAAACTGGCTTAAAAATCAGAATTACACCAACAGCTTAAAAATTCTATAAAAACATGGTTTTGAGACAATAAGGAATTATTTTAAATAGGTTTGGTGCTATCTATTAGAGGCACTTTAAAGCTACTGATGACAATGTTTCGAGGATGAAAATGAGACAATGGGAACGAATATTTATGACGATGGTGGCTATAATGGCAATGTTCTCGAAGAAATGATAGTTATGATCAGTGATGATATGAATGGTAACGATGATGATGATGGTGGTCAAGATGATGATAAGAATGCAACGATGATAATGATAATGATAACAGTGCTACTGATAATCATGATATTAGTTATGATGATGATGATGTTATTAATAATGGTAATTGAACTGAGTGGAGTGCAATTTGGTTTGAAATCGAACAAGTGATTACAAAATTACACGACCGCGTAGCGGGAGTGCAATTTGTTAATTACGAGTTTGATTTCAGACCAAAATTGCTCGACACGAAGTTCAATTACCACTTAATTATATCCATTTTGAAATCACTACTGTAGGAATTTCAAATTTAAATCCAATTTTTCAATATCACCCATTTTCACCTAGAAAACCTCCTTCAAAAATTGATCTCATGCTTTGAATTGGCTTTTGTTTTCTGTGATCTGATTGGTCAAATTTAAGGTTTTCTGCAATTTTATTGGCTCTTCAAAAACAGTGCGATTTAAAACTCAAAATGGTGCGATTTGTGAATAAATCGCACTGCTGAGAACCAATCAGATTGCAGGATTTGCTAGTGATTTCAAAAGGGATATAATTAATGTAGTAAACTAGGGGAATAATTGCAATACTAGTACAGTATGTTGCCCAGTTTCGTGACACTTCAGGTTGTGAATACTATATCTTCTCTACGGAAAAAGATAATTCTATGAAATTTTGTCACATAAAGGCAAATTTATCAGGTAACATTATGACGTAGATATTTTCTTCGAATCTTTTAACCTGATAAAATAAAAGGAATATTTCGACGGCCACTTAAGTGCCCAGTTTCGTGACAGCTGGGTCAGTTTCGTGACACGTTGTAAAAATGCATTGTTTTCAAAGTAATTCACAACAAAATTCGATAAAACAAATCAAAAAAACATATTTTCTTACCTTTAGCTGTTGTTTGTTGTGTTCTTTGAGAATAAGCAACTTTAATGCCTAGTTTTCGAGCGCAGGACAATTCACTGCGCAGTGAAAATCAAAGATTTTCGTCGAGACAACTCCACTCACCTGACAAAAATGGCTTCTCCTTGACAAACACGTTCTTTAAAAAGATCGCCAAAACCTGCAATCCGAATCTGAATGTTCGGCTTTCTTTCGGTTCTCTTTGTTTTCCGAAATATTAAATAGCCGTCGCTAAAAACGAGTTTAATTTGAAAGTGTCACGAAACTGGTACTGTCACGAAACTGGGCAACATACTGTACCTTAGTGCTTTAATATCGCAAAAACTTGTTTTCTACACAACATTCACCGCGTGTAATCATCACATAAAGGTTCTGGATACCGTCACATTAACACGATATACTGAGCCAAACTTCAAGCGAATTATGAAATATTCAAGAGTTCGGTTTTTGCTTACCCTCCATTGTGTAAGGAAATGCTCAAATTGTCTGATTTCTTTCTAACAGCAAACGATAAGGCATTCGAAAGGGCGCCCATGAAAAATATGCAAGGATTGCACCAGTAGCTGTAGAAATGATACATGTTACCGGACAACATACTCTCCATTTTCACCCATAAGGAAATACTGAAGCTCATCGTGCTGATTCCCCAGGCTGGGGTAGTGGCGTATGAGCCTGCAGTGCCTGTAAAGTGCAGGGCAGCAGACCTATTGTATTCGTCCTTCTTGGCAACAAGACTTCCATGTAAACTGTCAAAGGATAAAGAAAAGGGCACTTGATTATTTAAGGTGACTGACTACTTTTGAACGTTCAATTTGAGCCCACGATGTGCGTGCGCACAAAAATCGCTCCAAACCGCATAACAATCTTCAAAACTTTTATTGAGGAACCATACACGTTTTGAACTTCAACAGGGCAAAGACCCCGAATTTTGCACGGGACTCTATATTTTTCTTTAAATTTCCTAAAACAAAAGGTAAAAATTAATCTTTTGAGAAAGTTTGAGAAAAACGTAATTATTAGAACTTATAAAAAAAGCGTTTTATGTGATTTTGTTGTTGTCGTTTGAGTACGATTTTCGGTTGAATAAGCTAACGAGAAGCTCAAATTTTAGCTTATTTGAAACCTTTCTTTAAATATTTTTAGTTAGTCTTCACAAATAATGTTTAAAGTAGATGTCCTGAGAAAATTGCTTCCAGAGCTTCTTTAATTTTTGAGTTATGAATTCTTGTGAGCAAAGCTTGATTTCCGCCATTTTTCTTTCGAAAACTTGTCAAGATGGTCAAATTCAAAATTCATTATCTCGAAAACGAGCTCGGAAAACCCCATTTTTCTTTTCATTTTTTGAATCAGCGTTAAATTCTGTGTAAAATATCTTTCTAAGGACATTTTGTAATTATTCTTTGCTAAAGTAGTCAGTCACCTTCAGACAAACCTCCAAATTACCATCAAATGCCTAGCGACGCCCTCAAGCAACTTCAAGGTCAGAATAAGGATATCTTACAGATCAATTTGAAATTTATTTTGCTTAGTTTTGAGGCTGGAAGAAAACCAAAGGATCTCGAAAAAAACATTCAAATCAAAGGAGAGACCAAACAAATCTGTAATGACATGTGGTGTCGCGGATCAAAAATCATACCCTAGACTCCAGATGTGAGAAGCAAATGCATTACCGCTATGCCAAATTTGATCCCCACATCTCAAGGCTGAGATGATGAAAAAATAAGGTTTGACTTCGTTCTAGAAAACGACAAGGTATTTGGGTTTTAATGGATCTAAATTAAGCTTACGTTACGTCTTGGTCAGATCCATCTAGTTTCCAGTGCTTGTATGGTTTCAGTTTGTCTTTGATAAGTAGATCTATTCTCGAAAAGAAGAAGAAGAAAAAGAAGAAGAAGAAGTAGAAGAAGAAGTAGAAGAAGAAGTAGAAGTAGAAGAAGAAGAAAAGAAAAAAAAAAAAAAAAAAAAAAAAAAAGAAAAAAAGAAAGAAAGTGAGATTCCAATTCTTGTCAGACCTCTGTCCAACTCTAGTTTTCATTACTTCTATCTGTATAGATTGGTAGGGAAACAGAGTTGGAGAATGACATAGTCCACTTACCTCTTTTAGACACCTCCTCCTTAAGATACAACTCAGTAACAAATTTGTTTACGTCATCGCTGTTGATGGTGGCCAGAGTTCCTCCATTAGCAGAACACACTGCACTGGCTTCTGTATAAGTTTTCTTTTGCTCAAAGAGTTTGAAGGCAGATGAACCTAACTGGTACCAGTTGCCAGGCAACGCTGTTGACGTAAGCAAAGTAAAAACAACTCTTAGTATAATCTGGTTAAATTTGGTTTCATGCAATTATTGAGTATTGTGGGAGATAATCCCAGATACCACTTTACTTTCTAGGCAATTATATTTTCCATATTTTCAACAAAAAAACAACTCATGAGCAAAAAAGGAAGGATGCATGCTAACCCAAATTACAGCCATTCTCAGTGACAAGTGCCAGTTCGAGACAAAACGTCTAGCCTCCAGACGGGAACTTGGTGGACGTCAATCAAAGGTAACTGGTCCTTCACCGGTTTCTAGTAGCTTCGAATATTAAACAATCCTAAAGTTATTTTAGAAGTCGCTAAGCTGAAGGAATAAAGAAGTAGCCAAAACTTTGTGCTTTGGCATTATTAGCAAAGTTAAAAGCTGTACTTCGAGACGACTCTAGCATTGATGAAGCATTTGACAAGAGAAATATTCTGTAATTCAAACCACAGACATACAATGAATGTATTTTCGCCTACCGGTCGTTAAAGTTTAGAATTTGCTGCGACACTCATTCGTCTAAAAATCTGGTTTTGTCCGGCAGAACAATGTATTCATGATAAAATTGATATGGAAATCCATTGAAATGCCTTTGATTGAAATCATAAATCATCATAAATAAATCATCAAGTCCATCGAGTTCACGTCTGGAGACGAGACGTTTTGTCTCGAACTGGCAAGTGTGAATGAGAACGGATGTAAAGTCCCTTCAATCAACCCGGCAAAGCCTACCACTTTAACGTTTTACCTTTTCTTGTTTTCCCTGCTTCGCATGACGCAGACGAAGAACAGGAACCTGTGTTCTGAAATTCAACAATGACAGCTAAATGTCATCGAGAGAGTAGGCAAAACCAGTGCAAGATGCCTCAGTCTAGCAATGTCTCGTCCAATATGCCTCATTTTTAGATCATTTATTATGCTGATATCATCATCATTACCATTATTTTTATTGTCAAAACTAGTTCTTTGTCTCTTCCGAAAAATTATCTCTGGTAATCACACTGCCGGCATTATCATCCATACATTCTTCTTATTCGTTAATTTATCTAAACTACTATTATTCTTATTACTTTTTTCCTTTGCAAAGTAACCGCTTTGTGCGTGCTAAATTATTACATCCATTTAAAGTCTTATTATTATTAATGAGTTGAAAGTTTTACACACATGTTGTCGATTTTTTTACTAAATATTAGTTAGCATAAATAACTGAAACTTCTATGAAGTGTTTTTTTTTTCGGAATTAAAATAATATTAACCAATTTTTTACTGGTCTTTAGGCAACATCTTGTGGATGACTTTTCGTAAATCTTCTTTCGGTGAAAACGAAAAATTGATTTTCGTTCAATTTAAGACAGACATGACTTCTGTGCTTTGAGTCATAGATTATATACGTACGTACTTTTCACTTTTCAAAAATGAAAAAAGAAACACTTCTTAATCCATCTTTGACTACATTATTGCTATTGTTAGCGATGCTTTCTTTGCATTTGCGAGTTTTCCTTTGAAATAAGGTGGGAAAAAGAAGAAAGGTCAACTCGATAGCGGGGCTCCACTATCAATAATATTGTTTGGGGATCCACCTACCCTACCACTTTAGATAGACTCAATATTCTCCAAAAGCGTGCCATACGAATTATCACAAAATCTAACTTTGATGCCCACACTGCTCCTCTTTTTTTCAAAAACAAGCTTCTCAATTTAAAGAACATCAATTCTCAACAAGTTGGAATATTTATGTATCAGTTTCATAACAAACTTCTCCCCAAATCGTTTCAAAATATGTTTGAATTAAATTCGCATATACATTCATACCCTACTAGGCATGCTGAAGATTATAGACCCCATTTTTGTAGAACAAATATTAAAAAATTCACTATTGTATTTCAAGGCCCTCAACTCTGGAACTCATTACCTACTGAAATAAAATCTAGTCATTCATACAACTCTTTCAAAGCAAACTTAAAGAAACATTTAGTTGACCTTTCACAACCTAGTTAATGCACTAAATGATTCTTTCTTCCAAAATACAAACTTTCACCTTTGTTATATATCCTTTCTTTTCTTTTTTTTTCTTTTTTCTGATTCTTATCAGTGAATCTATAAATCTATAACTCTATAATTAAGTTTAACACAGCTAAGGCAGTTTAAATGTCATAAGCCATGTGGTTTCTTTTTAAACTGCCTTACCATCAGAATGTTAAATTTTCTCATATTATTATTATTATTATAATCTATTATCTTGTAAATAGCAAACTTTATTATTAATACCATTGCAAATACTCTTTTGTAAAAAAAAAAAAACAAAAAAAAAAAAAACAATTCTTCTATGTACTAAATGTAATATAAATAATACTGAACAAATTTCAAATTGTACAAAATGATATGTAATTTTCACATATTCTGATGGTTTTAAATAAATATTGATTGATTGATTGATCATGTGCGCTAGCGAAAAACAGATGCCGATGTGAACAGTATCAGCGTTTTTCAAATTCGTTTTTATCTTCCTGTCACACAAATATGACAGGCATCAGCTTTTAAATGTTTCCACTCTGGGAGAGCATTTTCGAATTTAATGTTTTCGAGAAAAAAACGTTCAGCGTTTTCAATTTTTTTTAAGTGAGCGCAAGGCCAAAACGCAAAGAAAAGTATGAGTTTTCAATTAAAACGCTCACTCTGGGAGAGCATTTTCGAATTTAATTTAATGTTTTCGAGAAAAAAACGTTCAGCGTTTTCAATTTTTTTTAAGTGAACGCAAGGCCAAAACGCAAAGAAAAGTATGAGTTTTCAATGAAAACGCATAAGTGTGGATGGGGCCTCGACAAAATCCCGAGTCGACCAACTGAGCCAACCGAGTGGCGATATTTTAGGAAACTCTTTTAAGAGTTAAAACTTGTACAAATCACATCTTGTAATTCAATTGAAAATTCATGCAAACAAAGTACTAGTAAAGATATATATTTCTTTATAATGGATTTCTAAGAACACTTTAGCGTTAACTTTGTTTTGAAATTATTTACTTATTTATTTCTTAATAAATAAAGTATTGTGCTGTATTGTATTTTGTTTTTGTTTACTCACCAATAACTCATTGTATTCACCTCCATTTTTCCAGACAAGACAATCTGGATTTTCCAGAGAACTTGTGGAACCTTTAATCAGCTCACAGACATCAGTTCTGTTTTCATTTGTGTAAATGTTGACAGAGAAACAGCTCAATTCGGATACGCATTTTGTATGACATTCAATCACATTGGCAACCAGGAATGTTTTGTAAATAGAGCACTGTAACCTTTTACCCAGTTGGCGGGAAAAAACGAAATTTGAACATGTCTTAGCGTCAACAGAAAAGAGATGGATTCCACAGCAGGAAAAAAGAATAACCATCCAAAGCTGAGTCATCTTAAAAATGAAAGAAAAACCACGATTATTTAAAAGTTGACTAGCTGTCATGTTTTAGACGGGCTGTAGCGCTGAAACAATTTATCCACATAAGTGATCCCGCCGCCTAACTGACCCCTAATATGGAAAATATGGAAACGATGGCTGAATAGGACTACAGACAGCTCAAGGCTTTCATTTTGTACGTTAAGAAACGTCTGTAAGTTGCTTTGTCTGTAGAACCGAGAACCGATACGAAGCAAAAGTACCGATATTGTATTTTATAATATAGCTTAGATAGTACGCGCGCTCTCATTGGCTAATTCACTCCAAAAACCTATGCTCTATTTCACCGGTAAAGACATGGTTTGTGATTGACAGCTCACAAATGAAAGTTTCTCTACTACATTTTAACTCCAAAATCTGCACAAAATGGGCAATTTTCAAGATTTTCAAGATTGTTTTAATCTTTCGTAGTGAATTTTCATTCAACAAAGTTTTGTTTTTTTAAATAAAAAGACAAAAGAGGCACAAAATATACCTGTAGAGTGCCTGCTTAAGGTTGAAATTCGCAGCACAATTGTCTAACATTACTGACTAAGCTTTCTTGTTTACAAATACGCTTGTCAATGAACTATTTGTTATAAGCTTAAACTAAAACTTCCTGTCAAATTTAAACCAAAGACATACACTTTACAACTAGAATAGTTCTCTGAAAAGGAGTAAAAGAAGTAAAATTTGAGGAAATACCTTGCGAAATGCTAGAGTAAGTTTGCCGAAAAGTTTTTTCGCCGAAGCAACCTCCAGCCAGTCAGCTCGAAAAGCGACGAAAACTACGGCCCGAAAACAGTCTGGTTTCACTTAGGAATGAAATAAAAAGGTTCCTAAACAATTCCTCAAATAACAAAACTATAAAACTTACCCAGGATGTGAGGTTTGCTCTATTGTAGATGTAGAAAAGAAGTTCAAAAAGATCTGACAAAATCCAGTGTTGTTTTTGAAGTAGAGCTTGCACGATCCAAATTTGTGCACATAACGCATAAATATTGAGGAACTGTCACTTCTGTTTAAAATTTAAGTCGGATTTCCCAAACCTTTTTGTATAATGTTGACGTTTACATCCTTTTTATATATTTTTTCAAGACAATTCCGTGAAAACTGCTTTGTAAGACTCTGCTTCTTTGTGAATGAGAAAAAGTACGACGAATGTGATTCGCTTATTTGCCATAGTTTGGAGAATCTCAATTTTGATCAGAAAAAAAAAACGTTTTTATAATCTTAAGATATCTTCTGCTATATCATAAAAGCAATAGAAACTAAGTTCTTATGACTCTACCGGTGAAATAGAGCACTTGGGATGTTGGGAGAAACACTCGATAAAGTTCAAAAATCACTCGCCTCCGGCTCGTGATTTTTGAACTTTCTCGTGTTTCTCCCAACATCCCGCGTGCTCTATTTCACCGGTAGAGTCATAGAACTTTGTTTCTATTGCTTAAATAAAGAACGCCTTTCATTTAGCAAATGATTTGTCCAATGTTTTGTTGTTATCAAACAAGTAGCTGAAATGAGGTAAGCTAAAATCGCACAAACGCAGTCCTATTCAGCGGCGGAGATCACTTATGCTGTGTCATTTTTCGGTGGAACAGACGCCACATTTCCAACTCTAATAGCTTTCAGAAATAATTTTCTAGCTTTGTGTTAAAAAGGCATGCATATATTAATGAAGTTGTACTTGAAGTTTGAATACTTTTATTTCCGCTACGAGAAATTTTTAAAGCCTCATTTTCAATTTGCACCTGTCCTTCAATATTAATATTTAATATACTGTACTTAGTTTGGTTGATAAGAAAAGAAGTACGGTTTAAATGTTTGAACAGGTTAAATTCCCCTTCCTCTATACCTCGCTAATACATAATGTTTTTTTTTTTTTTTTTTTATTAAATACTTTCTTTAGCAGAATTATGAATTGGATTGTGAGCCGTGAAATTCAAATTAGATCAGTTTAGAATTTTAATTGTTTTGGTTTTTTTTTTCCATTTTGAAAGACTTAGTTTGCGGAAAATCTAGGCTCTAGGAAAGAAAGAAGGAATACTATGTTTTTCCCCCTCACGTTTACAATTTGTTTCTTGTGTCACCGGTGGTCATTTTCCATCACCAGATTTACCTTGAAATCGAAATTGTCATTTTAGTCTCCCAAGGGGGTAACAAAGCATCATGTTTGGTATTTTACATGTGAAAATTGCAGTCGAAAGTTGCACAACATTTGGAACATGTTCGAACTGGTGCCGACTTGCTGGTGCTGCGATCTATATATTGCCCTAAAAGTTTTGGCCGTTTACACGCGCGATTTGGAATTGCAATAAAATTAGAACTGTTGCAAAACTTTCTGACTTTCCTGCGGTCATTCCAAAGTGAGCGAAAGACAAATAGTGAAAACATTCGATTTTGATAACACAATCTAGTAAAACGAATACTTTTCTTCAACTTACCTTTTTTGATAAAAAAAAAAACCGTGTTCAAGTACAAGGTGGTTGACAGTGGAGTAGTTTAACCGTATCTGATTCAGGATAGTTGATTCTCTTCGTTATCACTTGTTTTGCTTCCGAGGAATGGTTACCTCTGAGAGCGATTCAACCAATCAGGGCCCCTTTTTCGTGTATATTTTTAGTCTCTCTTCTACTCTATATTTTCCAACACCTCAGTGGACCTATTGTGAAAATTAAATCTCCAATCAAAATTTGTTACTAACAAGGAACTGTGTTTAATCAGGGAAAAAAAGGTAAATTATTAATCGAAATATGACATAAATTGTTCATTCACACCTTAATTTCATTAATCCAATATTCGTAATAAAATCCTAGAATGGGGATTAATTTTCTTTAAGCTTGATTACTAAACTATTGAATCTGCGAGGCTTCAAACAAAACAAAAAAATATGCAGCTGGACCCACGTGCTTTAATTAAAACAATGCATTTTATTCTTTATACTATAAAAAAATTAAAAAAAATAAAAAGGGAAAAAAAAAACCTTCCTTTTTGAATTTTTTCAAAATAAGAAGTCTAACAAGTCTTGAAACGGGAAAACGTGTCAAGCCTGCTGTTCTTGTACATAAATTATTAAATATAGTTGTAGTTTGTAAAATTTATTGGCGTTAACTGCTTTATAATGACAAAATGATTTATTTTAATATTCCAGAACGAACGAAACATATAATCATTGACAATTAAAGGTCATTATCATCAATATACAAGGCCAAATATTAAAGTGCCCTCAGTAAAACGTTTAGTTTAGCGGGCCAAACTAGATTGTGTTATCAAAATCTAATACTTTCACTATTTGTCTTTCGCTCACTTTGAAATGACCGCAGGAAAGTCAGAAAATCTTGCAACAATTCTTATTTAGTCGCAACCCAAATCGCGCGTTTAAACAGCCAGAAATTGTAGGGCGATAGATCGCAGCTAAGTCGGCACCAGTTCCAACATGTTCCAAATGTTGTGCAACTTTCGGCGATTTTCACTTGTAAAATACCAAACATGATGCCTTGTTACCCCCCCCCCCCCCCCCCCTCCCCGGGAGACTAAAATCACAATTTCGATTTCAAGGTAAATCTGGTGACGGAAAATGACCACCGGTGACACAAGAAACAACTCCTAAAAATGAGGGGGGGGGGGGGGGGGAAACATTTTATCCGATGTTCGTTTTAAAAAAACACAGCGTTTCAGGGAATATCGCAGCAAGTTTGGAAATCGCCGTTGAAATCACCGTTCAGGTCGCGCGAAAAAATTGCTAGTGTAAACGGGTCTTTACGCAAACTGGGCCTTTCAAAAGGGACAAAACATAGACATATAATCATACTTTGCTTATAATTTTTAAATTACTTATGGAAAGTCAAAAAATATCCCAGCGAATGCAATTATCAACGATCACTTAACTAAAATGTTACATAAAATGTGTGTTTATCCATCGCACGTACTTTCAATATATAATGACAGTCAACTACAAGTTGTTTGCACGATAAACGTTTCAGGTAAGAGGAAATGGTGTCTGGCAGTCTGGTAGAGTCCTTCAACTGCTTTTTTTCTTTTCTTTTTTTCTTCTAACGGTATATTACAGTAAAAGAGAAATTAATAGTGTTTCTTAATAGTGTTTAGTAGAGATTAAAAGTGTTTCATCTGTCTTTTTCTTCTTCTTTGTATCAGAACAGAGATATTATACTCAAAGGAACCTTTCGACATGAAAAATCTTGAAATTCTAAAAGATTCTAATTTGATATAGAACTTATTCAATTCAAATTTACAATTCTGCCACATGCCGGCTTCGTATTCCATGGAAACTGCGTCATAAACCAAAATATATGTGCAGGCAATATTTATATCAGTTAAAAAAAATCCTTAGCACAATCTAGAAATATAAGGTATAATATACATTCACTTGTCCTATTTGATAGGAAAGGATGTTACTGAAATCGCATCTTCCATCGCCTCGAAAAAAATGAAGCTCAATGTATCAAAATGTAAGATGATGAGCGTCACAAGGAAAAGAGCCCCATTACTGCATAACTACACCTTGAATGGCGAAACTATCGAACGAACAATCTGTGAACGCGATCTTGGCGTCCTGGTCAACAACAAGCTTACGTTGGGCCTTAAGTCCAAGCTAAATCGTGACATCAAATGGGTCTTAGTCGATAAGACGCATTTTGAGAAAATATTCTTCATATATATATAGTGCTAGCCATTTCCAAGGCAAAAAATCCACATGCGTGCTTATCGCGGTTCAAATGAGATCCAATAAGGTGGTAATTTTACACAAAAGGCTGCGTTTCTAAAAGAGGACTCTCACAAAGATGGTCCTGAAGGGGTCCAATGATAGGCAATGGGATTGGGATTTCTCTAATTCTTTATTATAAACTTTAACTCGGATTTTGCAGAGCCCTAAAGTTTACGTGTGAGGAGACTGAAAATCTGAACGGCAGCTTTTAGATCGTTTTCCTTTTGTTTGTTTGTTTGGGCTTTTTGTTTTTATTGATGATCAAAATACTTATATACGCATGCGCAGTCCTTGTACGTGTGCATAAACATATCTCACTTATAACACCAAAAATGCCTCTTTGCAAAGCGGTATTTAAGAGATAAGACAATAAAAACTCAGTTCTGATTTTTACGCCATCACTGATCTGCGCATACATCGCATCTGGGTTTTTCGAAACACATCCCACATGGAAAAAAACAACCACAGCGACAAAACCATCAGCAATACAAACGAAATACTGGGTGTGCTGGTCATAGCAAGGGGTTAATCATCTACGGTCTAGGGGCCGACTAACCTCTCCCTTAGGCTTGGGGGCCGAGCTTCCTGATCAGTCAGTAATGTCCTCCCGGGACAGCGGTGTTGGGGCCGAAATCTCCAGCCTAGCCGTAAGTCCATACGATGCTTCAGCAATCGATGTCTGGAAGTATGGTCCCGGTAAATCAATCAATAAAAACAAATTAACTCCATCAAACTGAATCTTACATAAAGATGGTTATGGTTATATCTATATATCATAAAAATATTCCATGATATTCTGAAGTATCCGAACATGCATATTTTTGATTATGTTAAACCCAACGATGAATTTTCGCGCGCTGTCATTGGTTCAAATGGGTCACGTGCAGGACGTGTATCAGGCGATATCCCCCGTCCGAAATTCGTCCGAAGTGATATTCGTCCAGCAGAAGGTAAAAACGTTAAAAAAGAAAAGAAAAATCTAGGAAAACAAAGATACTCGGTTTTTACAAACAAGTGAGAGTAAGATACAGACTGGTTGAGAAAACTACGCCAGGAAACACGAAAAAATCAACAAAATATACTGTAAATGTGTATGTTTCTTCTTGAATGAAGTTTTTGGTTTGTTTTCGAAATTGCTTTTATAAACTACTATAAACCAACAAAGAATTCGACAACAAATGTCAAACAATAGAATAATTCAGTGTAAAACAGCTTTCATTTACCAAAATAATTGTTTTTATATCCAGCTTGGAGACGAGAGAGAATTATTTTTTGAAAACTCTGGAGATGACAAGTCGATGCACTTTGCTGAATTCATTTCAGTGAAGTCGTTGGGTTATGAAATAAATAAACCCCCTCTGGCTCACTGGAATATCGGCTGATAACGTCCTTGGATAAGAAATGGTCTTCAAAATATCACATTTCCCCTCTAAGCTTTGCTTCTCGGCTAAACGTTCTTTTTTCGGACTATTTTTTCATCCTTGGACATTATCAGCCGATATCCCAGCCGCCAGGAGGAGTTTATTTACTAAATATTCTGAAGTATCCAAAATCATATTTTGGAGTATCCAATCTTTTTCTGGAGGATCCAAAATCAAATTCTGGAGTATCAAAAATCATATTTTGGAGTATCCAATCATATTCTGGAGTATCCGATCATATTCTGGAGTATCCAAAATCATATTCTGGAGGATCCAAAACCATATTCTGGAGGATCCAAAACCACATTCTGGAGGATACAAAACCATATTCTGGAGGATCCAAAACCATATTCTGAAGGATCCAAAACCACATTCTGGACGATGCAAAACCATATTCTGAAGGATCCAAAATCATATTCTGGGGGATCCAAAACCACATTCTGGAGGATACAAAACCATATTCTGCAGGATCCAAAACCATACTTAGTAGGATCCAAAATCATATTCTGGAGGATTCAAAATCATATTCTGGAGGATCCAAAACCATATTCTTTAGAATCCAAAACCATATTTTGGAGAATCCAAAATCATATTCTTGAGGATCCAAAATCATATTCTGGAGGATCGAAAATCATATTCTGCAGGATCCAAAACCATATTCTGGAGTATCCAAAACAATATTCTCGACGATGCAAAACCATATTCTGGAGGATCCAAAACCACATTCTGAAGGATCCAAAACCATATTCTTGAGGATCCAAAACCATACTTTGGAGGATCCAAAATCATATTTTGGAGGATACAAAATCATATTCTGAAGGATCCAAAATCATATTCTGGAGGATCCAAAATCATATTCTCAGGATCCAAAATCATATTCTGGAGGATCCAAAACCATATTCTGGACGATGCAAAACCATATTCTGGAGGATCCAAAACCTCATTCTGGAGGATCCAAAACCATATTCTGGAGGATCCAAAACCTCATTCTGGAGGATCCAAAACCATATTCTGGAGAATCAAAAACAATATTCTGGCGGATCCAAAGTCATACTCTGGAGGATCCAAAACCATATTCTGGAGGATCCAAAATCATACTCTGGAGGATCCAAAACCATATTCTGGAGGATTCAAAATTATATTCTGGAGGATGCAAAACCATATTCTGGAGGATCCAAAATCATATTCTGGAGCATCCAAAATCATATTCTGCAGGATCAAAAACAATATTCTGGAGGATCCAAAACCTCATTCTGGAGGATCCAAAACCATATTCTGGAGGATCCAAAACCTCATTCTGGAGGATCCAAAACCATATTCTGGAGGATCCAAAACCATATTCTGAAGGATCCAAAATCATATTTTGGAGGATCCAAAATCATATTCTGGAGGATCCAAAACCATATTCTGGAGGATCCAAAACCATATTCTGGAGGATCCAAAATCATATTCTGGAGCGTCAGAATAAGAATGTACACGAGATGGATTGGATGGGTACATCAGAATAAGAATGTACACGAGATGGATTCGATGGGTGCATCAGAATAAGAATGTACACGAGAAATGGATTGAATGGGTGCATCGGAAAAAAAATGTATACGAGATGGTTTGGATGAACGTATCAGAATAAGAATGTACATGAGATGGATTGGATGGCCGTATCACGATAAGAATGTACACGAGATGGATTAGATAGGCGTATCACGATAAGAATGTACACGAGATGGTTTGGATTAACGTATCAGAATAAGAATGTACATGAAATGGATTAGATGGGCGTACCACGATAAGAATGTACACGAGATTGTTTGGATGAACGTATCAGAATAAGAATGTACATGAAATGGATTAGATGGGCGTACCACGATAAGAATGTACACGAGATGGTTTGGATGAACGTATCAGAATAAGAATGTACATGAGATGGATTGGATGGGCGTATCAGAATAAGAATGTACACGGGATGGATTGGATGGGTGTATCAGAATAGTAATGTACACGAGATGGATTGGATGGGTGTATCAGAATATGAATGTACACGAGATGGATTGGATGGGTGTATCAGAATATGAATGTACACGAGATGGATTGGATGGGTGTATCAGAATAGTAATGTACACGAGATGGATTGGATGGGTGTATCAGAATAGTAATGTACACGAGATGGATTGGATGGGTGTATCAGAATAGTAATGTACAGGAGATGGATTGGATGGGTGTATCAGAATATGAATGTACACGAGATGGATTGGATTGGCGTATCAGAATAAGAATGTACACGAGATGGATTGGATGGGCGTATCAGAATAAGAATATACACGAAATGGATTGGATGGGTGTATCAGAATAGTAATGTACACGAGATGGATTGGATGGGTGTATCAGAATATGAATGTACACGAGATGGATTGGATGGACGTAACAAAATATGAATGTACACGACATGGATTGGATGGGTGTATCAGAATAGTAATGTACAGGAGATGGATTGGATGGGTGTATCAGAATATGAATGTACACCACATGGATTGCATGGGTGTATCAGAATAGTAATGTACACGAGATGGTTTGGATGAACGTATCAGAATATGAATGTACACGAGATGGATTGGATGGGTGTATCAGAATAGTAATGTACACGAGATGGATTGGATGGGTATATCAGAATATGAATGTACACGACATGGATTGGATGGGTGTATCAGAATATGAATGTACACGAGATGGATTGGATGGGTGTATCAGAATATGAATGTACACGACATGGATTGGATGGGTGTATCAGAATATGAATGTACACGAGATGGATTGGATGGGCGTATCAGAATATGAATGTACACGAGATGGATTGGATGGGTGTATCAGAAGAAGAAAGAACACGAGATGGATTGGATGGGTGTATCAGAATATGAATGTACACGACATGGATTGGATGGGTGTATCAGAATAGTAATGTACAGGAGATGGATTGGATGGGTGTATCAGAATATGAATGTACACCACATGGATTGCATGGGTGTATCAGAATAGTAATGTACACGAGATGGTTTGGATGAACGTATCAGAATAGCAATGTACACGAGATGGATTGGATGGGTGTATCAGAGTATGAATGTACACGAGATGGATTGGATGGGTGTTTCAGAATAGTAATGTACACGAGATGGATTGGATGGGTGTATCAGAATATGAATGTACACGAGATGGATTGGATAGACGTAACAGAATATGAATGTACACGACATAGATTGGATGGGTGTATCAAAATAGTAATGTACACGAGATGGATTGGATGGGTGTATCAGAATAGTAATGTACACGAAATGGATTGGATGGGTGTATCAGAATAGTAATGTACAGGAGATGGATTGGATGGGTGTATCAGAATATGAATGTACACGACATGGATTGGATGGGTGTATCAGAATATGAATGTACACGACATGGATTGGATGGGTGTATCAGAATAGTAATGTACACGAGATGGTTTGGATGAACGTATCAGAATAGGAATGTACATGAGATGGATTGGATGGGCGTATCAGAATAGTAATGTACACGAGATGGATTGGATGGGTGTATCAGAATATGAATGTACACGAGATGGATTGGATGGGTGTATCAGAATATGAATGTACACGACATGGATTGGATGGGTGTATCAGAATATGAATGTACACGAGATGGATTGGATGGACGTATCAGAATATGAATGTACACGACATGGATTGGATGGGTGTATCAAAATAGTAATGTACACGAGATGGATTGGATGAACGTATCAGAATAAGAATTTACATGAGATGGATTGGATGGGCGTATCAGAATAGTAATGTACACAAGATGGATTGGATGGGTGTATCAGAATATGAATGTACATGAGATGGATTGGATGAACGTAAAGAATGAGAATGTACATGAAATGAGGGCGTTAACGGGGTATGCCTCTTCACGGCTATAGGTTAAGATTCAGGCTTTCTTTGCGGCTGATTATTTTAGAGTCTAGCCATCTATATATATATATATTTATATATATGAAGAATATCTTCATAAAAGGGGTCCTAAAGGTGAAATGGGCGTGGTCTTTTTTTGGTCGAAAAAATTTGCCAGCTGATGATTCAAACACGGCTCAAGAAATGGCTTGAATGCTAAATCGTGACATCAAATGGGTCTTAGTCGATAAGACCCTTTTTGAGAAAATATTGTTCATGATCAAAGTGACGAAAACGGGAGTCGGGAAAAAATGAACACAAAACATTTTTTGCTATTTTGTTAGGTATTTTTGAGATTTATTCTAAATATAAACTGTCTTGTTCTGGTCGATTCTAGGTGGGCTCTTGGTTGGGCTTAAATATTTTTGAGGTCTATTCCAAATAAAATGTATCTCGTTTTTAGATCTTTCAGTTGTGCAGTTGCCAATGCCATCAAGGGAGTTTTCCTGGAACCTCCCGGGCTTTGGTAGGTAGGCGAAGGACTCAATGTCATCAAAGGCGAGTGAAGCTTAGCGCTTACCTGGCAATATTTGGTAAGTTTCGAAATGAAGAAGGCGCGCTGGTTGTGAATGGAGCTGATGCATATGCGCGCGGCTCATTTACACACTTCGGAACAAGTCATATCAATAATGAATTGGCTTCGTGACGAAGAAAGCTTTATCTCTGAACTATCATTCATTATGTCTCAGGGAGCAAGTGAATTTAAGGAGATTCAAGGAGGGATTCATGATGGATTATTGGTGGTGTAAAGATGCATTACGGTCAACATAGTTCATGGTCCAGAACAGAATATAATTTGACAAGTGATGACAAAATGGAAGGCTTGAAGTGTTTTGATCTACACCATTGAGGCTCCCTGCAGCTTCCGGTTCCAAAATAAGAAATGTGTTTTTTCTCGAATGTTTTTTTGCAAAGTTCAAAACGTTAAAATTCACTTGGATTTCATTATTGGTGTGGCGCATCAGCCTGTAATTCAGACTTTTCTTCAAAAGGATCGAATAAACCTGACAATATTATCATTATTATTATTATTATCATTATTATTATTATTATATTTTTCTGAAATTTGGAGGGTTACGTCTTCCAGGGCTAGGTCAGTATTTGGTGGTCGTTAGCCCCTCCAATCAAAATTACGCTCCCCAGTACCTGAGAATTAGCGCTTCTACGTCAAATGAAGTATGACAAGTATGTTCAATCATTACTTCCACTTTTTTTTTATAAAGTGCAAATTGCCAGAAGTCAAGCAGACACCAGCTCCAGTAACTGATTAAGCCTATCTAACATAGAGATCAGCCAAAGCGAAGTGCATCAAGTCCTAAGCAAATACCTGGAAGAATATTGACGAATCTTAAAACTCCAGTGTATGTATGCGGGCTTAGCCTCACTTCTAAGATAAGAAAACAAAAGCAGCAATTGGAATAACAAAAAAAGTTTTGGATTCGAGGCTAAGCCCACATACACTGGAGTTTTAAGAATCGTCAATAGAAGGACTGTGCTGAACTTTTCCATTGTCTAGACTCCAATTGATGCCGTAGCACTTGAAAAGGATGTTACTGAAATCGCATCTTCCATCGCCTCGAAAAAAATGAAGCTCAATGTATCAAAATGTAAGGTGATAAGCGTCACAAGGAAAAGAGCCCCATCACTGCATGACTACACCTTGAATGGCGAAACTATCGAACGAACAGTCTGTGAACGTGATCTTGGCGTCCTGGTCAACAACAAGCTTACTTGGGGCCTCAAGTCCAACCTCTGTGTGCGAAGGCAAGCAAGTTACTAGGAATAATGAGAAGATCTACATATGACCTGAGGGACCCCGAAGCCAGACGCGTTCTCTACATTTCTTTGGTAAGGTGTCACTTCTCATACTCTTCACAGCTCTGGTCCCCGCAAGAGGTTGCGCTCATTAGAAAAATCGAAAGGGTCCAAAGGAGAGCTACCAAGTGCATTGCAATAGTGAAAATTCCGAATATTGTTCTGCCAGGGAATGATGAAAGTTGTATGTCTGACAAAGCCTGGGAAGCGTCGCTAGACTGAATAAAATTTGGCAACACATTAACAAGTGACGTTTTTTTATTACTAGCAATTCGTTGTCTATTATAACGACATCGGTTACTCAGACGAGTCATTCATCAAAAGTGGAGAGAAAACCGCCCCCTTAGAATATAGCACAAATAGGTTGGAGAGAGGGGATGGTGGAAGGAAAACTTTGCTCCGGACTTGGATATAAAGCACACCTGTGAACGGTGACGAATAAAAAATGATTGTGACGACGTCTCCTTAAATATTTACACGAACTTCCGCTGTGATGAATTCGGCTGTTTGGTCTCCCCACTTTTGATGTTAACAAGCAGTCTGATACCAATAATAGTATAATTAAAAGAAGAAGAATAAAAGTACAAAGCTACTGGCTTAATGTTACTACTATTGCATCTGGTATACTCATGCTTTATTCATCAACTGTCCATCCGTTTATATAACAAAAAGTTGATCATATGATAGAAATGCTTATTGACCGAGTTCCAGGTGGTTTCGCTTCCCTCAGGCCGAAGGAATTAGCCAATCAGAGAACATTTTGCTCGTAGCTCAATGTTTCCTAGTTCCTGGTTTTCGGCTAGATTTGCGACTCACAGCTTTTGCTTGAAAATAAAGAAAATAAAACTCATCTGTGCAAAGACTCACGAAATATACCTTTTAGAAAAAGCATATTTCTTCGTTGGTGGAAAATATGTCATCTTGACAAGAGATCATAAAAAACATTTCCGGTGTGATAAACAATGCATTGCGCGCCGCGCTTCTAGACCACCTGGTTGGGTATTGCTGCAAGATGAAAATGGATCTTGTTAATTTGTACGGAACTGGAGTTTAATACATATTTTGTTGCCATGCCCTCTCCCTAGGTCAACAAGTAGCTACTAGTATTTTGGATGAATAGATAATTGTATCGCGATTCTCCTATAAGTTTGATTGGTGGAAAGCCACCAATACAAAAGCCGTATTGTCGGCTCAGAATTACCTCCCAATATATAGGTGAATTGCGGTACAAAGCGATATTGGATCACCAAAACGGGTTTATATTGATGGTAAATATATTTCGTCGCTTCGCTATTACGGCCAATACGGAATTGCTTACAATCAATCACGTGACTTTTTTTGGATTGGGTGCAACCAATGGTTGACTAGGGGACAACTAACGGCTGTTAGGTCAAATCGTGTCAAGATAACTCCTCAAAGTATTCTATCTGACTATTTGTACAGCTGAAACCAGAAAACAAGATACACAGAGAATCTCCAACATTTTGCAAGAAGGTCAAAATGTAGATATTACTGAAAGTGACGTCTCTTGTTAGTAATCAATATATTTTCTCCAAACTAGCCGCCAATATAAACCCTTATTGGCCTAAAAATTATATAAAGTTATAAATATAGTGATAGAATCTTAATTTTAATTCTAGTGATAATTCGAGCACGCGTATGTTTTTATACACTCTTATATATAGAGGATATCACGTGGGAGCGGAGATACGTTAGAGTGTATATAAGAGCTCGCCAATTTGTGTTTAATATGAAAATTCTGACCCTAAAAATCACATGATCAATACATCAATATATATATATATATATTGATTCTGTTGCGATTTCATTATATTTTTGACAGTCAAAGTTGGTAAAACGAAGAAAAAAGCCAAGCGAACTTGGGAGACTGGAACTAGTTGTTAAAATTGGTGACGTAATTTACGGGAATCGTTCATTGAAAACACTTGAAATCTACTAGCTTCCCTTCGATTTTCGATTTTTTTCTATTTTATTAGAACTTTTTGTAAGACTACGCTCGATTCTACTAGGAAAAACCCTTGATCTCTTGGTCAGCAAGTCCAGTAAATGACGTCACACGAGCTAGGTACCATTCTCCTCTAACTGCTCCGAAATGTTTATAAAGGGTGCCCAAAACACGCATTTTTACCAATTTTGACCGTCAAAAAAATAACAAGATTGCAAAAGAATTCAAGGAATATATTGATTATGTGATTTTTAGGGCAAGAACTTTCAAATTAAACACAAACTGGCGAACTCTAATATGCACTTTAAGATAGATCGCGTAAAGTGATTTTGGTCTTTCGAAAAGTGCGGAGAAAATCCAATAACGGTTTCGTGTTGCAAATCAGAAAAACTGCGTTATTTAGCTTCCAGAAAATGTACACTTTTATATAATAATAGAAATTTAGCTCGAGCGTATAGTGACATCAAAGCTCTCATGAGTTATCCTGATATACATTAAGGATTGCTATTCATACAGTGCAACTAGCCACCAGTTTACGTTTTTGACTAATATGGTTTAAAAAGAGTGCAACTTCTCAAGATTTTTTTAAACTACAAATTAATTTGGCCGTCATCACTAAAAGACTTTGCCTTCAATCGTACCTTACCTCGTGATTGTATATCCCATACAACATTGCCACTTATATTGTATCTATTACATAGAGCCATTTCAAAAAGGTTGGTTGCTCGAAATGCACAATAAGGTGATATGAATGCGATCAGCGAATGGTCACAACCATATTGGATTTTTCAAAAATTCGCCTGTATATTTTCTTCTTTGCTGACATTAATTACATATAAGCATAATACATTTCATGCTTGCTAAGGAAAATGCAACATGCACGATGCGACAAGCAACATGCAGCAACACCTTCACCAACCTTATTTAAAATAGCCGTATTTGCTTTAAGCTTGAATGTGCATCGAAAGGCAGATTCCTAACATAACAATATGATTATATATAAGCCTTTTGATCAGATCGAACTTTTAATTAGATAATGTCACAAACCAAACATAAATAAGTGGATCATGATGACTCGCGCAAACAACAAGTGTTCGGTAATCAAGGACGTATTTTCATCTCAGAAAATTTCAATGAAGTTTCCAAGTGAAAACTGTCCCAAGCTAGAGCCGAGTAATTTCTCTTGTGAGATTGAAAATAGTAACCATTCAGATTGGAACTGAAGCAATTGTCGTACCACCAGGCTCCGTGTGCTCTAACAGCACAGTTGATACCTCCACGTGAGTCAAAATCACGATCTTTGGTGCTAAAGTAAAGGTTATTATGTCTCCCTAATGAGTCTCCTGCAGTACCTGAATACGATGATACGTTTAGTCTGTACTTGTCTGACTCTGCACTGATGCTAAAATTACCATATTTGGCATATTTACGTACTCCTCCCCAGTCCTCCAGATCCACGCTTAGACTCCAGGGTCTTCTTACCGTCAGACGATGGATGTAGTCATTACCCAACCAGAACTCACCTTTTAGGTTCCCGAAGCCTTTTTTGTACTGCTGCCAGTCGAGAAAGAAGTCTACAGATCCATCTTGTCTTCTCTGGAACACTGTCCAACCCCCTCCGTCAGTTGTCATGTCACAGTAAACTTGAAAGGCCTCTTGACTGTCGGGCTTGATTGTGTAAATGCCGTTACGTTTCTCACCAGATTCGTGGATCTCGAAGCAATCTACAATCAAGAAAATTAAATCATGGAACAAGTTTCATTACAATGATAAACATCAATTATTTTGATTAACGTGATTGCTTACATAATAAGGGTTAGTTAGCAATTTAACTGGATTGGATGTAATTCATTGTACCCAACATTTCAAAGCAGAATGGAGTGACGTTTGACTTGCATACCTCTGTAATGGGATGGGATATCCACTGGGTTGTCAAAGTATGTAGCACGTTCATCTTGTACGGCATTCTTTGGTTCCTGTGAGATCGTACGATTGTTATGCTCGCACAAAGAACCTCTTGTGTAGTAGTTAATGCTAAGACAGTCCGTCTCTTTCTTGCACATCTCATAGCATTCATGGATATTTGGACTTTGGAAAGAGCGTACAGTGAACCCCTTAAGCCTCAACATGCTGATGGAAGATCTGCAGTTGGCATACACACCGATGATGAGAAGACTGAAGACAGTAATTACTGACGGCAGGCACATTACGACTAGAAGATGGAGAGCTAATAAACACTGATAAAAAAAAACATATACACATATATCAATATCAATGCATTGTTTTTAACGTTAGTACAAAGGATCATTAACGATGTTTGAGGGGAAAAAGCGTTTCCAATGTTTTTTTTTTCCTTCCAACTTCGCGTGATGAAATAGGACCAACATAGGAGTTCCACGAGCAAATAACATAATGGGGGTCACCGTTCTCGTTTAGGAGTGATCATGAGATGATATCAAAGTGCTGCCTTTTTCTTGTTGAAAATCGCTTGCGCGCAAAAGGCATGAATTTTGGGGAAAAAAAGAAGATTACTACAAGTTTTTGGAAATAATCATATAATAACCTAAAGCAAGTGAGATCAATATTATGTGTAAATATTTATGACTACATACAAAAAACTTGCCATTGCCAGAAAACTGCGCCGCTACCCATGTCACGCAAGCTTAACCCGGCTCAGAAGAAAATACGGCCGGCGAAAAATTATAAGAAATGTATGGGTTTAAAACAAAAAGTGTCTTAAATATAGCCTGTGTTTTGGCGGATCAACAATGTGTGCATCACAATATGTAATTCATTTATAGCATAGTATAGCCTGCAAGAAAGATATTACTTTAATCTAAATTTCAGGTTTCCTTTTTAAATTTCAAAATGACTCCTAGAGAAATCGCACTGAAAGCAGAGGTTTGTATGAGAACGAAAAAATAAACGAAAGTTAAATTAGTTTGTAATTCGACGAAACAGAGAATAGACGACAAAAGAAATAAATGTTTGCATTCAGAAATATTGTTTAATTATTTGAGCACCAGCTCGAAACTAAGTCTCGGCTCTAGGATAAAATCCGAGGTTTCCTTTCGATTGCTGAACAATAACAGCAGTTAAATGGCTTAAAAATAACTAAACATGCGGGAGTTTCTACTAAAAAAAATCAAAGATAAAGTTGAGATGGACCTTAGTCTTGATTCCCTTATTTAAATATCTTCGAAAGAGTAGGATTTTTTGTTTCCACTTATTAAACGCATGAATACCGTTTACACATGAATACCCATTGAATACCACTGACCGCACCTGCATGTTGCGGTTTTCAGGCGATGTAGTTTTTTGCTAGAATTTAATTTACGCTTTGACCGTATATAGATTGAAGTTGTTATGCAAATTCCCAACACTGACAGCTTATATAATTCTTATAAAATACTGAAATAACAATTTGCGGTCACCGTCATTGATCACCGTCATTGGTGATATATCAGATTCTGTCTCCCTTCAAGAAGATCGTAATAGCGAAGGCCCACGCTAGCGGAGCACCATACTTAAGAAAAAATGGTAACCCAACGAGTTGATTTTTCATGGCTTGATTTGTACATACATACATACATACATACATACATACATACATACATACATACATACATACATACATACATACATACATACATACATACATACA